>CM073770.1:45437313-45849813 GCA_037158775.1 Hetaerina titia | reverse complement strand
TCTGCCTAAGACAAGTAACTTACATGGCTTAACAGAAAAGGGTTAGATTTAAGGTCTAGTTGGTGCATCATCCTTGGGGGATAGAAGAAGAGAATTTTGAAGAAATGGTAATTTATTAATGGGAATGAATCAACTTCAACTTCGTCAAAGGTAACGGATACGTGAGTGCGTACAAATATGTTCAATAGTTTACTTAATACTTTTCAAAATCTTCTTGAAGATAAAGGGATAGTTAAATTTTCTGCCCCTATTTCCCACTCTTACATAAGAATAACGTATTCAGTTTAAATATACAAGGAACGTAGCTATGGTCGTGAATCAATGTAAACAAAAATTGTTTACAAGGCATTCAGAATGGAGATATCGAACGTCAGTACCATAAAATGTAAACATTATCATTTTGCAAATTCATCAAGCGTCTTGTGTATAAAGTTTTCTCATGAAATTATAAAATGTATTTCTGAATTCGACACATAGTTTTGCTGTGTATTGGTCTGTTAAAAACGAGCATTTTAGCAAAATTCGCTCACTCCTCGATTAAACCTCAGTCATGAGCGTGCTTTCGTTGCCACATATAAAAATGAATCACGTGTTGCAAACAAGAAAACAAATATGCGAAATACTTTCCCTTTGATGAATAATTTTTAGTAGAAACTTAATTAAACAAATGTTCAAAGAAATGGTAAATTCTTCACATTAAGCCTTTAAATAACTCTCCACTGAAGAGTCTTCATTTACCACATATCACCATAGATAACAATTCTCATTTCCTGAGTTTTTTGGCAGTAATCTACCTGGGAAGTGGGTGGGGTCTTTCAATGAACTAATCTGAACTGAACTGAATCCATGAACTTTCATAGCACTACATATTGCTATACTCCTAAGGTCTGACTAACATATCTTTAAATATCCTTAAAAAAACATATTGCATATTAAAATAACTCGTTTTTTTAGGTCTGCTTATTTTTCACGAAATCCAAGACGTCTATTCTTTTCCACCCGCTGACTCGCTTTCTCAAAAGTCTTCCATGTTATACTGTCTTCAGTATCTCATTGCCCTTCAAACTCTCCGTAACCCACTTGTTCCGCTTCTTACACTTCTTACAGCAAAGTTTTCTCTCCCCCTCTCACTCATGCCTAGAAATTTGTTTATTTTCCTTCATGTGCCTTCAATTTGTTTCTACATATTCTCCTCCATACCCGCATCTCAAAATAGTTCTATCCCAGCCATTTCTCTTGCTTTGGAGTCCTGACTTCTTAGGATTTCAAGCCTAGGCTTCTTCAAAAATATTCAATAGTTTTTCTTCATATTTTTACTTATGGCGCTCGCTATTAAATCCCGACGCTTTCTAAAAGCTTCCAGCTTCTATAACCATGTCATACTCGTATAGCAACTTAACACAGCTTACAAACTCAAAAAAAAAAGAAATGTCTACTGTCACCAATGAATTCTACGCAAATCACTCATGTATAATATCTGAAAAAAAGAGAAAATAATTAAACAAGATTTAATTTCTCTAAATTGTTTATTGTATTTCATCTAAGACAGCTGCAATGACAATATTTACGGTATTTGGGCAACTATAGTGTTAATCATTTTATATTCACACTCGTAGTCTTACGCTACGACCTTTTCCAGGCCTTTGGGTTTGAATATTACCTTTCATACAATCTTATATTGCAACACTACGTGATTGATAGTTTTTGTGTGATTATGCTACAGTGGGAGACGACTTCACTCTTCGGATCGGCTTTGAAAACTCATTCACTACCACTACGGTAAACTTTGGTAGTGAAATTCTGAACATTTCACATCGAATGAGCCTCGAAACATATTTTTTTACTGTGCGAAAGATTTTTTTTAGACCTGGTGGAAATATGGACGGAAATATAATGGAGCACTCAGAAGAGAACATTCATCAGGTCGATCCGGTGAAATTTATTTATCACATCTCATCGAGATAGCACATACTAGTGTTGTTCACCCAATTCAGGGGAGGCGTAAACCTCCTGAAATCAATGGAACCTTTCATCACGGAGAGGCTGGGGTGGTGAACATGGATGAGCGGTTTATTCGTACCCTGATTATGTAGCGAAACGATAAAGGATAGGAAATGGGGATAGAGCGAGGGGACTAGACGGAAGGAAGAGCTGGGAGAGAGGATTTTCACGGAGGACAAAAGATCTGAGGGGGTGTGTATCCATTTACTCTCCCCGGTTGGGTGCGGGTGAATGATGACGAGCAATTAAGCGGAAAGAGTGATGAATTATGTGGAATAAAAAACCGAGAGAGAGGGAGGAGAAGGACCAAAGGAGGGACAAGGGACCAGGGGGCTTGGAGTTTAGGCGTAGCGGAGGACAAAAAAATACGGCGACGGACACGTTATAATGTTGATGGAAGACATTGCTCTCTCCAACGGTCCAGCAGCTTTGGAAGGAGCATGGTGTTCGCGAACTGCGAGGGACGGGTGCAAACTGACGAGGACCCGTGGAGTGCGCGGGGTTAATGGGAACGTATTAGTCGAAGAGAATGGAAATGTACGTATCTTCCTACGTCGGAATGGGCGCAAGAGCAATGTTGCTTAATTTCTCGGGTGCTATTTAAGGGTGCTGCGTAATCGTCGTTACGAGCGGCGGGGTGAACGGAAGGCGTAGAAATGTCATGGTGCGAGTGATGAAGCTTCAAGAACACATTTTCACTGGATTTTACGAGTCCATTCCTGCCTTAGTTTACGCCCGATGGCATAGAATCAATGACTGAAAGGCTTATGCCTAGACTGAATCAATACGCTTTTTCTGTGGACTTGCAATTCACTGGTTAACGATGATTCACAATTCGCAAAGAATAGATTCCAGACACAATCGTATTTGATTTAAGAATCTAAAAACTAATCTATTGAAATTTTGGATATATAAAAGAAGGTTAAGATTTTTTATTTTTACATGGATTAAACAAACGAAATATTTAAATTAAAAGCAATAATGAGTGAACCGCATGTTTGTAAACGTGATTATTTGGATTTTCATCAGCAATTCGTCGAGATACCCCAATTTTTAAACGATGTCGTCATATGTGATTAAATTTTGCCGAACATAGCGATCTCTCACCCCTGAAATGTACGTCTACGAATAATAAACCATCAAAAAAGTGTTTCAGAAAATATTAACCTCGTGTTGATTTGGAAAAGTTTATTCCTCGATGCTAGTAGGAAAATGTCGGCATCTAATAGTGATATTAGAAAGATCTATTAATTATTGCACCTTATCAACAAGTAAACGAGTAGTTAAATACGTTCATCTATCGATAGCGTGAGAGGTGACTTTTCATAGAGCAAATCATGCCATAGATAATTCAGATCAGATTGCCAAAGGCCGTTCAGTAAATAAAGACATCAATTTTTAATCTCTGTACGTTGTTTGTAGCAGTAATTTATGTGATGTCACCATGATGTCAATGGCGTTTTCACTTAGGTCATTTGCCAATTTAGAAACCGATGAGTAGGTACCAGGGACGATTTACCATCTTGATAAAGTGTTATCAATTAGGAAAATCAATGTGAACTCGAGTCACACCTTACTTCACTGACCTAGTTGATCTCTATGAAACATTTCATTCATGGTCTCTCACAAGGAGTGACAGATCATGGATGATCCATGCAGTGTTCACAAGGAGCTAATTTACGGAGCGTATATTGGGTAAGCTTTAAGTCTGCTAAATGGCTATTGTCGGAAGAAACAAGAATTCCGACATCCAAGATAAACGAAGATTCTGGGAGCAGTGCACAAGAAAGTGTCTAACACAGTGGTATATAATGGTAATTTCCGACGGCTGCTCTTGACTTTCAGAGATAAATCATCATCATCGAAAAACCTTATGAGATACTACGTGATAAACTAAAGACGTTAATCATCTTTTTTTCAAAATAGAGGAGAAAATTAATTTTAATAATTACAAGGAAAAAGTTATATCAGAATTGATCTATTTTTCGTCTACAACCAAACAATACCCCGCAAGCCGCTGCAAATGTGTGAGGTGAGGGATTTCATTTAAGGTACCAGCAATAAATGAAGAAATATTACTTCATACTTTTTTTTTCAATATATATCTACCTCATTTACGACAAAAATAGTGCATATACACTCATACACGCCTACATACATCGTGCAATAATTTACTAAATCATTTAATGTTTACCTTCGAGTAAATTGATGTATATTCTGGTGCTTGGGTTTGATTTTGTTACGACTATATATCACGCATGAGAAGAACGAATACTTGCATCTGTCGGTGACATTTTCTCTCTTATGTTGTCTGGGCAATCGGATCTAGCATTGTTTGGCATCACAACAATTCCTTCGGTGTCACAAGAAAACTCAGTTGTCCTGCTCCCTTTTAAAATTATCTCATACCAGCCCTTTTCGTCAATCAAGAAGTTCTCAACCTTTTCCTCCAACATACCCATCGCGATACTCTTGTAACTATTTTTAACAAATTTGGTGAGTATATTTCAATTCCTATACATCAACATGCATACATACATTAACATTTTCTCGCATAGATAGATAGCCGCGTATATCAAATGTATTTTGAGTGGCATATCTCCCATCACATTACTACACATTTTCCCAAAGCCGTTTATTGAAAACCTTCTTTCTTTAAGGTTGATCAGAATATTATTTTGTGCGTATCCTAATAAAGATTTGATGCCAGTGTAACATTCGATTAGTATCACGCCTTTCTGATGCATTTGATCTTTTCTGATGTGATTAGTTCCGTCTCAACTATTTTATAATTCACGTCTTGTTTTCATCGTTTAAATCAAATATTCCTTGGCCATACATTTTCTTATATTTAAACCTCACTTCTGAAATAATTAAATTACTATCAGGTCTAAATTGCCGCTACAAAAACTCGTAAAAGAACTAGTAATTTTCTAGTGTAATTGTTCTTGTAATTTAATAACTAATAATGTATAACAGACAATGAGCAATCAATTTCATATTGACTTTTTTTTTAAATAAAACCACTTTGCTTTTCCACATAATGTTTTAATTATTAATCAATTTCATGTTTTATCATCAACTAATATGCACATATTACTTAATTTCCAATCGAGTGACTACGATACAGAGCTGTTTTGAGAGGGAAAGTGAGTTTTCTCATCCTAAAGGAAAACACCCATTAATCTTACGAAAAACTTGAATATCCGAGATTTTATTATTATTAGGGATCAATAACGCCGCTTCCAACACTTTGTCTTGGTCTTAATGGAGCCCGCGAGTTATCGTAATGACTAGTTCCAGCAAAATAGAGGTTAATATCTCAAAAACATAGGAATATAAATTTACTCTCCCGTTCCAATGATCAAAATGAAAGATATGCCAATTTCGACTATTGTTTTTTTAGATTTTGGCCCAAATCGTTTTTCCTCCTTGAACAATTTAAAACATTCAAAATCCCTTGAGTTTCTTGAGCACACATATTTACCGAGAAAAAGGTCGTTCATCCTTTGCAGAGTTATGAAAAAAGGTGGGCTTACAGTTCCTTCCTTTAAAAAAAAATCTCTGCGCCTCCCGTCTACGCCCGCCAGTATAACCTTCACAGGAAAATGTAACTCCCCCTTCCTTTCCTCTCTTGTCTATTGCCACTTCGGCACGAAGGAGTTGAGAGAGTGAGGTGGAGGGTGAGATACAAAAAAAAAACACGTGACGTGCCCATTTTACGGCGTCAGAACAGTCCCAGCTGAATGGAATCGTGCTTCCGATCTCGCACTGGTGGGGGCGTAAGAGAGGGAAGGAAGGAACGAGCAGTCACCGCAACCACTGCCTGCCACTTCCCCAGACCGCCGAAAATGGGAGAAGACTGCGAAGTTGACTCGCAGATGGAGATAGGAGAGGAGCGAACGACGGGGAAAGTTGAACCCCAGAGCGAGGAGGTGGGAACGGGGACAAGTCTGGGGGGAGAGGGGGCGATGGCGAGGAAGGGAGGGTGTAGGGAAGATTGAGAGAAGAATGGACGCCATCAGTCCGTCGTCTCCTGCGTGTTTGCGAGAGAGTGTTTGCGTGTGAGTGCGTGTACGTTCGTGTGTGCGGATGAAGGGCGCTTTCGACCTCCTCCTTGCAATGACGTCTCTTTCGTCCAAAAGGAGTCGGCGAGATGCTCGCTTTGGGGCGAGTTTGTTTTTAAAGGGGATGATCGAAACTAAGATTGTGGAAGAGGTTTCTTCAGCTAGAGGTTGCAATGTTGGTTGCGTATTAGATGGAGGCGGGCTATGAATTATGCCCGAGGGGACCCTAAGATGGGATCCTCCCACTTCTTCCATGTAACCCCGCCTACTTTAAGGGTTTGAGAGCGGGGGACGTCGGCACTTTCCTTCGACAATTCTCCGACACTTGTTCGAGAAGAATTTTCTTCCACAAGATAAATGCGCCGGAAGGTTTGACTGTGTCTTTCCGTCAGTTGTGATGGTTCAGTCTGACGCTGTTTAATTAGTTGCTCCGGTCGTTGTTCAGTCCGCTTTTTTCAGTTCTTCGTTCTACAGTTGCGGTATCATTTTCATCTTAATTTTAAATTTAATTCAGTTAATAGGCTCCACTCTTTAAGCATTGTATTCGTGGGTTATAATCATATCAGTTTGCCTATTAATCGATTTTACTCTTACTTAGTGACTACTGAAAACCAAGTGCGTTCAGGATATTTAGACATCAATCATGCAAGAACTAAACCGTGTAATATTAGTTGTGAAATCCAGAGAAAATATATGATATTGCGAGAAAGAAGTGAGCATTAGAATGATAAATTAAATTTGTGGCGCTTTTTTTGGTGTTGGGATTCAATACCACCACAGTTAAAATCAAATTATATGAATCATGATACCACTGTTTTTTAACTAGAGAAGTTCATCTATTCCATCTACGTTTAATTACGTTTCTCCATTTTCTAGATTAACCACATAGAGTTAAAGAGTATTATCTATCTCTCTATCCCCTATGACCTATAAAATCAAGCCTATGACGATTGCTTCTTCCGTCCTTACAAATGGATCAGCTAGTAAAGGAACAGCACTTTGGACCATATTTATTCTCATGCATTAGTCTCAGCAAAGTTTCACGCTGTCGCTCATCTTTCAATCATATTCCACCAAAGTGGCTGTTAAATCTTTAGCTGTACGTGATTTCCTCATGTCGTCAGAATCGTATGGCGGAGGAGGAGCTGTAAAAGACGCCGTTTGTAAATTTCCGGCGAATGTTCCATCATCCATTTACGTCTATTGTCTTGTTCAAATGTCAGGCGTTTCACTACTGTCAGTGAATGACTTTAATATAGCCAATGATTTTTAATGTCGCAATTAGGTTTAGCGGCAGGTGATGTTTAAACTGGGCATAATTTCATTTTATCGTCAAACTTGCTCGATTCACTCAGAACGCAAAAATGGCCTGTATGGTCGCTCTAAGCTGTAGATGATGGTAATGTTAGATCCGTAGTATTGAGGTAAAGAGATAGATCATTTGTGTTTAATAATTTCGAAGTTGATTCAATGTTTAGTAATATTTCATAGACTTTATGCCGAAAAACCATATTCCATTGCTGCTGCCAATGAATATGTTTTACCTCGAGTTTCAAACTTTTGAGGTTATTAATTATTTGGGTGATATACGTACATTCAACGATAAATTACGTTCCTATCAGATCCGCAATGATATATATGTATTTCAATAGATGCGTAAGTCATAACTTTTGTCGGGTAAAATTTACAGATCTAAAGTAAATTACTTAAACTCTTTTACACGCCAAATGTGAACCACATTCTATTTCAGTTCTACATACGTTAATCAATGAAACACTGCGCCCGTCTATTAAGGCATCGTAACCATCGTTATGGAGAGGATATTATCAAAATTTCCGATAATACATTACTTCACCATATTGAGACCTTTTAACCCGCAGGTTTGGATTATCCAAGTACTGCAATTTCTCCTCGGTTTTTTTAAGTTTATGTAATTACTTAATCATTTTCTTTCGGAAAAACAAGAGCACTGGGGAGTTTAAGATTCATTGTTGATTTTTTTCCTTCGATCTCAATAAATTTAATTAATGATTGTCTTATGATCATGCTATGATTATCGATACATAGTGTTAAACTTGAATTAATCATTGTTTGCTAATGTCTATGCAAAATGCTGGTTTGGTATTTCAATTTGTATTCATGGAGGTGAATAAATTTAGGTAGTTTCCCTCATCGCATCAGTTTCAAATTTATTAATATAACGTCCAGAATATTTATCAGTGCCCTTTTTTACCCTTCATGGCGTACTCCTTGACGATAAATGAAATACGGAAATTTATGTGTGCCGTATAATTTTTCGTCTAATCGCGGATGCTTTACGTGAAATGAGGAAAGAAAAAACAGATGTTTCATAGGTTAAAATATATGTCTTCCTGGAATTTAGTTACCTTCGTAATGACTTTCTGGAAGTTTCAATGTGCATGTATCTCCTCCCTCTTCGCAAGGACTTCTTGGAAGGTTCCATTAAGTTAAACGCCACTCTAAAATCCTTCGAAGGAAATCTTGTGGAGTAATTTGCATAATTTCATCGATAGTCCTTCCTTCTTTTACTATTAAGAGTTGCCGGAAGAGCGTTCAGGTAATGGTCAAAATTAGTAAATTAAATTTTTCAATGACATTTACCACAAGAAGCTCATTAAACATTCCCATTATTTTAGAAGCAAGCTGAAGAGTTTTGAACATACATTTTAACCAAAAAAAAGTCAAAGCTATCGAAAATACTTTGGACATCTAATCATACTTTAAATGCATGAAAAATGTACATCAGCCGGGGGAGAAGATGTATTTATTTCAGATACCTTTGAAAATTGCAGAAAAATGAAAGCTCTTTTTTATTTTGAAAATGTCAAAGATGGAAATGGGATATTCATTTAAAAACACTGCTATGACGTCCTTGCCATGGATAAAATATGCATATATGAATGGCGTTATCAACAGGTATCAAAAAAGGGCTTGGAAAAAACATGCACAGGGAATATGTATTAGTTTGACCTGAAAGTTCCATTTCCATTTATTCGGGAAATTTCAATGGAATCCACCTTATCACTTTTACAGGATGGCGTTAGCAAGGAGTACAGTATTCATTAGTTTAAATACTTTTCAAGTATCATACTTATTTAGCAAGATAAATAGAAATGAATAATTAAAACGTATTTTTTCATTGAATGGTTATATTATACATTTAATAAATAGAGGTTTCATTGGACTATGTTAGTCATAATACGTTAAACCAAACTTTCATAAATAATATAATACAAATTTGATATCATCCCCAATATATATTAGCTCAAACAATTTAAAATAATCAGCTGCAAAGCTTGATAGCAACTGCAACAACATTTTAATTCAAAAAATATTTTAATAATAGGAGACTTTCACTTATTATTAGTAATATATAATAATATTTATCATATACGAACGCAGTTTTAAAGGTTCTCGAAATCTCCATAAGATGTCAGTGCTAGTATAACGAGTTTCTCGCGTAGTAATACGTAATCCTTTTTGAGTAAACTCGGAACGCGTCAGTGTTTTGGGAAGAGATCTGTGGTGCGAACGCCTCTCCATTGTTGTTACCGTGTACTGATTTGTGAAGATAGAAAACATTGAGATTCGAGTAGGGATTTAATAAGTCGTAAGGAAAGGTATGCACGCCAAAGAAATTCATGCCGTCCTTCATAACACACTGGAGGACTCTGCTCCTACTGTTGCCAAGTGGACAAAAGAGTTAAAGTTTGGTCAGGACAGCTTCGATGATGATCCGCGTTGTGGTCGACCAAAATGTGCCACTTACCGAGAAATTATTGCAAAGACGCATCGCATGATCATTGAGGATCGCTGAGTGAAAGTGCGAGAAATTTCTAAAGCTGTAGGGATGTCATCTGAACGGAAATATCGCATTCTAACAGTGGAATTGGATATTAGAAAACTACCTGCTAGATAGGTACCTCGACTTTTGACGCAGGTTTACAAACACATCAGAATGGAAATTTACGAACATATTTGGCCTGTTTTAAAAGCAACTAACAACATTTTCTGCGCCAGGCTGTGACCAAACTGGAAACTTTGGTCTACTACTATTCTTCAGAGGCAAGAAAGGCAGTCGATGCTGTGAAACCATATTGATTCATCACCACTAAGGAAATCAAAGACAATATGGTCGGCCGAAATGGGAATGGCTACAGTTTTCTGAGATGCTAAAGGGATCTGCTCATAGATTATCTTCCCACTGGTCTAAACATTACTGGACAATGTTTTGCCAACCTCCTGGACCAACTACAGCAAAAGATACCCAAAGAAAGTCAGGTTTGTCAAGGAAGAAAATCATCTTTCGTTAAGATATTTAACATCCTCACGTAAGTGTTGTTGCCATGGCAAATAAACGTGAACGATGGTATGAATTTTTTCCACTTATCTTACTTCCACTGCCTTATTTGGCTCCATCTCTTCCTCAAGCTCAACATTTTCCTCGGTGGAAGGAGATTATCTTCAAACAAAGACATGATGGGTAACGCCAAATTAGACGGGTATTTCGCAAATCTCAAAGAATCTAATTTTTGAGAAGGAATGAAGACATTGTAACATGGCTGAACCAAGTGAATTAGTGTAAAGGGGTAGTACAGAGAAAAATAAAAAAGTTGCATTGAGGTAAATCATTTATTTCTGTTCCGTTTCGAGCACTTTTCTAGTTACCCTCATCATTCATGATCTCTACTACGTCTAATAATCATTCGTCCATTTCAGAGTTTAAAAATATACAGGGAACCATAAAGTTTACGTAATATCCCAAATATTTACATAAAAAATTATTGCGAATCTCGATCAAGCTCATTATTTTGATCAGCTGCTCAGTCAACGGTAAACTAGGATTTCTCATCCCATTTGATAACTACCTCGGATCCACTATGGATGCTGTTTCGTGATCAGTCACTTTTAATTCGATCAGAGGACTTAAATATCCTTGCTGAGTACTTTAACTCAATGCTGATACAAAGTTCTTTTTCATGGGTAAAACGATCAGTTTGGGGGAAAATCCCGCTTGACGATCATCGAACTTGATCATCGTTTGCTTCGACCATATTTTTCACATCTAATTACCATCGCGGATTCGAGGCTGGCAAAGACTTCGGATATTTGCTAACTTTTGACCATTCACAAAATTAATTTCCCCGAAAAAACGACGAAGTATTTCCTCCCTCTGTCAACTCATACTTTCGCAACACACGTAAACCATACAAGCACACGGAATAAAAATGCATACTAGACACATTAACGTCATCTGAACAAAATTTGGGACAAAAAATATGCAAAATGAACTTGGCTCTATCAAGAATCCACGTACTTTTTCATGAAAACGCCAGAATTTCAAAAATTTAGGTCTCAGGTGTCTCATGAATACATTATCGGATATATTTTTTTTAATGGACGCGGACCTGCCGCGGTAAAGGGAAACTTTTTCGCCCAGGGAAAAAATATTGCACGGGCAAAAATTAGCATTTTTTTTCCTCGCTCGACCAACTTTGCTAGGCATCAAATTTTTCCATAGCACTTAAGTAAGGATCGAGAACACTCGACACGAAGGATTTAAACTTAATCTAGCCGCAGATGAATTAGGCTAACCGATTCGAAACATAGGTAACTACTTATCCAGCAGTTTAATCAAATCTTTCATCTAATTTCTACTTTAGGCTCCATATCTTGATCTATCATCATTCCTGGTTGATAGTAGTAAAAAAATGATCGTCAATAGTTGAAAATTAGGAATAGTGATAGTTTAACAGCATTCAATAATAATCATAATTCCAATAATTGTACCGCGGAGTTATTTTTAGCCAACCACATCCCCCTTTTGGTTTGAATATGTGATAAACAAGTACAAATAGTGAGATATCTGAAATTAGTATGCGGAGACCACAATAATATAGACGGAGATTCACGATGAATTTTCACACTCTCCTTAGCAACCTCCCATTGACAAAAAAAAACGATTCCTCTTCCGTAATCCCTACTTGTTCCCTAAAATCAGGATAGGATATTTAAAATAAGGATTTTGGGCAACTTTTTTGGAAATCTCAAGATTCTGCGTGAGATGCCGCAACGGTAACTTTTAACGGAGTCATCCGCTGACACGCATTTCAATGCAATCATTTCTTTGTAGTGTAAAAATCATTCGTGGTCAAGGCGAATGATTTTTTACACTCTGAAATTATTGCATTGAATTTTTTTGGAATCATTTAGTTTCTATTGGAGTTAAAAGCTACTTTGTTTGTTTTTAATGACGCAAGAATAGTTAAACTTCAAATTTTTCCTGGTAAATTCTTCCATACTTCACCAGTAAATAATTACGGATCGATCACTGGTCTTGTAGAAATCTATGGACAAATTTTATTTTGTTGTGTAGGATTAGCGGTGAAAAGTATGTCAACAGGGAGTTCACATTTGGTCATCAAAGTTAAGTCAAAGTTAAGCGATGAGATATTTCATATGTGTCCGTGAAATCATTCAGGTTATACAATTGTTCTATCTTGATAGCATATTGCAAGCAGCTATTTTCGTTCTGAAAAACTTTTCATAACTAAAGAAAACGAGTGTGTCCAACCCTAATGCCGATAAAGCCTAGTACTGGATGACCATGGTGATTGAAAGGACCATTTTTAGGCACTTATGTTCTTCACGTGGACTTTTTTTTATCGCGCAAAGAGATAGCATAATCATACAGAAATGTAAAGCATTATAAAGATTTAGAAGCTAATAGCTTTATTTCAATCATTACAACGCAATAACACGTTCACGAAGTGAGATTGATTGAACCAAATAATTATTTCGTTATAAGTTTTATTTTTATAATTACTCAAAAATTTTGTTATCATTTTATCAAGAGCCAGAGGAGCACCCAAAATATATCATATTGTTCCCAAAATTGACGAGAAGAAGAAAAAAGCTCGGCACTGGAGCATCTTGTATATAAGCCACAGGAAACATGAGACAACATGGTTACTTGCAAGATTCATTTCCCGTTTTTAATGCTCTGCTCTAGAAATAATTATAAATTTCCATCAAATTGAGACCGAAAATCGAAGCAAAAAACCATATATATTTATTTTTGACAAGTAATATTAATTAACGCAAGATTGACATAAAAAAGGACAAAACTTTGAATTTCCCGAAAAATAATCTAACACTTGACTTCTCTGATACGAGCAAAAAAAAATTTCGAGGTATCCCAATACAACTCCATTTTCCCATGGAATGAGCTGCAGGTGGAGATTTCCACTCAAAAATTTTTACGGTATAATGATTACCACCATAACCTAAGGGTTAATTAATCAGGCGGTATAATCATAAATCCTTAAAGTAAGTCCAAAAATTCCTTTAATCCTGTCTAAACTTCTTATACATGGGTATTCCAGGTGAAATCCTAAGTCTCTGTAGATGCGTCTTCCCCAGCAAAGAAATCCTACTCGGTCAGCTGTAATTTACGATTAACAACTTCCTGAATATCAAACATCCTCCCAAGTTAAGTATGAAACTATTCCAAAATTATCAAGATGTTAATTTTGTTACTCACTTAGCGATACTAATTAACTCTGATCTACTTTGGTCAGCATTGGCTTCGACCATCTTAATTTCATGAATTCATTTTTATTGTTATCAAAATTGGTGGTAATTTCTCGGACGACTGATTTACTACGTCCAGATATGTAAATTTATTTACTGACACATTCGCGTATATACCCTCTTTTATACTTAAATACAGTAAAACTTTTTCTATTCATTTATATTCTGTGATGAATTGAAACAGTGAACACACATGTTCACATGAATTGTGAACAGTCAATTGGAAAGTTTCGGCAGTATTGTATTAAAATACAGCTTATAAGAAACTTTCCCTCCATCTTTCATTTGGACCTCTCCGAGTTATCTCGATTCCACTGAATACCATAGTGAGCTGATTTGAGAAAGCCCCTCCCGAGTTGGAAAGATACAGCTCTATTTGCTGTCTCGATTAGGGTGACTTTTTACCGTAGGGTAAAGGACGTTTTATCTGATACGGCATTGCTTGATTTGATGTTTTAATCTATGTTAACTTCATATTATATACTAACATAGAGTCAACTGCTTTGATTTTTATCAAGCCACTAATTTTCCATCAAAAATCGTTGTTTCTTCCACCCTCCCCACCAAAGAATTATTCACTTTTTCCCTATGACGAAACTGCAGCTGCATAAAAAAGCTGTATAAGCTAAAGATCATTCTAGCTCTCTCCCTCTATATCATGATTTAAAAGTCAAAAGCTCGTTAACTTCGAATCTAACTCAAAATAGCATTCTTAAAAAAATTCTTGACCTTTAAAATACCTCAGGAAGAAATGAGTCGCTTGATTTTATAGGAGCAAAACAGCGAAGCGAATAGTTGCCCTGCATTACACTAATTCATTCCATATTATGTCGATGATACAGATACAGGGCACTTGAGTTTCATTCCACTCTAGAGGATGAGCACTCTGCAGCAGGACTAAAAACTAATTAAAATAAATTAAAACATGCTATCATTGTTCGATCTCCTTTTGTCTTACTTATTTTTTTCCGTCCGATTATTTACCAAGTGTACTTTATCTTTATTCTCCTACTCTGGGTGCTTGACTACTCTTTTCTCATCGACTACTAAGGTCGTATTTGAAATTTCGAGAGGAATGCCTGTCTCTCCTTTCCTTTTGGATCTAGAAGTTTAATACCGGATGAGAGAATATACTGAGAAGTACTCGGGTCATTTCTGTTGCAGTCAAACGCCTGAAATATGACGCCCATAATTTATATAGAATCACATTGTAGAACCTGATTTTCAATGCTGACATTTAAATTTCAAATTTTTGGCCGAACGACGATTTTTAATTGTGAAATGATATCAAATTATTTCACCGCAAAAATATTCATTTTATCGTTTGGCATATAAAGCGGCAACACGGTTGAAAAGTCCCATTATAATAATAATATAGGGAGAAATAAATACTCTTGAAATGCTATTTAAATTTTAAGCATCTAACAAATTATGAATATTAAAATATTTGACTATAAATTGAATTTATCGATTAGTAATGTATTTTGAAGATTCAACCATTAAATTTAGCCATATTTTAATTGTTTTTTGTATTTGATAGCTTAAGTTTTTAAAGAAAAATACCATTCGTGAGTGCCAAGGAGTCGACGAAGAAAGAGAGGACCGATCGCACACACACAGGGGATAGATTTGTGAGGAGGGCAGTCGGGAGGGGGATTTTTAGTAGTACGGGGATAATGTGGAAGGTGTTTGGGGCGGAGGAGGGATGAAAATATGTGAACATCGTGGTAATTAATGTCTAATATTGATGCCTGGCCAATTCCAGGAATCCAGGAGCCAGATGAAGGCCTGCTCAATTGTTATGAGTTTCACCTTCCCCTTCCATTCAACCTTTCCTACCCTTTCCTTTCTTTTCCTCAGCTCTGTCCTTCTCTTCCTTGAGAAAGGTGGCGTGGTCCACCGATAATTCGAAACCCTGTGAGTTTCTTTTATTTTTCTTTTCTTTTTTTTCTATTTTTGTCTTCGTCTACTAGTGCTAATTTCATATACACATCCGTGAGACATTCACAAAAGTGTGAAATAAATAAATATACATATGCATAGAAATATTAAAAATTACTCTAATAGTTACTGCTATCACCACTAATTACATATTAATATTCTGAAGCGGTATGAATTATGAATTCATTATTATATGTAATAAGATTTTATTTTCACAGTAAACACGCAAGTGTACTTCTCATCATCATAAAAATTTTTGTTAATGTAGGTTTTGACACCAAATTTTCAACATCAATCATTAAAAAATTTAAGCCCTCGCATTATTAAATAAACACCATTTCTATTTCTTTTATTTATTCGTAATTTTACTTCTCGCTATGCAAAATGCGATGTTGATTAATTTTCCATTAATTATCAATTTCTTACCGGCGCGAGAAAACAGAAGCATTTCCCAGAGTTTTTCTGTTGTACCCTAGTAGTTTCTTTGTTGCTACCATTGCTGCACCTTCGAAGCGATAGAAAAAAGGAGGAAAGAAAAGTTTCTCGTATTTAATCTATTTATTTGACCCAAATAGCATTTAGTTCTTATACATCCGATGGCGCAAAAGCAGCAAGAGAGAGCACAGAAAAGCAAAAGGACCAGCGATACGCGAAAAAAGCTTAAACCTTTTCACTGAGTACTGCTACTCTGAGTACGGATGAACGTTTTTTCTCAAACAAATTGAATTCAATTATCAAGGGTGTAAATATTTTCGCACCCTTAATAGTCTCCAAGAGAAACAAAGCTGTAGAAAATCAATCACTTTGAAGCTCCGAAGCTTTGACAAAACTGGGTCGAATAGTGCCGTTATTTTTTTATGTAAAATAAGATTTTCAATGTAACAGCGCTTACTGATGGCCTGAAATTGGGTGAACAGTTTCCACAAGCAGCATTAGGCAATCCCTTTTTATGAGTAAATTTTTTAAAATTTCTGACTAATTTTGAAACCCATTTTTTTCGCAATAACTGAAGCTTAAGTGGGTAACGCTCGCATTTCTGATGCTCCTCCATTTTTGACTAAAATCTATTAGATTTTAGAAATCTCATGTCAGTTTACAGTGTGGCAAAAAGTAATAGAACTGTGTATTTTTGATGATGAAAAGGTATACATCTTGAATGCCAAAGTAGAAATACCGAAGGACAGAGTTATTATAGAAGGAAATTAAACGGAAAATGGACTCTACGTTGTGGATATGAAGTAACCTTGCAGGAGCGCTTTAACTGCTGAAGGTAAGGCCACTGAAATACAAGGATGGCATAGGAAATTAGGCCACCTTAGTCACGGTCAGCTGATAAAGATTCCTGAACTTTGCAATGGAGTATTATTCAAGGCTGATAAATTGAACAGTGTACATTGTAACAACACAAAACTCCATGTGCTCATAAAATATGGCTAACTTTTTTCAACACTCCCCCGTAAAATCAGGACAGTTTTAATTTTAAATTATTGCAAAATAATTAAATCTTACGATACGATAATTAGTTAATCTTACGAGATGCCTAAGTACGATAATTAGTATGATTTTCCATTGAATTCAGTAATGAATAAAAATCAGTAATGCAATCCTTAGGGAAAATGTAATTCTTACATACTAAAGCCATACACATTGCGACAAATTTCTCTAGGAGTACGCCATACAACGTAAGATGCATTCCCATATAAACAATGCAAGTGATGCCTTGGACTCAATGGCTATATATTCAGAATCTGGTGAGTATTTGAAAACTTTTAATTAAATTGAAAAAATAGAATGGAATGCTTCTACACAAGCTGAATATATCGTGCAAATTTGATTAAATTTTGATCTGCAGCACTGCCAGAAATCTGATAGAGCACTTCTAGATAGAAGCTCAACTAGATGAAACTATTGGGAAGTGCAAATCGGAAACTATTTGGTTAATGCGACACAAAAGAATTCCTGGATGTAAAATAGATCCTGAGGCAGTCAAAATTGATTTGAGATTAGGAAAGGGAAAGGTTTCCAAGAAAGTTAAATTAAATTTTGTTCTATGGGATAGCAATAATGAATATATAGATATAATCAAGTTTCTACTTTATTTTGAATTCTATTTTAGGTTTTAAAAATCTAATATGCAGCATTTTAACGATTATTTCGTTATATGAAATAGTATGAAGTATGTTTTTAGTTAACGATAAAATTGGGTATCTAAATTTTTCAATACAGAGTTATTTTCAGTTTTTTCCTTTATTTACAAGCAAACTTTGTAATTATGTACATGAATAATTCTTACTGCTATCATTGCAATACTATGTAATTAGCATAGATTAAATGTGATATCACGAGGTATATTTATCATAGGTTATAATGCTATATTTCTATCGTTATACTCGTAAATGAATATTATAGGCACAGTTTTTATTTTTAAAATCTGTAATAGATCCTAGAGTAGGCTTGCAGGGTACAAAAATATTTATATAAAAATATCTAGCGGTTTTAATTCAGTTATATTGAATCTTCCGTCTGAATTAACAGAGTAAGATCCTTTGAAATCGGTAGACTACGGCTTACTAATATAGATTACTTCTTATCATTATTCATTTCTTGAAATAAAAATGAATAAATATTCGAGAATAAGCCGTATCTGCCGAGATATTAATTAAGTAAATGGATTAATCAAATTAACGAAAATAAATGAATGGATATTTGTCAATGTTTACCAAACATTTGTTGATGACATGATATTTCTGATATTAAACCTACGGTATGACATATTTATATAAACGATTATGAAAAGGATTTTAATGAATATTTTGAATTTTTAACTTCCTCGAAGTGGTGGTGGTTCAACATTTTAAAATGAAGTTGTACTAATGACTAAGATACCTTATTTTTCGGTGCCTGTCCCATCGTCTGACCAGCCACTTCGTATTATCGTATTATCTATGGTCCCCATCTTTTACTGGAATACGCAATCTTTCCTCCCTTTTTTCTTTGTTTCCTTCACCTAACTACCTGCCTAACACCTACTTAATCCCTTACAATGCATAAATACGCTATTGGGCACTCCAACAAGTATGTAAATTCTTGATAATGACGCGGAATCGAAAAACTATAGAAGAATCGTGCATTTCCAAAACGTTGTTAATGCCAAAATTGGAAATTATTACTTTTCATACTAAAACACAATGTAAATACAAGGCGTGTTCATAAAGTAATGTCCGTTTGGTCACAGGAAAAAATATACTCATATGAAACACATTTTATTGGCACTTTTAGTTAGCTACAAACCTACTTCACTTATCTACATAATCGCCGTTCACTTCTAAGCATTTTTCGTACCACTGCACCAGCTTCTTTAACCCCTCTGCATAGAAACTCGCCGCCTGAGGGTTGAACCAACCGACAACGCCATTCTTGAGTTCCTCTTCGGTTTCGAAACGTTGTCCACCGAACCACTATTTCAAGTGCAAGTAGAGGAAGTAGTAGCTGGGTGTAAGGTCAGGACTGTACGGTGGGTGGTTTAAAGAGTTCCCAACGACCCAAAACTCTCGTCCACTGGACATTCTTTGCTCTTTGTGGTGGTCGGTGAGCATTTTCGGTACCCACCTTGCACGCAATGTGTGGTATCCGAGGTTTTCCGTAACAATATTGTAGACAGTAGTGCGTCCAAGTTGAGGAAATTGTTCGGCCAGGCCATTAATTGTCAATCGACGATCGCATCGCAGTTTTTGTTCCACTTGCGAAACAATTTCATCGGTTAGAATACTGGGTCTACCACTTCCCTCTTCGTCATGGACATTTGTTCGTCCATTTTTAAAATCCCAGCACCATTGTCTAACCTTTCCTTCACTCATAACTGTAGGTTTATAAACTAGGCATAATTCCCGATGAAATTCAGCAGCCGACAATCCTTTTGCATACAAGAATCGTATGAGAGAATGCACTTCACAGCTGGCGGGATCAACGATTGTCGCGGACATTGTTGTTTGCATGCACGGACAAGCAAACGACTTCTGAAACAAAACAAATGCTGCTATAGCTTCTCAATGAATCAGTAGATGGCGATGCAGGAGCAAAACTGTGTTCTGAAGCGCCAATATTTAAATATAAGCAAACGGTATTTACTTTAAGAATACATCTCGTACCAATTGCAATTTCAATGGCAATACTGTTTTTCTGGATAGTGCTGACCCTGAACTAGAAGTACTATCCAGACAAACTGCTGCCAAAGAAAGATATGGCTTTCACCACGTGTTTTAGTATGAAAAGTAATATTTCTTAATTTTGGCATTAACAACGTTTTGGAAATGCACGATTCAGAAGGAAAGCGTAGAAAATTAAGACATATTTTAATTTTATCACTACAAAATGGCGAATTCCTCAAAGTGAGTTCACTTATGATAAATTTACTCAATTGAAGTTAGAGCCAGATTATCTTAGGGGAAGTGTATAAACCCAAGGTTGATTGACACAATCGTTTTCTGACTTCAAGTCTCGTTCAGGAAAGAAAATAATGATTCGGTTTGATACTATTTCCAACGTATATATTCTTTCATAAAAATAACCTATCAGCTATTTAAATAAATGTAATGTGAATAGCGTCATTTAATTAAAAAGAAGAACGATAGGTTTATTGATGAATTGGCGCAAAACGCCGATTGGTTACTATGCCCTCTGAAATCTGCCGTGCGCTAATAAAACGAGATTGAAAATATTGAACATTTATGGTTCATTGAGGGACAACTATCAATTCAGATTTCCACGACTTGAATCTCCGGTGTAAAGAAGGGAGAACAATTCAGCTTTTAAAGGAGGTTGAGGACACAAAGATGTTACAAGATGGCAATACGAAGGCACATGTTAAATTGGTGAAGATAAAAAAGAAACAAAACCACAAGGTAGGAGGAGAGTATATGAAGCAAGACAATCACACATTTTCCGAGATATACTAGTTGTACGAGTGTAGGCATATATGTATGTGTGTGTACTTCATGAATAAAAACATGTGTACATACATGTATCTATATGTATATCATATTGACGTTCTCTTAGCGATTATTATAATCTTACATATTTCCAATCATGAAGTACATCGACTTAATTACATCCCAATCATTAACCAATGTTGAATATGATGTCAATTGCGAAATAGAAGCCCTTTTACGGTAGTTAAAATAATGTTTCTACCGACCAGGTTTTTGGTGCGCAAAATCCTCTCCAGTTTTCTACTTGAATATGATATGGTACATCAAAACCTGGTTAGTAGTAAAAACGTCTTCAGCTAGCGTAAAAGAGTTACTATTTAGTTATCAATACGTTCTTATTCCATGATATTACCCCTGAAACTACGTCCTTCCTTCCTACATGTCGGTATTTGTTTCCAGGATCAAAGGAAAACCATAAGTTTATACGACTAATTGCGATATATGATATGTATGTTGGAAAAGGCTGACTGGGGAAGACCCCAGAGATATACTCGTACACGAACCCAAAAACATCCGTGATTTATGATCGATGGAATTTCTGAATTAAAAGGATGCGAAAAAACAAATAATCATGAAGTCGTCGTTTTTCACATTTATTTCACGTAAAGAAATTTTTGTCCGCCTATCAACGATGAGCAAAGGAATTAATTTTTCTAGCGGTTTAAACTTTTGGATAGAATTCTTTTCCTGCACTGTATCAAAATATTTGTTACTAAGCGCCATATATGAAAATTTGGAGACTGGGCAGGCGAAATATTGATGCCATGAATTTTGTAAATGTATTTTACCAAACATTTTTTGTAAATTTTTTATGGCTCTTAAGACATCTGGTGAGCCATTTTGGTGTGTTACGATGTAGTAATCGCAATTAAAGAGACTCTTAGACGACTTTGTGGAGCGTCCCAAAATTAAGAAGGCAATAATAGACGCAAATGGTTTTGCAAGCGATAGAGAGAGGTTGGAAGAGACAAGAACAGAGAGTTATAAGGAATCGTATATTCTAAAATTTACCACGTTAACAACTGCCATGACAACTTAAATATTTATTTCAGATTCGACCCCTACTTCGAGATCATGATGATGAATTTAGAAATCAAACGTGTTTCGTATCGATTCCGTACATGCGTAAAAATATACAGGATGGGAAACAATTATTTAAGAAATCAAACTGGTTCCGTATTGATTCCTTGAATATATCACAGTTTACAGAATTGGAAATTATTATTTACCTATCCTAAAGTATCAAATTCCAATTGAACATACCTGAGCAAGGCACGAGTACGACATTTAACATCCTACAAAAGGTATTCTCCCTGGAACAAACTCAGAAAAAATCTTGAGTTTCAAAATATTCCTAAAATAGAATTTTAACACTCTTTGCTTCTCATCGAGCAAAAATCCAGTAGCAAACAGACTTCCAGATCCTTCCTTTTTCTTTCGCAGGAGCCTCATGCTTTGTATCGCCGTTTGTACATATAATCAGGATTATTGTTATGTAAATATTGCTTGCATATGTATACTATATGTATAGCACTTGTATGTATTGTATATGTGTATGTTTTTTATATTTTGTTGCAATTATCAATTAACTTGGTAACTAATGCATTGTGTTGCTGCATGTTTGTCCTAAGATATTGTACGCATTAATTTTATTGCTATTTATGGATAATTTGTATAATTTATCTATGAGTTTAATATTTTAAATGCGTGTCTAGCAGTTAGGAGGTTGATGAGACTCTATAGTCAAAATCTCATCCCAAAATAAATATGACTATGTATCGAAAACATATAATAGGGGCATAATACGAAGACACAATTGAGCTCTTTACAGTTTTTGCTACTACATGAAGTTGCACTCGGAGAACTCGGCGAAAATTTGAGGTGTGGGGAGAGTGGAGGATATTCCGCTTTCTCCAAGAGGGGGAATGGAATTCGGCATTCTCCATTCGTCATTCGCCGGAGTTTCCGCAGTTGGAATCCAAACTAACCGAGTCAGGTACTCCGCTGGGGTTACCCCGTGGTTATCCGAACCCCTCTTCAGTAGGTTGCTTAAGCAAAGTCTCTCCGCGCGCTCCATCCCAACAACACCCCCTCGGGGAATTAAGGGTGGTAGGAGGGGGTCCATGGGTGTGAATGGGGAGTGTAGAAGTGCCGGAGGCAAGGTTTTTGGGGGGATGAAAGGGAGAAAGTGGTGGTGCGGAAGTCTTGGATAGGGTGAGTGCTCTAGTAGAATCAAAATGGGAAACATTTACTATCTTAAAAATAACTATTTCGATTTGAAATATGCCAGTGAAAATAATGGTGCCAAAATTAAGATGTGGGTAACGTTGTTTTATTGAGCGATTACTTGTTGATAATAGTACATTTTCGGCCGCATGAAAATTCGATCATTCATATGACGTTGCGGCATGTTAATGCCAATGCTGTTGTGACGTAGCATTTCAACGTATACATATATATATATATATATATATATATATATATATATATATATATATATATACATATTAACCATGAGCACAGTAATCAACCCTAAGGTCGATTTGGTAGGTGGTGGTAGAGTGCATCCAGTACTAACCCTAACGGCGTGTGGAATTCGCAAACAGGGTAGGGGGGCCAGTGCCTTTCCCTGTGCCGGTTATGGTTTCCCAGGATGATCTGGTACCCGTAAAATCACACGGCTTTGGTGGAGCTCAAGGTGCTCAGAAAGGTTTTCCCAGGAATCAAACCCGGGTTCTCCGGTCAGTAGTCCAACGCTCTACCCCTGTGGACTACTGCTACCCATATATATATATATATTCATTCAAACAGAAATAGGTATAAGGAAAGGGGATAGGAAAACACATAAAAGGCGAAGACAGGACATGTGGGGAAGGCGGTTTTTGAGCAGATCACGAAAGTAAAAATATTTCCCTATCCGGGATATGAACCACGGACCTTCCACTTTCCGGGCGGATGCTCTTTACGTGTTGGGATGTGTTGTGGATGGTGTTGGATGTGGGATGTGTTTTCCTATCCCCTTTCCTTATACCTGTTTCTGTTTGAATGAATATTTGTGCGCCGTATGGCGGGATTTTCAAGTTTGAATATATATATATATATATATATATATATATATATATATATTCACTCAAAAGGAAATAGAAAAAAGGAAAAGGGATAGGAACATATATAAAGGAGGAACACAGGTGAGGTGGGTAAAGCGGAATCAAGCAGATCACAGGCGCAAAAATAATTCCTTGACTGGGATTTGAACACCGGATCTTCCACTTGCCGGGAGGATGCTCCGACCGCTTGAGGTATCGAGGAAAGTCAATTAAAGCTGAGATTTTGCTAGTGTCATAACACCAAGAGCCCCGATTTTTTGGCCAAAAGATGGCTTCAGGGAGCCCACCCACCAAAGGAAAAATACACGACTTGTATTTCTCCTTTACTTTTTTAATTTATTCACTTGTATTTAAAATTTTCACATTCACTAGTTTGAATAATGCAAGTTAAACGTTTATATCGAAATTCGATAACAAAATAAGGGTTTCGCCGTCATATATCGCGTAAATAATTCATTAATACCAAGTTACATTGAACGAATGTCATGCAACAGAGTATTACGCGGGGATTTTCTCCAAGATTTATTTTTAAATAACTGTCAGTCAACCTGGATGCAAGCATGAATAACCTTAAAAACACTGTACAATATTGACTCATTACTAATCAGAATTACTCTTGGTTCACTTGAATTTTCCAATTTTTCAGCTGCTATTCGCGGTTACAACTCTTTATACCCTACCTAAAAAATCAAAGAGGTACCAAAGGCTTAATGGTGGCTCCATACTAATGTTCACTTTGATCCTCCTTTCCCAAGAGTGCTCATGAGCAATCAAGACATAATACCTTACGATGTATTGATAACATTAACAGAATTTTGGCAACCCCTTGCAATTCTTAGTATTCTACCGATACGGCATCTTTCCCGAGCATATTGAAAGGTTTTCGTCCGAAGTCGAAGGAAGCCTCTCCCTTAAAAGACTTCATATTGCCTCCGGACGGGAGGTCCGATTCCTGACGGAGACACCCTGACTAGGGCACACGACTCGCCCTGTCCTCTTATTTTCTACTTTCCCTCCCGCCCCCACCCGCTCGTCCGCCCTCATCGAGAGGGAAGGCGGACGTACGGACGACGGCCGTGGGGAAGCGGGAGGAAACGGCCACCTGGCCGCCACTGCCGCCGTCAGCGCGGGGATCGATCAAAACTGCCCCCTTTGCCCTATTCCTCCACCGCCACATCCCCTCGAAAAGCCCGCTCATACCCCCCGACCTTACTACATTGCCCCATCTAGTCCGTGGCGACCTCATCCTCCCATTCTTCCCTTGGGACTGATCTCGTGGGTGGAGTTGCGAGAGACTCCCCCGGATTTTACTCACGGAAGTTTCCACGCGCCAGTTCCGACTCTTCGATCAACCAAATGAAATTTTTATCCTACGCACTGCTAGTCGCGGGGAAGGAGCATTGCTTTTTCTTGTGTCAAGTTCTTCCGATCGCACACGTTTGGGAGGATTCCACTTTTTCTCCTTGTAGGTTATGCTATGGCAGGACGGGATCCATTTACTTTTTATCGGTAACTGCCATTCTTCAGCGTCTGAGTAGATTTTATTTACATCGCTCCACCATGAATTACTCACGGTCGTTTCAAAGACATTAAGGGGAGATTTTAAGATAAGTACTAGAGTCAGGATATCAGTCCTATTTGTCGAACATCACTACAACTTTCCGGGCATAATTATCATTCTCTCGGCAAAGAGAAGACAATTTCAAAGAAACTTATGTTTGATATTAAAATTTTAGAAACTCTATTTCTTGAGTACCCTTTAAATGAGTACTTTACGAAGCGCAATATCTTATTCATATTCTCATAAGTATGAACCTTTATTCGTTAGGATTAACGATGATATGCTCTTTAGCTCTTCAGACCGGCTAAGATCATTTTTTCTCTTCTCTTTAGTCCCTTCGAATTCCACTCTTTTGAAGAGGATGGATCCGAAGATAAAAAGGGAATAATGTAACATGGTCCCAATTGGAGTCAGTCGAAAAGTAAAAGAATGGTAATATTTTTTAAACCTCAGCAAGATTGGCGAGGTGGATCAATGGGAGGAACAGTTGAGACCCCAAACCCCCTCTTCAACTTCTGTGCCTAACATCAACTACCAAGAAGAGGAGAAATGATGACTACCAACGTCAATTTGTGAGTGACGTTTGCTACTATCCTGACGTATTCTTTCATTTACCTAAAAAATAGTATAGTCGATTTCCGATAGTACATGATTTTTTTTATTAAAACTGCAGTTACCCTCTTAAGACATTGAAATGTTGTGGAACTATCCCTTAAGTAAATGAATAACCCGAATAACCTTGGAAAAAATCCATATAATGCATATAGAAACACATATCATAATCTTGTTCCCCGCAATTCCATCGTTCTGGCAGCGGTACAGAATATCTTCAGTGCGATTTGAAACCACCGAGCTCTCTCGGGTTGAAATATTTGAACATGATCAACAGTTACTAAATAAACTGCAACCTTAGCAAGGAATAAAGGTGGTAAATAGGACACGAAGAAGGACGACGAACGAAAGGGAAGAAAGGGACGAGAACAAGGTCATGTGGACAGAGGGAGGAGACAAAAAATTGTTGTCTCGGCAAACAAGAAAAAAAAACAATGTTCCATGGAAGACTTGAAGAAAGCAGACCGTTGCGCCACCATGTAAGCAAAAGTCATTCACGGCCGTGAGGCATTCAAGAAATTAATGACCTCTGTTATTTTTGACCCTACTATTCTGCCTAGAGAGGGGGAGAAAGTGCGACGAAAAGCGGGAGGGAGAGTGATGGGTCGCACAATAGGATCCCCAGCAGTGAGAAGGCTACGTATATTTTTTCCCGACGAGGACCAAAGCGCCGACGGTATTTCGCTAGACCACGGAGCCCAATGAATTGCCATTGCCCTCCTGAGAATACTCGCTTGCGTGAAGGGATGGCAGTGCTTTTGAGGGAGTAGGCGGGCTGGTGATATGCTTGCCGGCGGTATAAGCTAGATGGCACACTCGAACTGCATTTTGCATTTGCAATTCCCTGCTCGTGGATGTGCAAAAGCAACAACTTTTTTATAAGCTGCTTCTGACCTAATAAAAGAATCTTCTTCAAGCTTGCACTCGTAAATAAACAAGAGTCACATAAAGAAATATAACAAAAAAACGAGATAAGTGGAACTGTATATTCCATTACATCGCAGGTTTTTGTCTCCATAAAATATTAGCATATGAAACGGAAGATAAAGCATTTGAAATATTGTAGGAAAATAATTTCTCTATCATCCAAATTTTAAACGATTATCAGAACAAAAAAAAAACAAAAAAATGAACGTTGCTAGATGTTAATAGAGACACCAAAAAATAAGTCCAAGGGACTCTTATTTTAAAATTTGACAGGAACAATTAATGTTTGGCAATGGTAAAAGAAAAATTTATTGAAAATAAAGTTATATATGATAAAAGCTATATATATATATATATATATATATATATATATATATATATATATATATATATATATATATATATATATGAAATATTATTTTTCGCTTTCACATTATACTGTGCATTGCAATTCATATCCCACTAATGAAGAAGGTAATGTATCAATAATTTCACGGAATGATACATATTTTTTTTAAGTATGTCAATTAAAATTAGAAGAAATTTCAAGAAAGTGCGGGAGAGTCAATCTTGGTCAAGGCGAATGATTTTTACACTCTGAAATTGTTGCGTTAAACTTAGAATTATTAATTTATTTCATCTACTTTTATCGGAATAGTCGGATGGGCTAAAATGCATAGATTTAAATGGTTCTCTTGATGGCAAAAGTAAAGAGGAGAGCAATTTAGCTCTTCAAAACTTTCAATCTCCTGCATTTTTCAAATCTGGAGGAACGGATATGATTTTCACTAAAATAAAATGCTATAATGAACTCTTCCAAACTCGTTTCTTGACGCATATGTTTGTTTTTAACTCTGCAACAGAATTTATGAGAGTTTCAATCGTGGTTTCAGGAATAAATACGTTAACTTTGAAAAAAACTTTTCTGAATTGATGAAAAATAAATATTATGCATTAAACTATTCATAAATAAAACCATTTCGACACTTTTCAGGTGAGTGCTAAATAAATCCAAAATTCCTTAAGATTTTCCCGAACATCCCCTGATTAAATTGTTATAAAGGTAAATGATGGAAATATGCTATAATAGACTATTTAAATAAGTTAAGGTACGAGCACACTCCTTCTTAGATGGCTACAACTCCATAAATAGTACATTTATGTGCTCGAATCGGAATTCCTTCCTGTCTAACTTCGTGTTTCAAGCAGAAGAAACGATGTTTAAAAAAGCTACGCTGATTTTTTTTCTGAATCGGAGTTCCTGTATATTATTAAACAGGACGTACGCGTACAATTCGTGAAGAAAATAATTTAGACTTCTAAAGGCCAAAAACAATTGAATGGCTGCGCTTTATCAACGTCACCGCACCGTATCCACAAGGACCCTGCAACAAGAAGAACACCGGTGCACGTCAAGCCTCCCAACCTGGTAATTTCCCGAGTTTATCTCGCAGCCGTGGCCATCATTCACGATTTATGGGCATCATTGCTCAAAGACGCAGAGATAAACCTGTTGTTCGTGCGAACGCGATATAAGCAGAGGCAGAAAGGGCTTCCTTTGATGAACGCCCTCAGTAAATAGGTTTGCAGTATAACTGGGATATTGGCGGAACTAATCACTCCGACAAAAAAATATGTAGAGGCCCCAGATATAACGTAATATCTATAACTTCTCTCGGTACAAAATTTGACATTGAGTGTCCAGTGTAAAATAACATAGATAAGGTACTCTGGATGATATGGAGGTAAACATATTATGGAGTCAATGAACTCTGTTGATCCCTAATCTCGTTTATGGACTCGCTGGTAGAGCAAATTGAAGTTTAAACAGTGTATAGTGCTATATATTTAATAACGTACACAACGACAGCCCAACCAGGTTCGAAATAAATCAAAAGGTGTTTTGTTTAGGGAGCATTTTTTATGGGATCCCTGTAAAATCAGTTTTTTGCAGAATTAAACTTGAAAGTCAGCTGAGTAACAAATTATTTATCACTTATTACTTTGAATTAATAAAGAGTAATTCACAATTATCCCCAATTTCACGCCAATACGTGGAGTTACTCAATCACCATCAACAAGAGCCAGCAACCTATTAATATGTGGCAATTAGTTTTGTAAGGTGAGAGGTTCTCATAAGCGTGTTCAATATTGTGGTTAACATTGAATTACTAGATAAATTTACTCATCTCAAAGTATCTTTACTGCGAGTTAAGCCACCCAAAAGCCATTTATTCATTGGAATATTTCTGTCCCTTAAAAAATTAAATTTAAAAGTTAAACTAATCGTATCCCATTATTTTATGCCATCTAAATTTCGTATGGGAAACACGATGAGAGAAGTGTGTGATGAAGAATACGAAGAAAAAAAGTAGCAATAAAAAATTCAAAGGTAGGAAAATTGGATGGATGAATGGATGAATCGTCACCAAATAAAAAGCTATCATGGATTTTGTCGTATAATACACAGCATACTATGTTTTATGCGGATCTTATCTGGTAACTTCCACTAAGTTAGCATCTTCCTACTTGCATTCCTTCTTTACGTTAAAATCTATTTCGTTACAAAAATTTCATTGAAATGCATTGTACATAACACCGTATGGAAGATCAACCTGAAAATGGACTGATATACAGTGCCCTGAGTAATTAATGCGGTAAATATAAATTTAATATTCTACTAGTATAAAGTTTTTCTTATCCTCGTTTTATTTCTTAACCTCGTCTAAAAAGACAAAACCTGACACTCTATACTCCAATAAACCGGTTTTCAATCGTGTATACATTGAGCACCCACATTTCCGTCCAACATCCCCATTTTTTCCATACCCAAACTTCGTTCCTTTCACCTCCTACCCTTTATCACATTGTCCAGCATTCCATTGCCTATCAAAATGCTTTGCATCAAATTTTTTTGGCCCGTTTGTACTTCTTACAACAATATTATCTCCTCCATCAGCATGCCATTACCTATTGCACCTTCTCCGCCCTCCTCCACGCTCAAATATCAAAAGACTAATCTACAGTGCCCCTATCATCTTGCTTCACCTGAATTATTACCACCACAAATTATCATAAACAACTCAAAGGAAAAATCAAATGCATAAATCAAGCAATTAAAATTTTAAACATTGTATGAGAATTACGTTGACATAGGAGGAACAACTTTTAGCCGCACTTTTTATCGGAAGGCTAAACCACAAAGAGAGTTTTGAGAAGCTATGCACTTGTCAGATAATTCGCGTTAATATAGGAACTAAGGGTTAAGATAGGTCGCGTTAATATAGGGATTCCATTTTCCTTCAAACAAGTCGCGAACCAAACGTAAAGGATGGCCAAGCGCAATATTTGGACTCACAGAAAATAAAAATTATACCGAATGCTAATAATTACCGACATAAAACACTGATATAATAATACTTCCTGTCACATACCATCTTGGTTACTTGCAGAATCATGTAAAGATGTACGAGAAAACCACATATATGTAACCACAAACAATGATCCTCGATCAATCTTTAACTTCTGTCTTCTACATTGATTAAACATCCTACCAACTTCTTAACCTGACCGCTACGTCTGGATACGGAAAATCATGTCAGCACAAAGGCAAAGAAAAAACACTATTAGCTTTGTCGAACTGAAACGTCAAAAATACGCATTTCGATAATGGAAAGGAAAACTACTGGCAGTCGTGAAAATGTTATCACTCCATGGAAGCATGTGCGCGTAATCCATCACCTCGTCGCACGCCGCGTTAAACCTCCCATCGAAATAAGAATGAAGCACTTAAAAATTGTTTTTTTAAAACTTTTTCTTACAGTCCCCTGAGTTTTTCTTCGTGCCCTATTTTATCCACCAACCTCAGTTTACCCTTTACCACCCTCCCGAACCCCCTTCGAATCATGTCACAACCTCTCCATTCACCCCTACTATCCGACACTCTCTCTCTTACTCTCCTCATCCTTTCACACTCCCTCCCCGTACAATAAAACCGCAACCCTCATCCATACCCTCCGCCCCACCGCTGTCGTCGACGATGGGTGAGCCATTTTGCAATTTCAATAAGCCCGGGGGGTGTGGATGGGAGAGGATGCGCGGAGGGGAGCTGGGGAAAGTGGAGGTGAAGAGGGTGTGGGGATATTCACGGCGGCTTTTGCGGTCTCGGCTTGTCAGCGAGAGAGTGGGAGAGTGGGAGAGGAACGAGACAGGTTGCTCGGGGGACGAAAGGAAGGGGGAAGGGGCGAAGTGTTTGGGAATTGTTGGTGCTGAAACGGAGGGAAGGGTTGTGTGGAGGGTAGAAATAGAAAGTGGGAAAGAAGAGTGGAGTGGAGGAAGGGTTGTTCAGGTATTGTGGCATCGAGTTGCACTATGCGAAAGGACGGCAGAGATGGGAAGACGAAACCTTGAATGGACGCGAAGCGGGCGATGGAAGGGCACAATGTAAACAAACGGGCTCGAAGCCAGGAAATGAAAAAGTAAGCCCGAAGCTCCCGGAAGAAAGCCCCCAAATAACAGACTGCTTATAAAATAGGGCAGCTTTTGTTCGCGTTGCGAAAATAATACAAATAAATATGCATAAAGAGTACCTCAGAATTTTACCCCTGACTCTTTCCCAATTCGCCACGATTGCACTTTCGAACGAACTGCTGTTTAAATTTTTCTTTAGCGTACATGCCATGGTCAATATAGTAACAACCAATAACAGTCCTTAGATGTCCAAAAAGAAAGATTAGGACCGATGGAAACTACGAAACGAAAGAGAGATTAATTCTTTCAGGACATTCTCTCAGGCAAAGCTTTCTTCAATCGAAGATCACTGAGTAGATGGACAAATGGGTGTACTCAATCTAGTTAAGCATGCAACTTGAGACGTATCCTATCCTGGAATGTTTAACAGTATTTGCACTTGCTCCTATTAGCAAAACCTATAAACTTGTTCCAATATCTTATATATATATATATATAAACATATATAAATGGAGCTCCATCTTCATCAGCAGATTAGTTAGGACTCTCAGGGAGTCAGTCCTAACTATATGAAGACGGAGCTCGATTCCGCCGAAATTATCAAGAAACAACGTTCTTTTTATGTGTTCTCATATTGTGTGTCGCTGTTAAAGTTATATATATATATATACATTCAAATACGAAGTCCCGCCATACGGCGCACAAATATTCATTCAAACATAGAAATAGGTATAAGGAAAGGGGATAGGAAAACACATAAAAGTCGAACACAGGACATGTGGGGAAGGCGGTTTTTGAGCAGATCACGAAAGTAAAAATGTTTCCTTGACCGGGATTTGAACACCGGATCTTCCACTTGCCGGGCGGATGTGCTATCATTACACCACCGAAGAAACTTAATTTACCTTGAGATCTGCGATGTTTTTAAGACGCCCAAGTGCACCGAATCATTTGCCAAAGGAAGGCTTTAGGGAGCTGTTCCACCCACTTATTGGTATGCTCCCAAACCCCAAACATGCCTCCGAACACAACACTGCCTTTGACCAATATTTAAAGTATCCGTCTTTGCATCCCTCCCACACTCAGACCCTCCACTGAAACTCAAAACATTAGAGCTAGCTTTCATCTGGCTCTTGGATTCCTGGAATCGCCCAGGTATTAATATTAGACATTAATTGCCCCCTTTATGCATATAATTTCATCCCCCTCCGCCCCCAACAACTTCCATATCATCCCCACTTTTTTTAAAATTCCCGCGCCATACACTACCCCTCCAAACTCCTCACCGCGAATGCCTTCCCCCCCTTTTTCCCCCCTTTTCCTTTCTTTTCCCCTCTTTTCCCCCATTTCCCCTTCTCCTTCCTACCACTGCTTTCGGGCCTTCCTCTGCCTCAGTTCTGTTCCTAATTCCTCTTGAGAAAGGTGGTTGGACCACCGAAAATTCGAATACCAGTGAGTCCCTCTTTTGTGTGTTTTGGTTTCTGTGTTTGTTATGACTATCAGTGAATTTACATTACACGTTTGTGGGTTTTCCAAAAAAGTGTATATATATATATATATATATATATGAATATATATATATATATATACACATGAGTCCTAACTAATCTTCCGAGGAAGACGGAGGACAATTCCGTCGAAATTATCAAGAATTAACGTGTGAGTGTTTCTATTATGTGTTCTCATATTGTGTGTTGCTGTCTAAGTTTTTTATTTAACACTTCCGTGTTACCTCGAAGAAATCGTCTATTACATATATATATATATATATATATATATATATATATATATATTTACACACTATATATGTACACATATAATTATATGTACATGTATATATATGTACACATATATTTATATATAATTTCTACCACTGAAGCAACCCATATCACTGCAGAAGAGATTGCGACATGAACGAATCACAGCTACCAATCTGAAGGTCGTTTTCATTGTTGACAATAGAGCTAACCTAGTAATAAGTCAAACATTGTGTAATATTCACACATTAGGTCATAAGAGCGAATTTCTTTTTCTGTAATATTGACGATAAGTATCACCATAAAGTCTATTCAAATCTTATGCCACTACTTATCAAAATTTGGATGATATACTATTTGGCAATTAATTCTTTGGATGCTCATTAAATATTTATAATCCCGCTCGAGGAGAAATATTTCAAGAAAATGATCTCTAGTATGTTGTCCTGAAGATTACTGTTTAGCATGCAAAGTGTCTCATTCAAAAATAATTAACAATTCCATATTTGACTCATTTATCGTAACATGAAAATTTAACCAAAATTTAATTATTCAGGGTGTGGCAGCATTTACAACTATGCCTCCTGCGGTGGTAGTGAGTCTGCTGTTTTGCGTCACAAATAGCCATTCACTTCTTAGAAACACATCTGCTACTTTCTAGTTCAACTATTTTGAGGACACATGCTATTGGCTTACATATATAAACCAAGAAATAAGTTAGCAATTGAACATATTCAATGATAGCCCAGGAAAATATTACGGTTTTTGAAGTTTTGCCGTGATTAACGGCCAAACTATGTTCAGATGAATTGCCAGCTAAGTTTTATCATTTTAAGATTACTGTCAAAAAGCTGAATCAACAAGAATTTAAATTCTTTAATATTTGATTTTATAAACACTCAACCATTCCATTAATGACAGAAATCAAATGGATTGGGGCACCATTTTCTCTGACTAATAAACCTATATCCCTGAATGATTAATAATTTAGTTTCTCTCTCTAATCATTAATCAACGCAAGGGAAAGATATCAGATTCGCGAAACTGGAACTATTGCCATTAGTGATTTTCCTATTTCATTCCCCCTCCCAACTTACCTCAGCTCCCAAATCTTCCTTGATTCCTAGTAGATAATTAGCTCCTCGTTTGCCTTTTGCTACACCGCCTGCAAATTTCGCAACCCGGTGGTTGTGACGGTCGGAAGCTCCCCTTAATATTTGAATCGAACGTGGTGCGTGGGAGAAAGGGATTTCTGCTCAAGACAAGGCTTGAATTCGTTAGAACTTTGGAGGTTCGTGGAAGGAGGGGAGGGGAAAGAGAAATTATGGGTGTTAAAAGCTCATTCGCTCGGAGAAGGTAAAAGCGTTGATCTCGTCACGGCAGGTAAGGTACCACGGAGAGGAAAATATCTTATCGGGCACTCAAATATTAATACGGGTTTGGTTTAGTAAAGGGCGACAAGCTGTGCAGACATTGGTACAACAGCAGGGACTGCGGTAAATTTGCTTCGTTCCGCCCGTGGATGTGTTAATCGCCCTCCGCAATTTAGGTGATTTCGATGCGTACGGTGATATTTTCCCGACTCTCCTGGTTGCGGGTTTGCGGCGAATATTATTTATCACTCGATTTCAAAGACGCAGTAATCGCTGAGGAATATATTTCAGAATTCCAGACATGGTAACTTCCACCCGGAATTTCAGCCAGAAATAAATCTGGGGACTTTGTCATTTTCCTACTTGGGAAATCACTAGCTAAAAAAGAATTGTAATTTAAGATCAATATATAATGATAATATGTAAGAGCTACGACCGGTCTCCGAAAAAACTTATAATAACATAAGTACCAAAATACATTTCCCCTCTTTTCTCTCATCTTCTTTTCATTAATTTGCTCTTTGAACTCTCTTACGATGTTTTTTACAAGGGTAACCACGAGGTAAATAGACCTTTCAAAAATCAAGAATTTTTAGTCTATGCATGTAATATTAACGGAAGTCAGTTCACTGCTCTATTCCCTCTTTAAATAACATATTGCAAATTCAAATTATTAATCTTTTTAAAACAATACGATGGATAAGGAGAAAATCCTTATCTGAATATTATTTGTTGCCTTGAGTTAACATCTTTTCCAGAGGAAATATTTATTCCCCCCGTATAATCTGCCGTCTTGTACCAAGAGTTATGACCGTGCTATTTCTTATTATTGTAGAGGCATAGTTTCAAAGGAACGGTGCTTCTTCCTCCTTATCATTTAGTGTATTTTTCCCCTCGTTTGTCATGGTTATTTGTAGCAATCCTTCCGAAAAATTTCAGACCCCTCTCCCCGTCACCCTCCTTTCCCTGAGCTCGAGTTACAATACCCTTTCCATGTGATTCACTTCAACTCAAACCTCGAGTCAATTTACCACCTCCTACCTAAAGTCTTGTTCGTGAGAATTGTATCCATAACATAATATTTATTTATTTTAAATATTTTGTTAATATTAAATACAATATTAGCAAATACCGCTTGATTAAAAATCACTTTCTATTATTCTTAACGCAATATATCCTTTGTATCGTAATATGAAAATTACAAATTTTATATTATTAAATTATCCCAGAGAATAAAGCATAGTTTTCAAATCTTGAAAGCATATACTACTTAACCAATCTACAGAAAACTAGTTAAGTGGGTGATTCTACTGGGAGTCTACGTCAAGCGGAGATATTCACGTCATGCCCTTTTGACGGAATAAAATTTAAGAAGCCTAAAATATTTTACAAAAAATAATATCAATCATTGATAACAAAAGAAACATTTCACAAAATTAAAGAGTCACTATATGTTTTATATGCTACCAAATTCTTGCTTTAAAATAATAAATTCGATTCAAGCTTAAATGTTGCGTTGAAGCAAGGGAGTAGTAAATGTTTCAAGATCTATTCCCTTGCGACAGTAATATACTCGTATAGACTGAAATTTATCAATGCTTTCATTAGTATCAAGTTCTTTTGTTTTTTTCATAACTCGAAAAAGTGATTTAGCCATTCACTATGTACTCGGAAAATGAGAGCACCTTTTCCTTGGAATAATGATCCTATATTAAAATACGACGGTATAATTTTCTCAGACAGTCCATTACGTGGCCAATAACAGAGGACACAAAGTACATTTAGAAATAATGGTGTAGTGCTAGAGAATAATATGTGAGCCTTAGTTAATTTATTATCAGTTACGTCTACTTTCTATTGCTGAAAGTGTCACTGTCTAGGTTCAACAGAACGAATTTTGGATTTACTTAAATAACTTTGGGGGTAATCCTTTATCTTTTATGCATTTAGTAATGATTTTATGTAAAGGTGTTTCAGAGTAAAAACATGTACAAACGATGATTATATAATATATATATATATATATATATATATATATATAATGTTCCTGTTCCTAATTCCTCTTGAGAAAGGTGGTTGGACCACCGAAAATTCGAGAACCAGTGAGTCCCTCTTTTGTGTGTTTTGGTTTCTGTGTTTTTGTGACTATCAGTGAATTTATATATATATATATATATATATATATATATATATATATATATATATCGATGATGCGGAAATACTCACGAGGACAATATAACTTTGGGACGGCACAATATAACACAGAATAAAACAGATAACACGTAAAAGTACACTCACACCGTAGATGAATTGAGCTTTCGGCCTACTCCGAGGCCTTCTTCAGGTCAGCTTGAGAGGTTTTGAGGGAAGAGTGCCTGGGGAGGGGAGGGGGGGCGGAAGGTTTAGGGACTGTTGGGAAATAAATTAAAGATGGCGGTTAAGGGTGGGAATTTTAAAGGATCGGAAACATAGGATGTATGCGGATTCGCGAGTTCTCACCTCTATGTTGATGGCTGAATCGGGTAGGGATTCTAGAACTGTTAGGGAAAAGCATTCGTCGAATGATAGGTTGTGTGAACTTGCGTGTAAAGGGATAGGAAGGGAAGAGAGTGAAGCAGAATTACATGAGTAGCGGTGATTGTTCATTCGGATGGATAAGGGGGTAATGCATTCGCCTATGTAGAATGAGGTGTATTGTTTGCACGACAAAAGATAGATAATATTTTTCGAGAGGCAATTAGCGTGGGAACGAAGTAAAGGGACAATGAGAGAGCAAGAGACAGATAGAATTTTACTCGTAGAGATTAAAGCAGAGCCGACGAACTTGGTCATTATTCAGGTATACATGCCACCGAGCAACCACAAGGAGGAAGAAGTCGATAGGATGTATGATGAGTTAGAGGATATCATCGCGAGTGTTCCTGCAGGGAAACATTTGATAGTGATGGGGGATCGGAATGCGACGGTAGGCGAAGGAAGAGATGGTGGTGAGGTGGGGGACTATGGGTTAGGCACGAGGAATGAACGCGGGGAGAAAGCAATTGAATTCTGCAGGAGACAGGGGTTAGTCATCACTAACACATGGTTTAGACACCACAAAAGGCGTAGGTATACATGGAAAATGCCAGGTGACTCAGAAAGGTATCAGTTAGATTATATTATGGTTAGGCACAGGTTTAGGAACAGTGTGATAAATTCGCACAGTTTCCCAGGAGCGGATGCGGACTCTGACCACAATTTAGTTGTTATGAAATGTAATGTTCGTTTCAAGAAGGTAAGGCAAGGGCGGCGGGTTAAAAAATGGAATTTAGAAGCGGTAAATGAATTTACGAGGAAGGAGTATCAGGAGGCTGTGGAGAAAATGATGGATGACGGTAAAGAACTGAGTACTATCGAAGAAAAATGGGAATGTATCAAGAAAGGGATATTGGAAGCCGCTAAAGACACTATAGGAACCGTTAACGGGAAAAGGATAAGGAAACCATGGGTAACGGATGAGATGATTGCAAAGATGGATGAGAGAAGAAGATGGAAAAATGTAAACACAGAGTTAGGCAAAATGAAGTACAAAGAGTTAAACAATAAATTGAGAAGGGCCACAAATAAAGCAAAAGAAGAATGGTGGAAAACACAATGCGAGGATATGGAAAGTTTACAGAAGAAGGGTGAAATTGGTGCTCTATACAGCAAGGTTAAGTTATTATCGGGAAGTAAGAAGGCAAGATGTGTGCTAACAGTTAAAGATAAATGGGGTAAGATAATAGTTGAACCAGGAAAAATCCAAGAGAGATGGAAGGAATATATAGAAACACTGTATGGTAAAGAACTTAGGCCGACAAGGTTAGACATAGAAAAGGAACATGACGTAGAAGAAGATAGCTTAGGTCCAGGCATACTCGACGATGAAATAGAAAGGGCATTAAAGGAGATGAAAGCAAATAAGGCTGTGGGGGTGGACAATATTCCTGTAGAAATGTTGAAATGGTTAGGGAAAGGTGGGAAGAAGGCCATATATGGACTGATTCGTAGTATCTATGAGGAAGGAATCTGGCCGGAAGATTTTGTGAGATCGGTGTTAGTTCCTATTCCAAAAAAGGCAAAGGCTTCGTCATGTGAGGATTACAGAACAATAAGTTTGATATCCCACGCAGCTAAAGTTATTCTCAGGATCATCAACAAAAGGATAGAGAGTAAGGCAAATGGTTACTGAGGGGATGATCAGTTTGGGTTCAGGAAAGGAAGAGGTACGCGTGAAGCCATTGCAGTAATGAGATCACTAGTCCAGAGGAATATAGAATACAATCAGGACGTTTTTGCCTGTTTTGTAGATTTCGAAAAAGCGTTTGATAGAGTGAATTGGGAAAAATTAATGCGTGTATTGCAGAAAATAGGAATGGATTGGAGGGACAGGAGACTGATCCGCAACCTGTACATGTCTCAGACTGCTCAGGTGCGAGTGGGGAACGGAGAGTCCGGATGGGCAGTGTTAGGAAGAGGTGTAAGGCAGGGTTGCCCATTGTCACCGGTACTGTTCAACGTATATGTAGAGGAAATGATTAAAAAGGCATGGGAAGAACTGGAGGTAGGAATGAAAGTCGGAGGGGAATTCGTAAAATCGGTTAGGTTTGCTGATGACCAAGCATTAGTTGCTCAGTCAGCCAAGGGGTTGAAAGCATTGTTGAGTGAATTGGAGGTTCAGTGCGATAAATATGGGATGAGAATCAATATTAATAAAACAAAGGTTATGCGATTTTCCAGAAAGAAAAAGGCTAAGCTAAATATTAAAATAGGAGGGGAAAAAATAGAGCAGGTAGAACAGTTTACATATCTCGGAAGTGTTTTGGACCAACAGGGTCAAAGTGGTAGAGACGTAAGGAGAAGAATTGCGCTAGGCAAGTAGGCTTTCTCAAGGAGGAGGGAGTTGATGACGGGGACGTTGAGTAGGGATGTTATGACAAGACTCGTAAAAACTCTGATATGGAGCGTAGCTATGTACGGCGCGGAAACGTGGTCGCTGAAGCAGGAGGATAGACGTAGATTGGAGGCTTTTGAAATGTGGGTGTGGAGAAGAATGGAGAAGGTGAAATGGGCCGAAAGGAAAACAAATGAGGAAGTACTAAAAATGGTGGGGGAGGAGAGGGGTTTGTTGAGAGAAATCCTATGGAGGCAGGAAAAATGGATGAAAGGCGTATTGAGCGGTAGTGGAATGTTGAAGAGGGTAATAGAGGGGAGAATGTTGGGCAAGCGTGGCAAGGGTAGGAACAGGATAGGGATGTTGGACGGGATGATGGGAGGAAAGAAGTACACCGAGATGAAGAGGGACCTGATATAGATTAGTTTGATAGGTGGGGAGTCACAAAATGTTTATTTGATAGTTATGTCCATCCAAAAACCTACCTTACCCGGTAGATTACCTAATAATAATAATATTGTTGAGGGTAGTATACCAGGCAAAATGGTTTTTTTGACGAATCCACTGCCTAAGCAGAGCTATATCTTGGTCCCCCATGTCATAGTAGATTCAAAAAGTGACGTTAATCGATATTAAAAGCATGTGTGCTGTTGAAACTGTTATTATTAATTGAAGTTGTTTACTCTTTTAACGTTGCTAGCGGGTGTAACATGCCTAAAGCTTGACATGCATAATTATTCAAATATTTAAAACTTTTATAGTAAATTTTCAAGCACTCCGGAAGGAATTCATGCTGCCCTCAGAGTTAAACGACAGTGGTGGCTATGAAAAAGAGAATTCTCGAAACTACTTTTACTTCTACATAAATACCCTGCGAGCCACCAAAAAGGTGTGTGGCAGGGGGTGTAGCACAATAAGGGAAGGGTAAGGGTTAAGGGGGTTGGGGGTTAGGTGAGGAAAGGTGGGGGGAACCTCTAAGAAAAAAAATATTTTAGAAACATATGTATTTTCAAAGCAAAGGTTATGCGATTTTCCAGAAAGAAAAAGGCTAAGCTAAATATTAAAATAGGCGGGGAAAGAATAGACCAGGTAGAGCAGTTTACATATCTCGGAAGTGTTTTGGACCAATACGGTCAAAGTGGTAGGGATGTAAGGAGAAGATTTGCGCTAGGCAAGGAGGCTTTCTCAAGGAGGAGGGAGTTGATGACGGGGACGTTGAGTAGGGATGTTAAGACAAGACTCGTAAAAACTCTGATATGGAGCGTAGCTATGTACGGCGCGGAAACGTGGTCGCTAAAGCAGGAGGATAGACGTAGATTGGAGGCTTTTGAAATGTGGGTGTGGAGAAGAATGGAGAAGGTGAAATGGACCGAAAGGAAAACAAATGAGGAAGTACTAAAAATGGTGGGGGAGGAGAGGGGTTTGTTGAGAGAAATCCTATGGAGGCAGGAAAAATGGATGAAAGGCGTATTGAGCGGTAGTGGAATGTTGAAGAGGGTAATAGAGGGGAGAATGTTGGGCAAGCGTGGCAAGGGTAGGAACAGGATAGGGATGTTGGACGGGATGATGGGAGGAAAGAAGTACACCGAGATGAAGAGGGACCTGATATAGATTAGTTTGATAGGTGGGGAGTCACAAAATGTTTATTTGATAGTTGTGTCCATCCAAAAACCTACCTTAACCGGTAGATTACCTAATAATAATATATATATATATATACGCAAAACCATTAAAATGTATACACAAAACCATATATATATAACATTAAACTATAACACTATACTTCAAGCTATTAATTTTAATTAATTTTAATTAAAAATATTCAAAGCAAAGTTTACTTTTAATAATTGAGACACTCGTCTCCATAGACATTTAAATTCTCCAACAAAAATGAATTTTCGCACCTGATGAAAATTGGACAACCATCGAAGCGACCATACCATTGCGCCAGTAAAGTAGGCAACTAGTTAAGCATTCAATCAGAGTGGCTTGCCAACCTCGCAGGAACCGTATAAGTTAGTAAATATTACATGCCGAGTGAAGGCGTTGATTCCATCTGAAATTAGATACTAACAGAGTTCTTTCGTACATTATCTCTACTCAATCGCTTTTCGTATAATTTACTTCTCAATCCCTTCCTTCTTCTGACACAAATTCTTATCTCCTTCGATTGACCAGATTCGTCCATATTTTGTCCTCTACGATGGGGATTGGTATCAGACACGTCAGTTTAAAATAAACATGGGTTAAATATCACCAAAAACGATGAAAATTTCCAATTTAGTCATATCTTCAACATATATGAACAAAACGTTATGAGGTGGTGAATTAAATCTTGAAGTTAGCAAAATATAACACATTACATATTATTTGCAATGCAAGCCTTTTTCAATTTAAGAACATACGCACAGAATAATTGGGTATAAATAATGCTGCCAATGGTTAAATTAAGCAAATAGCTTTCTCTCCTAATAAAGACAGAATTTGTTCTCTTCAATATTTCAACGGCATGAGAAACCCAATATTTAATAATTTACATTATATAATTCTGTGATATACGATAGTGTTTTTCCAAATTTGAACTGGCTTAAACTTTCCGATAGCACTCTGCAAAACTTGTTCCTCTCTACATAGAATCACCCAGATTCTTTCCATTTTATTGATTCCCTATATTCACAATTATGACGGGAGTTTTATGTTCCAGGTTTTACAAAAATTCAATACTTTATACCCATCCGAATATTATTTGTTGTAGATTAAAACTAAGGAATGATTTTATACTTCAGAATATTTATTCATTATTCTATTGATAAATAAAAGATAAACATTGACAATTTCGACTTAGCGTAATTGATTTTCGTTTTTTCATCTACCAAAGTGTTTATTTAGTTGATATTATTGGTGAGGTTATGTAGTAGGTGAAATTTAAGACTCTGCAGGGCAGAATTTATCGCCATTATTTTGTATCTATCAAATCTGGTCAATAACAATGCAAGAATATGCGGAAATCTAAATACACAGGAGAGTGCACCATGAATTGCTTTAATCGGAACGAAAACTGAGCTTCTGTGTATAAATACGCGAAGAGAAGTTATTTAACGGATTCTTACGAATTGAATAAGATGCAAAACATTATTTAGTAATTTGATGATGCATTGTGCTGAAGCTCAAATGGTGATTAATGAATATTACTAATAATGTCGATCGTTTGTATTCAAATCACATAACTTTGACTTCATCAAGTAATGGCAAATAAGATGAATTTAGATTGAATTTTCTCTGGTAACGGTGATTTCACCAATACATCTCCATTTTTCCAATATGCTAACTAATCTCAAGTTAACTTTCTTCCACATGAGTGGAGTTATATTTGAGCCATCCTACGGGAGAGGAAAGTTTTATAATACGTGTATTTTACGTACGTATTCCCACTTATATTCCACATTAGTTTTAATGACTTCATGAGGAGCTACAATATGCACCTTTATACCCAAAATACTCCGTGTATATTACACACAAGATAATTTAAATATCAAAACGGACACAATTTCCAACTCAGAGAACCCGCTGTGATTCCTGCAATCCTGCGCTGACATAGTGTGTGACAGCAAGCAAAGCGAAATAATTGCCATGAATATGATTAACTGGTAATATATGGAAAGTTAAATATCATTAACAAAATATAAGTATTTATTTCAGATTAAAATAATAAATGAAAGCCTATGACGGGTAAATGAAATCTGAATTTTGTAAACTTCTCTCAGAAATCAGATTAAAATTCTGAGCAATAACTGATGCTTAGGAAGCTTATGATGTTTTGAAATATAACGATCGAAATTATTTCATTTATGCATACAAATAAAGAAATAAAACTGATTAATCCTATAATGTAAATTGAAAGGAAATTACAAGAAACTGTAATAGTAACTTTAACGGAGTCACCCGTTATGTGTGCATTATAATGCAACCATTTCAGAGAGTAAAAATCATTCGCCTTATCCCGGTCAAGGCGAATGATTTTTACTCTCTGAAATGGTTGCATTAGAAAGGAAATTATTTACATTTTTCATACAATATCACCTGGAGGACAAAACAAGAAGTTTCACATAATATATAAATATAATTTCATTTTCTTTTGGATGATGTAGTACAATTCTCAAATTACAAACTTCGTGTATAGCTAATGATAATAATAATTAACAATAATAATAAGTTAGTAAAATTCATATTGCATACAACATGCTAAAATATATTAATCTCATTAAGACGCAATGAAATACGATGCAGATATGAAGGTCGGTGGGCATATCATAAAATCAATAAGGTTTGCGGATGATCGAGTTTTAGTTTTTCATTTCACCAAGGGGTTGACAACACATTTATTCTTAGTTCGAAAACAGCACTTTTTCGCCTTAACATCGGACACATAACAGTGACACCAATGGAGACGATTAAAAACACCCAAGCCCTAGGTGGAGATTAACCCACCTAGACGGGAATCGAACCCGCGACCCTTAGATTATTAGAGGAGGACGTTACCCCACCGCCATCAGGTCCACATTAACATGTCACTGCGATAGGTACGAGATGAGTCTGCAGTCAAAGACAACAAAGATGATGCGGTTTTTCGAGAAAGAGGTTGGCTACGTTAAATATCAAAATAAGAGTTCATAAACTAGACCAGGTGGAACAGTTTATCTCGGAAGTGTTTTGGAGAAGAATGGTCACAGGAATTGAGACATTGGATAAAGGATTGCGTTAGGTAAAGTAGCTTACCAAAGGATGAGGGAATTGATGTTATAGACGATGAGTGAGTACGTCAAGAAAAGGCTCGTCAAAACTTGGCTATGGAACCCGGTTTTGTACAGCGAGGAAACATGGTCATTGAATAAATACGATAGACGTATATTGGAAGATTTTGACATATGGGTGTATAGAATGTTGGAAAGGGTGAATTGATCAGAAAACATAAACGAGGCATGGCGGGGAAAGAGGGGGGATAGTTGGAAGAAATCCAAAGGAGGCAGGAAAGATTGATTCAGAGAATTTTGATTGACTATGAGATGTTGAAGACAATAATGTAAAGGAGAACAAAAGGAAAGCGAAGAAGGGATATAAATTGGATAGGCCTCTGGGGCGGAATGAAAGGAGGAAGGAAATATCCAGAGTTGGAGAGGGGCTTATTGTAATGTCAGATGTCAGGTTGTGTATTGCTTGGAGAGGCAAGGAAATGTATTTTTTCCCCGATGAATAGTCTGTGTCCATCTTATAACTTGTAACTTAGCCGATAGAATACCAAAAATAATTAAAATACCATTCTTTTAATATCCAATCAATAAACAAACATACCGAGCAATATTATCTCAATGGCGAATGAATTTATTTACGAAAAAAAGTGAACAGTCGCAGTTTTGTCTAGGCTAGTAAATAGATCGATATAAGTGTGGAAGTATGTCAGAAAAAGCTCTTTAAAAAGAGTATTATTTTAGTAAGATATAAGAGATATAATAACTTTGTAACATTTAATAATGCCAAACATTCCCAATAAAAGGAGGATATAAATAAGCATATTCTCCCAGAATTATTTCAAGCCATATAACATTTCTTTAGCATGTGCAATTCCGTCAACATGTTACGAAGAATGTTTCCTTCTCCTGCACCCTTTGCTAACCTGACCTCATATGCGCGTCATATCCTCCACCATCCCCTCCCACTCTCAGTTGTCGGAGGACCACTTGATGATGTCCTTGAACTCCTTTCCTCGACCCTTATAGAACTGCTATCGGTTTTAAGCAACCCTTCGTCCAGGAAGCCATTCATTACCCCACCCCTCTGGACGCCATGTTGCTGCTCTCTGGTGTCAAATATCTGGGTCAAAAGCAAACCACGATGGAAAAGGCTTCCGTCAATTTATCCTCCGTCCGTCCGCTGCCAACCGGCAGGGAACAGACCTTCTCCATTATGTGTTCTCACATTTTCGGCATAAATCATTACATACCCTTTGCTTAAGTATTACAATCAACATGTTGTAGTACTTGTAGTTTGATGTCATGAGGACGGAAGTAGCGTAGGTTACAGTTTGTATGGGATAAAAATTTAAAAATCAATAAGAACTTTTAAATATCTTACAGTAAGGTATCATCTGTTCATTTTTATCAAAAACCATGCTTCAGTGTCGCCATTCTGATCATCTGTGCGTTAAAAATATGTTATAGATATTAAGGATGTCGTAAATAGATGAGCTTAAGTTTCCTACACGTCAGAAATGAGCATTATATACTTTTCTTCATACTAATTTTCAAGGACGATGCGAAAATTTAACAAAATATATGTAATCAAATATAAGTTGATTCCTTTATATAAGATTGTATAACGCTTGGAATATTTATAAAAATCAATCGTATTTGGTTGGCAGTTCAAAGCAATTTTCAGTCAACTCTAAAAGAACGCGTAATAAAAATATAATTGAAAGTACACTTACTTAACTTAATTAGAAGATGTTGACTAAAGAAACTGTGCTGTTCATGACACAATGAGGTACTGAAGAATAAATGGATTGAAGACTATATTTACAGCCCCAGATATTAATTGCGAATGAAAGTCAATAGGTTTGGAACGCTCCATAGCAAAAAACTTAAATAAATCCTTCAAGAATATAACGCATCGTGGCAATGAAATTAATGCAATTAGTTTTAAATTGTATCAGAATTAACTATAATGAGATAAGAGTAAATGGTCATAAATTTTCATCTAATATTCCGGGTTAGCAAATATATTATACTGATGGCTACCCAGAGAAAATATAAAACGACTGTCCCTAATGGTTTTCATAATTTTTATGCAATCTTTATATGCAATTAAATAGAAAACATGGCATAAAAAGCAGAAAATAAAAAGCAATAGCAAGTGCTCATCACAATTATCAGAAAAATAACAATGTTCAGGAAATCGTATTTCTACTTAAATCCTTAAAATATTTGATAAAACATATAGTAATAAAATATGCTAATCTTCGACAATATTTTCATTCGAAAAAACCCAATTTCCAACAACATTTCCTCTTAGCAAAGCATATAACAGAAATAGGTCCTGTCATCTAGATTACGTTAATATGCGTAGTGTATGCAAAATTACGTGCTATATTAAGTTAATTAGTAAAATATGGTTGTCACAGCAAAATTTGCGATACTTAATTTATCTTCAGGAAAATGAATTCTGTTTTCCCAAGACAAGTGTTATCTTTGTAAAACTGTATATTTAAAAGTATCATTGAGCGTCTTTAATTAAAAATACTGCCTAAATAAAAAGTGAAAATCATAAATACTAGAGAATCTATTATTTTAGAAGTTTATAAAACAAAAAGTTATAAGAAAAGAGTTGGTTTTTAAACGTTAGATAAATTAAAATGTAGTTGATTTATAAATTCTTCCAAGGCTAATGAGGTGTACTGTACGTCTCACTATTTTATTCAATTTTTCCTCAAAAATTTTCGTAGTTTGTGCAAACGTACGCATTACAAATTGTTAGATTAGATAGTTAGAATAGTTAGAAACTATTTCAACTTTAAATGAACCATGAGACTAAAAACTATTTCACAAAAGTGTTAACTCGATTACTTTCAAAATCTGATCAAGTTGATTTTATTCGAGAGCACGTGTGAAATTGCAGAGAAGAAATGGGTCTGATAAGAGATTTTATGCTTTTAATGCCCAAATGAAGTTTCAACTAATCCTAAAAGAACACTAAAAAGTTTAAAAAAATGGTCTGAATTAAAAGTTGGACGTATTAGTCCACGAATCTAATACGCCTTAATCTACGGAATTCTTATCTTGGAACAATTAGACCGCTCTTCTGAGAGTTATTTTAGGAGAATTTCAATTTTTATACTATGGAGTATGGTATCAGAATCTCTAAGCTAATAAATTATTGTCTCGTAAGTAGTGCTGAGAGAAAATACATTCCCTATACGCAGTTCTCCCTCGATAAAATTTTAGACCCCAGCTCAAAGGATAATCTAGCTTCATCGTAACTAAACTGCGCATATGTAGCTTTGCGTAAAAGAGGCCCTATCTCGTCGATGCCAGCAAATAATGAAGGCAGGAAAAGAAACTTTGAACTTCTACATAAAGATTTATTACTTCACACGACCAAGGTTTCGATGCTCCTCATCATCATCAGATGACATGCATTAAAAAAGTTTCAACTTACGAGTATATAGCCTGGTTCCAAGGGGGGAGGACGGTAGAGGGAGTAAGAAAGAGAGGGGTAACTTGAGTACTGGAGTACTGGTGCAGCAACCTATTAGCGTCCTAGGGGTGGGGTAGGTGTTTGTCCGCAATGGTTTGACCCCCATTAAGGGACGGTCGATGGTCATCACTGCCTTCATGGGGGTGGGGGTGTTGGGGAAAGATTTTATTCTTTTTAGGAAATTTAAGAGGGGGGAACGGGAGAGATTTATTGTTTCGTTGATCACCTCAAATCTGTACGACTGAAGGGATCGTCAAATTACCAATTTTCCCAAAGCATTCAACCTGCGTCCTTTTCTTTTCTGTGTGAAAAAATGCCTGCTGTGAAGTTACTGGTATGTTTCATTTCCAAGAGGTATTTGGCGAATTGAGAACTGTTGTCTTTCTTTGTGAAGCTTGATCGGTGTTCTTTAATCCTAATATCAAACTTCCTTTCTATCTGTCTAATGTAGATAGCGTTGCAGTGCGTGAAATTCAGTTTATGAACCCCACTTTGTTGCGTTACGCCAAAATTTTCTTTGAATGAACCCATTGTGTTTTTTAAAGTGTGTATGTGTTGTAAGACGTTGTCTTGATTTTATTCTTGGACATTATTTGTTGTATCTTGAGTGAAATGTGGCCAAGAAATAGAATTCTTCACCATTGGTGCTGGTCAGTTTCCGGGGTATCTGTGTTCGTTTTCTGTTGTACATGTCGCCAATTATTTTTTCTTTGCACCCAATGTTGACTGAAATTTGTTTTATAATACTCAGTTCCCGAAAGGTCAAACCTTTGATTAATTATTCTCACAGTAAAATCCAGAAAAATCAACTCGTCACTCTCTCTCACTTGTTTCATTCTCCTCACCTTCATCCTTTCTCCTCTTGGCGCCAGGTTATTTAAGTTTTAAAAATTTTAATGTATGTCACCGGATGATGAAGCGCAGCATCGAAACCACGGTCGTGTAAAGTAATAAATCTTAATCTACATCTACATAAATACCCTGCGAGCCACCAAAAAAGGTGTGTGGCAGGGGGTGTAGCACCATGAGGGAAGGGTAAGGGATGATGGGGTTGGGGTTATCAAATAGGTGAGGAAAGGTGGGGGGAACCTGTAAGAAAAAAAAATATATACATACATACATGCATATACATACAAACATATACATATACATGCATACATCCATGTACATACACAAACATATATTAATACATACATATCCTCGCGCAGTCCCTAACCTGTACGTTTATACTTATTGTAATGAACTAACTCCTGGGGAATTTCGACTACAATCATTCCGGTCCCTTATCGTTCTTGGAAAAAATGACATTTTAAGCCTGTCAGTCTAGCAGTCTATCTCTCTAATCTTATGTTCGTGATCCCTTCGACCGTAATACGTTGGGGTTCGTATTATATCCTTGATGTCATCGGAAAAGGGCCCATCTTTAAACATTTTAATAAGTTTAATCTATATTGTGAACGCCGCTGTGTAAGAGAATCCCATCTTAAATTGTCTGGCAAAGTAGATGCGCTGCTGCGTTGGTCATCACAATGTTTGGAAAATCTAGCCCCCCTCCGCTGAACTCGATCTAATTTCGAAATAAAATTTCTATTTTGAGGATCCCATATATTGACAGCATACTCTACGTGGGGCCTGACCAAGGCAAGGAAACATTTATGTGGAAGTGCAAAGTTTCTTTCCCTACCCTCATCATTAAGGAATTCCACAATGCTAAGCCTGAAACGCTTATGTTTTACTGCAAATAAAACACAAAATACATGCACCTTCATTCCTGCTGTTTCTTTGTTTATCTCATTCCAAATAGGATATGTTTCCAGGATTTTTTTAAGTATTTAGGCTGACATATGATATGTATTTGGAAAGAAAGGACTACAGCGACACTTGGATAAAAATGATATTCCTCCAAGGTAGATATCTGCATATTTTACACTAAAAACATAAGACTTCAAAATTACAGTACATTGTGTAAAAATTTCCCCACACACCAATTTTATTTGCAATGCAGTTAAAAAATGCAAAAAACAATGCTTTGTAATTTTCAAGATTAATACATGGTAGCTATATCCGTTATTTCGAAGAGGAATATTGTTCTTACATGGCAGAGCGTTCCAATAGAACTGTAGTTCACGTGACAGAACGTATGGATTGTTGAGCGGAAGTCTCTAAAATGAGAAATGGTATAATGAAGTGGAAAACATGTAGAACAGGATTCAGTAATATTTCTTCGTATTCTGACTATTATTGAAAGCTCAGCTTCACATTGTATTGAACGAGAACTCTCGTGATCAAGTTCAGACTTTTTTGGAAGTGGAAATATGGCATGAAAACTTTCCTTAAGCTGGGAAATTTTATTTACTACTCATCAAATTAAGGCTACTGCGTGGAATTACAATTTGACGAAGTTACTCGTATGTGTACCCATTAACTCCTTCGACAATCCCAACACAGGAGTTTTTGAGAACACAGGAGAATTTGAGTCACCGATGCATGCAAAATTTTGAATGTTTTACTATGTTTTTAGTAGAAGAATCCTGGAAAATGGAATAATATTTTGAAGCATTCCCATTCATCGCTGATAATACGCTGGTGTTTTTCGCACAGTATTAAGGTTGGAAAATCAACTTTAACGCCTTTCTTAAGCACTCTTTTACGGGTTTTCAATAGGTCAATGCCGTGGTCGATTGTTGAACTGAATAACCTCGAAACTGGTGGACATAGGACGGAGTTCGTTAATGTGGACAAACCACTTTGTATTAGACCAATGAACGATGTAAAAAGAACACTAGATATGGTATTTGCCTAGGAAATTGTTTATCCGTATTTTTTTAAATTTTGACTGGATACGAGGAGCGGAGCGATAGGGTGCTGATATGAGGGATCCGGTCCGATTTCGAGCGATACCTCTGGAAAACCTTGATGTCACAAATTTAGATTTAGTACAGGAATTAGTACTATCTATGGAAAGGCCTACAGGTGGATTCATTTTGTGTCTAATTATTTAATCATCAATAAGTTATTCAATTCTCGATGACTGAGATAGTGTTCGCTTTACTAACACTGCAAAAATTATGTCAATAGGTTTGAACTTGCTACTAAGATTCGATTCCAAAGAGGTATCGATTTGACAAAAATGGATTAGCTACGAGTCGATTCCTTGTGGTACCATTGCCATATACCATTCCTTGTGACCCCTATACTTAAATCAGTTGGAATATCACGTCCCTTTTCTCAATGGATAGGTCACTGAATCTTCCGCATTCCCATCCCCTTTCTTGATCCCATGAATAGGGTCTGAAAAGCGTGCTATTCTTCACCGCTTGTAATGTCTCAAATGAGAGTGGGGCAGACCGTATCCATTCAGCGATCTGCTTCAATCTTATTGGTTACTGGAATTCGCCACGTGATTTACGATAGCATTATATTCCCAAATAACCATCAAAAGTTCCCGGTCGGTATTGTTAGCCATAGTATGTATTTCCTCTCCAAATTCACAGAATTCGGTAAATGATGGTGAACTAAATAGTTTAACGTGTTCATAAATGTACTCGTAATGAGACATATTGAGCTATTTATTTCACAATTGACGGTGGGATGAAAATTTTGTCTAAAGTAGACTGCCTATAATTTAGTAACAAATGTTCCCACTAGCCCTTTCCTCAGTAATTCCAGTATTGACAATTACATATATTACGACTATTAAATACATTCATATACCCTCGTATACCCATACGATCACATTGATCACACGATCACGATCGTATCTGCTCCTTGCAGGCATCATTACGTGACATTCAATGGAAACTAGTATCAGTGAGGCGAGATAAATATATCCTGGATATTTACAAATAGAAGTTTGAAATAAATGACGTGATAAGTTGGTTTTCTGATGAAGACGTCGACTCAAGTACACGAGGTCTGTCCAATAAATTAGCGAACTGAGGCCATAAAAATTTTATTTTGCAAAATTTAGTCTACATCGACTTTGTCCACTTCAAAGTACTCTCCATTCGTTACTATGCACTTTTTCCATCTTCTTTTCCACTATTTAAAGCACCATTGGAAGTCCTCGGTAGTTAGGATTTTTAGTTTTCTCGTCATTTCTTGCTTTATTGTGTCCACATCTTTCCAGAGATGTCTCCTCATCACATTTTTGCATTTTGGGAATAGGAAAAAAATCGCAGGGGGCGAGATCTGACGAATAAGGAGGATGATCAAGGATGATGATTGAATTTTTTGCCAGAAATTGACGAACTATCAATGCTGAATGTGCACGTGCATTGCCATGGTGAAGGATCCATCCATCATGTTCGTTTAAAATAGTCTCCAGAGTTGATTTTTCTAAAATCAGTTCATCAGCTATCACTCGGACAGTTTTTCGACGATTTGTAAGGACAAGCGACCGCACACGATCAATGTTGTCGTCAGAACAGGTGGTTGAAGGTCGTCTCGACCTTGCATCATCCGTGGCGTCTTGTCGGCCATTTTTAAAATGCTTATTCCACTTGAACACGGATGTTTTCTTCAGGGTATTATCACAGTAAACAGCTGTCAACATTTCACCTGTGAAAAAACAACTCATTTTTGCAGACATAGCTACCGAGGAATTCCAAGTTATAGAGTATTGAAATACTCACTAGGGGGCTCGAATTCGACCCCGGGTGATTCTCCATAAAACGTTCAGCTTTACTTATACTGTGAAAGCTTTCTGGTACAAGGTTTCCCTGGAAAATACCGGCTGCAGAGGGTAAGGAACTGAACTACATACACTGACGTGTGAATTTCACTCGATATAGATTCTGTCTAAGGTGAGCTCTACCCTCAACTAACAAAACAACATTCGAGTTATCCATATAAAATATTTTATACCTTTCCAGTTTGTGAGAAGTATAACATCTTTTGATGCGGATATCAAAAGATTTTATACTTTAAAGAAATCTGAGAAACCCTGAAAGAAGCCTGAAACCGTATTGGGCATTTCAATTGATGGCTGGAAATTTTTCCATGATTAAAATTAGCCCGTTTCATCGAAATTGGATATAAAGGTGACCGTATTATGAATGGATTGAAGCACTCAAATCCAAAGTAAAATAGCAAAGCATGAGCGCTATTACTCATCATGATCCGGCACCACGGAGGTAAGTAGGAAATTATTAGGCTCAAAACAAAGACTGCCAGAATTCGAAAGAGATTAAATTAAACACATAATGAAGGTATTTTCAAACTTTCGATTTTATTCGAACGTCAGATACGGTTACGTTAAACTTGGTTGGATCACATTATATTTGATTAAAAAAAACGTTGACGCACAGTTCCGTCCGTGACGCCACGATTTCAAATCCCAAATTTCCGATTCCGACCGCATTTTGAGTCGAGTGATTTCTGCACCAAAATTGACCCCGCCCATCCTCGTGTGGGGGCAATCCCACCGAATCAGGACCGACAATCGCAAGGCGCGTCCCAATTTATTCAAAACGAGGACGAGAGCCTGCGGGGTTAATTGGATGGAGGCCGCGATAAGGATCGGACGCGTGCGCGCGCCTTCCGAGGCTCAGCGACCGTCTCCCGGGGAACTCAAACAGCAACATGACTAACGCGCGCACCCGGCCCATTAGATACATGGTGTCGAGAAATATTAAAAAAATCCTCATTCGTCAGCAACGTCACTTCCTTCGCCGAGAGAATGAAAAATGGCGTGCGAGCGGAAGAGCGAGATGGATAGATTCACACACAGGCACAAGCATGGAGAAACTCGGGGAGATGACAAGGGAGGTTTGAGAAATGGGAATGGGTTACCGGACGGAATGGTCCTGTGAGAGTTCGGAGAAGGAAATGAATGGAGTGGGTATGAGAGAAGAGAGGAGGAAGGACGTGGGAGAATGAGGAATTAGAGAGCACTGAACAAGGGTCGAAATGGAGAGAGAGAGAAGGGAAAACGTTACCACTGGAAGTACGAGGGAAGAGATGGGTGGGATTAAGTGTGGAATACCAACGGGCAAATTCCATGTAGGGAGGAGAAGAGGGGGTGAAAACGTTTCACGACAAAGAAGGATGTGGGACGGCACATTAGAAGGGAAACAAGAGTGGAAAGCGGCAATCAATGGAACGAGTACCATCACGTTTATTTCGAATGGTCATGGAGATAAGAGGAAAGTCTCAGTATTTTACTTCATACTACGGGCAATAAGTACCCACATCGCAAATGTAAAACACGGGAAATGACACAGGTTGATTCAATTTGTGATCAAATGGGAAATGCGCACAACACATATTTCTACCACAATTCCTTATTTCTACATTTTAAATATATATATATATATATATATATATATATATATATATATATATATATATATATATATATATATACACACTTTTTTGGAAAACCCACAAACGTGTAATGTAAATTCACTGATAGTCATAACAAACACAGAAACCAAAACTCACAAAAGGACTCGCTGGTTCTCGAATTTTCGGTGGTCCAACCACCTTTCTCAAGAGGAATTAGGAACAGAACTAGGTTTAGGTTTCTGTGTTTGTTATGACTATCAGTGAATATATATATATATATATATATATATATATATATAAAGATATATATATATATAAAGATATATATATATATATATATATATTCATCAACAAAAGGATAGAGAATAAGGTAAATAATTACTTAGAGGATGATCAATTTGGGTTTAGGAAGGGAAGAGGTACGCGTGATGCCATTGCAGTAATGAGATCACTAATCAAGAGGAATATACGAGAATTATATATAATTAATTTATTAATATTATATATATATATATATATATATGTCGTTAGGAAATCTACCGGTTAAGGTAGGTTTTTGGATGGACACAACTATCAAATAAATATATTGTAACTCCAAACAACACCTAATCCAGCAACCTACTCTACATCAGGTCCCCTTTCATCTCTGTGTACTTCTTTCCTCCCTTCATCCCGTCCAACATCCCTATCCTGTTCGCTAAATTTTACACACAGAAGCTCAGTTTTCGTTTTAGTTAATCCAATTCATAGTGCACTCCCCTGCGGATTTCGGTTTCTGTGTATTCTTGCATTTTGATTGACCAGATTTGATTGATACACATTAAGGCCGATAAATTATGGTCTACAGGGTATTAAATTTCACCTCCTACATCAATTCACCGATAATACCTACTAGTTACACACTTTGGTAGATGAAAAAAAAGAATCAATTGAGTTAAGTCGAAATTGTCAATGTTCATTTTTTATTTATCAAAATAATCATAAATAAATATTATGAAGTATAAAATCATTCCTTAGTTTTAATCAATAGCAAATAATATTCGGATAAATATAAAGTATTGAAATTTTGGCAAACCTAGAACATAAAACTCCCGTCATAATAGTGAATATAGAAAATCAATAAAAAAGAGAGAAGCTGGGTGATTCTATGTGCAGAGAAACATGTTTTACAGAGTGCTCTCTGAAATATTAGGCCTGTTCAAATTTTGGAGAAACAGTGTTATAGGTCACTGAATTAAATAATGTTAATTATTAAATATTGGGTTTTTTTACCATTGAAATATTTCCGAGAAATAGTTCAGACTGTACAGATTAGGATGGAAAGCTAATTGATTAATTTAACCATTGGCAGAATTATTTAATACCAAGTTAATCTGTGCGTATGTTATGAATTTGAAATGAGTTGAAATGCAAATAACAAGTATTTTGTGATATTTGGTTAACTTCAAGATTTAATTCATCACGTCAAAATGTTTAGTTCGGATGTTTGAAGACATGACCAGATTGGTAATTTTGATCGTATTTTGGTGATATTTAACCCATGTTTATTTTAAACTAACGTGTCTGATATCAATCCCCACCGTAGAGGACAAAATATGGAGAAATCTGGTCAATCGAAGGAGATAAGAATTTATGACAATAGAAGGTAGGGATTGAGAAGTAATTTATCCGAAAAGCGATTGAGTAGAGATAATGTACGAAAGAACTGCTAGTATCCAATTTCAGATGGAATCAACGCCTTCACTCGGCATGTAATATTCACTAACTTAGACGGTTCCTGCGAGGTTGGCAAGCCACTCTGATTGAATGCTTAACTAGTTGCCTACTTTAATGGCGCAATGGTATGGTCGCTTCGATGGTTGTCCAATTTTTATCAGGTGCAAAAATTCATTTTTGTTGGAGAATTTAAATAACTATGGAGACGAGTGTCTCAATAATTAAATTAGTAAAATTATATATATATATATTTATATATATATATAATCCCTACCTTTGTGTTAGTGTTTGTGTGTTTGTGCGTCGCCGGAGAGCGTCTTTTCCAAGTTTATATATATATAAAAAAAAACCATAAACACAGTAATCAACCCGAAGGTCGGTTTAGTAGGTGATGGTAGAGCTCACCCATGTACTAAGCCCGACGGCGTGTGAAAATTCACACATCAGGGTAGGGGGGCCAGTTCCTTTCCCTGTGCCGGTTATGGTTTCCCAGGAAGAACTGGTACCCGAAAAATCAACTAGCTTGGGTGGAGCTGCAGGTGCCCAAAGTGCCTTGCCCGGGAATCGAACCCGGGACCCTCTGGTCAGCAGTCCAACACTCTACCCGCTAGACCACCGCGACCCACTATATATATATATATATTTATATATATATACATATATATATATGTATATATACATGCATATATATATATATATACAAACACTAACACAAAAAACACTACACACATAGAAACATAAAAGAAGGACACTTACATTGGATATTTACGTTTCGACGGCACGGCCGTCGTCATCAGAATCCATTTTCTTCATTCGTCATCGTCATCCAGTTTCTGATGATGACGGCCGTGCCGTCGAAACGTAAATATCCAATGTAAGTGTCCTTCTTTTATGTTTCTATGTGTGTAGTGTTTTTTGTGTTAGTGTTTGTGTGTTTGTGCGTCGCCGGAGAGCGTCTTTTCCAAGTTTATATATATATATATATATATATATACAGAAATAGGTATAAGGAAAGGAGATAGGAAAACACATAAAAGGCGAACACTATATATATATATATATATATATTCAATTTCTTGGAAAAGCCACGTTCTGTTCCTAATTCCTCTTGAGAAAGGTGGTTGAACCACCGAAAATTCGAGAACTGGTGAGTCCCTCTTTAATGTGTTTTAGTTTCTGTTTCCTATGACTATTTAGGGAATTTTATATATATATATATATATGTATATATATATATATATATTCTATGTTTGAATTAATATATATTATATATTTTCTATATATATTTTTATATATATAGATGATTTCTTCGAAGTAACACGGAAGTGTTTAATACAAAACATAGACAGTAACACACAGCACGAGAACACAAAAAGAACACTCACAATAAAATCTTGATAATTTCGACTATCCGTCTTCTTCGGAAGATAAGATATGACTGAGGTATAAGGGTAAGTGGTGCAGAGAGGGAAGGGGACGAGGGAGAGGGGAAAAATAGGTAGTGGGGGAGGGGTGAAGGAGGGATATATTGAGGGGGAGAAAGCGGGGCGGAGAACAGGTGGTGGGAGAGGGATGAAGGAGGAGGTTTTGGAGGGGGGAAAGGGAATCCATAGGGGATCAGAGATGGAATAATGAGAATGCGGAAATAGTAATAAGCGACACAGAAAACTAACAATTCATCCACAGATATTACAACACCCATTACCAAGGCATCAACTCACAACTACACAAGTCATCATAAGGGCTCGACAAGTCAAAACCCAGGACAAGGATGACAAAATGTATGCGGATGACTAATTGTCCCACCACCTCGCAAGAAACAAATCCACTCCCATCCACCCCAGCCCCCCCCCCCCCACCCATTTAGAGAACGACATTGAGACCCGGATGTTGATAGGCTTTACACAGCCATATAAATGCCAATTCCATTGTTTTTAATTTTATAGGGTTATCGGATGTGGGAAGGGATGCTAGAACGGAAACATTGTAACAGTGGTTGAAGGGGGTGTTGCGGTGGGAGGCATGTTTTGGGATGGGAAGACCCGCGGACAGGGAGGAGGGATTACATGAGGCGCGATGATTGTTCACCCTGAGGTTCAGGGGTGTAGAGCACTGGCCTATATAAAATGCCGGGCAGAGTTTGCAAGTCAGAAGATAGATTACATTCTGAGATGTGCATGAGGAGTGGGAGAAGGGCGGGAGGGAGTTGAAAGGTGGGATGGAGAGGTGTAGAGTGGTGAAAATAGGACAAGTTTTGCATCTCGCTCGCAAGCACGGAGTGGGTGTGATTCTGGGGGTGGGAGGGGATTTGGAAAGAGACTTGGTGGATTTGAGGAGATCTGATAGTTTGGCGGGCCGTTTGAAGGTAACAGAAGGGCATTTACGAAGAAGGTTGGACGAAACGTTGTGATTTTTGAGGATGGGGTACAGGTCTTTGAGGATGAATTTAAGGGACTGGATCCAGGGAAGTATACTACGAGTATATTCGCAAGGGAATAGATCTTCAAACATTTACTACTCACTTGCTTCAACGCAGCATTGAATCGAATTTATTATTTTAAACCAAAGATTTGGTGGCATCTAAAACATATAGTGACTCTTTAAGTTTGTGAAATGTTTCTTTTATTTTCAATGATTAATATTATTTCTTGTAAAATCATTTAGAGTTCTTAAATTTTATTCCATCAAAGAGCAAGACGTGAATGTCTCCGCATGACGTAGACATAAAGGAAATAAATATGTATATATATATATATATATATATATATATATATATATGTGTGTGTGTGTGTGTGTGTGTGTGTGTGTATATAATGTGTGTGTATGTATGTGTGTATATAAGTATATATATGTGTATATATATATATATATATCTTCGTTGCCTAATATTTAGCCAAGAATGTTGGGAGTCATTGAAACGCTGATGAAATTGTGGACATTTCATTCCGGAAACTTCGAGAAAATATTAGACGATGAATATATTTTCTGATTTGAGCCCACGGACAAGATGATCACCAGCTAAGCTTCCCTCTATTTATTCACATAGAAAAAGTTCCGATGCTTCTTTGTTTCTAAAATACTGTTTTGACAAGTATCAACCTTGCTTGTTGAGTGTTTCATTTTAACTTAGTTTTATTTGATTTTCAAATTTACTTCTGCCAAATTGTTCCTATTTCAAAAGTTATCTTTTGTGAAGTTTCACCATTTTAATAACATATTTAATTCAAATTTAGTATCAGTATAACCAATTATTGCGGCGTAAATCCAATTAATGTACAGAAACATTTATGATGGAAAAAATTACTCACCAAATTTTTCTTTTAAGGATAATGGGCAACGGATATTGTTAGAGAAACTGGTAAAATTTATACGCGATACATTTACAAAATTACGAACCGCTGATTGAAATTTGTATCTCTGTGGCTTTATAAATTTAATTATAAACATCAATTTACCCCACAACCATTAATTTTTATAATGATATTGCAACCCAGACTATAAAATTACATTGAAACTTCTCGTCATTGAAGCCTTTTACCTAAAGTGAAGCCATCGTTCAGGGACAATTACTTTTGCCATGCAATGTAAACCAAAGAACAACCTCTTTTACTCATATCGAAAAATCAAATATTTCTGGTTGGGTTTCAACAGAAGTGGAATGGGAGGTGTATTAACCTAACAAGTCAACGGCCCTTTGGTACTAGCTGTGCCGAGAGATTGAGGAAGAGAGAGAGGAATTTCGGTCGGAAAATGGGATACGGGATAAGAAAAATGGCTCCATAATGCTACAAGGGAGAAGATGGAAAAAAAAAGAAATTGAAGGTGAAAGGATTTTGAAAGGTTCGTGAAAGCAAAGGAGGAGAAATGAATGCACTGCTCCGCTTTCAATAACTGGATGATGATGAGACCCCTTAGAAAAGTGAGCTCGCGTGCTGGAGGAATTCCAGCACTGGAGAAAAGAAGGCGAGGAAAGAGAAGACGATACGCGGCTAAGGAATCCTCCATCCGTGTATGATCTCCTTCTCCCCATTTTTTTTATCCTAAACTCACATTACTTCACACGGCATTCGCTAATTTAAGTGACTGATCGAGAAGTGACGAAATGGTGTCCATAGTTTCGGGAACAATTAATTGGTTTAATTGGTTTTGTGGCACATTGAACCATTCACTATTATCCAAACATTTTTTTTTCGAGGTAGTCCTGAAAGATTTTAGTTAAAGCCGGAAAATGGAAGAGGTATTTCGATTAAATCCTTGAAAAACAATTATAAATAAATCGTAAAGTTTGAATGCCAGGCCATAGAGCGTAACAAAAAAATGATAATTCAACCCACTCTCCCGATATACTCATTTATATATGTATATATATTTTGATATATATATATATAGAAATATATATATATATATATCCCGATATACTTATTACGCACCTTGCTACAGTTAACCACTCAAATTATAACTAAAAATTATAAAAGCAATAATATGCCTAAAATATTATATTTGAATTTAGAATTTGATATACGTTAAATCTGGTTTTGACAGTTTGTTGGTTGCTTGCCAAGCACTAGAGAATTCGATTGGCCTAAATAAACCTTATTTCATGTACTTGCAATATTTTTTAAGTCACTTGGCGGACATTTAATATCCAAACCTAAAAATCATACGGAAGAGGAGAGTTTTTTTTAAATATATATAGAAATGATTTAGAATAAATTGGATAAAATTAAAAGAATTACCTATTGCTTTTATTTTATAGTTTTCACAGCCGGTTAAGGCAAGGAAAGGAATTAGACAAGCATTAGACTGATAATGCAACAGTAAAATTTAAGAAAGGATGAGAAAATTATATACTATAGGTAATCTACTATTTAAGGTAGGTTTTGGATGGTCACAACTACCAAATTATTATCTTGTCTCTCCTAACAAAATGGAGGGAAAAAAATATTTTAATGATTAAAAGTTTAATAGGTTAGAGAAATACACTTTATATTGAAATATTATTTGTTAAAATGAGGACATAAGCTCAAATTAATGTAAACTTTACCGCTAAACAGTATAATACAAATATTGTAATGAAAATTAAGCATTAGATGTACCTATTATAGCACTGAAATGTACAGCATATTAATGTAATGGCTACTTGAAGTAATTAATAAATCAATAATAAACTTGAAAAAATTGGTGATTTATGAATGAAATAGGCCAAAAATAAGAAATTCCTTCAATCGGCATGAAAACTTTTCATATTTAAAGCAGTAATTATATTGTGACGAAATCATATTTTTCTAATGCAAGTATACTATTAAACTAATACTTGTATATACGCAGTGTGGTCTTTTTCTCATTCACAGTCGGCCTAGCGATTTTTATCATCTTTTGTTCCACCGATCTTCAGCGCTTTCCATTAAATTAACGCATATTTTTTATATTTACACGGTTTACACATTTCTTCTCATGAGTTTGACCCCAGAGCTGTATCCCGTCATGAAGATTTCAAGAAGCTGTATGAAATTAAACGATCCTTATGACCGATAGTTATAAGCAACAAGAGAAACCAATAGCAAAACCAATGGCTCAGGATATCATTCATAAAAAGGTTCTCTTAACTTTAACTCATATTGAATCCTAGGTATTTTGTCTTCCTCCTAAAAAATCTCCGCCTTTCACTCAATCAATTAAAAAAGATCACAATTTATTTGGTTCAATGATGATTTCAAGCAGTCTAAGCACTCTTTACGATTATTATCAGCTATAAATTTTTAAGTAGTTTCAATGAGGTTTTGGGAAAATGCATAGTTTTCCGATTATTCAATAATAGTTCAAATCACCTTAAGATGAATTTTTAATTTCCGAGGCGAAGGAATTAAAACTCTGTTTAATGAGTACGTACCTACACATATTTGAAATTTAACTCACAGGGGCCGAAATCTTGCTATGGACTGTAGATAAGTGGATGAAAGAAGTGAGACTGAGGAGGGGATACTCAATTCATTTACTTTCACATTATAACGCTCCTTAAAAACCACCTAACCTGCTTATTCCAAGCTGTCCGTCTTCATTTTACCGAGTGTCCATCTTTTCCTAGCTATAGTTTTCCTGCAATGTTGTAATTTACTATTGGAGTATTTATTTCGCCATTTATTCGGATTTAAGCAAGAGGCTCAGTTAAATCTAAATACATGTATAATTAACGGCTCTATCTCTAGCGATGTTATACGATCAGGTTAAAATAATAAATAATTGTATCTCTGGTGATGAGATGTAATGCGACTTACAATGACCTATGCTTTGGACAAGGTATTTAATTTTATAGAATGAGTAAATTACACCTCATATTCAATTTAGTGTGGTTTTCAATCTGTTTTTTGTGCACTTATTTGATAGCCTATGAGTTTTGACACACAACAGAACGTGGTGTGATTCCGCTTACAAATGCACTAAAATTAGAAAGGCAATGCTAGGAGCAATATATATTAGAAAAATCATAAAAGAATGGCATTTATTTTCCAACTGTTCAAAATGGCAAAGGTACATTTTCTTTAAAAAAAAGCATGTTTAAGGCCAAGCTGACATGAGCCTTCACAGTATGTGGAGAATCTTGGCTACTGATACGGTCAAGACCAATGGCTGGAATAGATCTGCTTCTTTCAAGAGTATCTAACCAAGAAAATCCATTTCATCTCACCTCAGGGGACGTTCTTTTTTTTCCGATTCTCTTGAAAACACTCTCGAAGCACCCCGGAAGGGAAGAACCTTTTCCAAACCTCCTTTGCCCTCCCTCTCAACCCCTTCCTCTACCGCCCGTCATTCGATCCTCTACACCCCTCATCCTCCGCATAAATCCCACTCTCAACCCGCGCACTCTTCCGCATTTTCCTCCCGACTTCGAATGCGAGCCCAACTTTCACTCTTCACAGCGCGCGGCTTATCGAACGCGGCTCCACGGAAAGGATCGTATCGCCTAATACGTCTCCCTTCTATTGAATCCATCCTCCGTCGTCCCTCTCCACCCGCTTTCATACCCGGCCTCCTTTCATCCCTCCATCGCTCCAACCCCGTCTCTGAATTTGAAACGACTCCACCCGATTCCGGCTTTCGTGGTGAGGACGCAGGCTCCGCAACGAATCCCTGGTTGAACTCACATCTCGCTTCGTCCCTAGTTCCGGCGAACCTATAAAAGGGTTAGCGGAGGAATAAGCTGGGATGAGTGCCGCAAAAACGTCCGTGGTCGCCAACTTTGATCCAACCTTCCAACTTTCCACTTACGCATAAATAAATATAAAGAAAATGATCCAGTTCCCTCGTCTACTGCTTTCGACGAAATCCTATTTATGGATCCTTTTTGTGGAAGACTTCGCTGAGTATCGTAAGAGTGAAAACCACGTGAGAGCTGTAGATCTGGCAAAGTGAAGTTAAGTTATCCAACTCCAAAATATTCAACCAAAATATTTGTTTTTTAATTTATTCTTATTTAATATTATGTAGCCCGATCTCTTTCACGCATAAGATCACCATGAAGAGGCAGACTTATGAAAAATCACATTGTATCTTATTACAATCTCATATGGCCACATTGTGAGAGGTTGCACGCACGACTACATGAAGATGGCAAAGGTGATTCCTCAGTTTTATCCGTAAATATCTCTCTACCAATACCTTACAAGTATTATTTACAAATTATAAGATATTTTCTGAAACTTAGTCCACTATACTTAGCAACATCAGTTATGGGATACGGATTCATAATAAAATAAAGTCCTTGCTAACTGTGAATCCTAATTCAGTGAACCTTTACGTTTCCCATAGACTGGGTAACCATAAAGACTCGCTGAATTCTATAGGAACAGACATTCGCCTGTACTTAATATTTTATATGAGTAATTGATATTCATTGATTGACAAGTAGGTCTCTCTATTGCCACTTTTTGGCAAAGATGACGTTTACGAAATCAGGAGAAACAGGCAGATCACAAAAATATATATATTTTATTGTAGACTTTTATTCCCTTTAATTACAAAATTTTAAATATTTTCCAACTATAATTCTCCTTTACCATTGACTGAAAAGCCAAAATTAACGGATGTTACCATATTATTTCCCCCATTTTTGATTAAACTTTTTTTCTTTGGATGCCTTTTCCATCTCCGAGGTAAAAACATTATCCGAAAAATTCAACCAAGAGAGTTATTTAAAGTTACTTCCACAATACGTGTACTTTTTCGTGATATTTAATGGACAGCCATGCGCGCCACTTTTCGAATATGAACGCGAAGCGAATTGAATATTCAAAAAGCGATCTCAACCATCCATTTTAAAGAATACACCCGTATCAGGATTTTAAAGAGTAAAGTTTTACGACTGACGTCAGGCTTCAATGGACTCGCAATATATCATAAAAGATAGCCAACAAAGAATTTCTAATGAATTCCTGAATTGTATCGAAATGTCGTAATTGCACATTGGAAAAGAGAATACGCAATTTAAACATGAGAACAGACTTTTAAATGGCGATCCAAACACTTTTGGAGCAAAAAACAAAAATTCCGCTTTCCTGCTTCAATATTCGGCGTAAATTTGGGGCAAATATTCATTACCAATGAAACCAGGCTATAATTCCGAAAGCTGTGACGAAAAAGAAAAGAGGAAACCACCTCTTCCCGTGTTCCTGAATATTTTAAGTGGCAGATAAAAATTCATTTATCCTCAGGTCTATTATTATTATTGAGTGGTTTTCCGTTTAATTTAGGTTTTGCATGGGGAAAAACTTACAGGAATCACCCTCATACTCCACATTGAAATTAGCATATCTCCGCAAACATTATACCTCACATCACCCCGTCTAACATACCTATCCTTTTCCTAACTCTACCTTTGTTGCCTAACGTTACCCCATCTAATACCGTATTAAATAATTAATCCCCACGCAATTATGCTTTGCATTCATATTTCCAGCATTCTTTGAGTTTTTCCTAACCATCATATCTCCTCCCCCATTATGATTGGTCTATTTCTTCGTCATATTTTCTTTCTAACCATTGCACCTTTTTCACCCCTATCCACACCCAAAACTCAAAATCCACGCCTATCATCGTGCGTTAATGACCCAAGTTTCCGCACCGTACAAAACTACGTACATTATCAGTTTTTCTGACGTCGATAGCCATACATATTTTCACACAAAATGGGAGTTTTCTTCTGCTTTAACAGCAAAAACATTTATTAATTTCACACAAATTCTACCTACCACTAATATCAATAAAGGACTGCTTAAGTGTTTCGTAGAAAATTGGTAATATGTTCAATAAATGAAAAATGGGGACGAGAGAATAAATCGGAGCGCTAACTTGACTTGATTGAAATGATGACCGAACAGATCGGTGCATATCAAGATTAGCTCTTATTTATTTTGCTTGAACTCTAGGATAATATTTTTTGCAAAGAGACTTGCAGCACTTAAGAATTTATCTAGACAAATATGTTATCAATTCTTAACTTCCCACAGAATCGCTCCTAAGTTGGTATTACACGTAAACGATTTCTGCGTAAAATGTTGTCACAAATGAGATCATTTTACAAGGGAAAAATCGTTCGCCTGGGCGAAAATTCGAGACCGCATTATACCATAGCTCTTTACCTGAATACTTTAGCCAGTTTGGCTAGTGCGGTTTTCTCTTGCACTGAGAATTTCTAAGATTCCTTAAAGGAACAGGATGTACCGACGAGTTTCCTTAATTAGCATGTGACAAAGATATCGTCGGCTTGCCGTTTTTCACCACTGCCTTCGAGGTTTGAGCCAATTTTATGCGCATATGTGTTTTGCCTTTTGGAGATTGAAACACGTACGAGAAATGTCGAAACAGTAATTTCAACCGAGTCACCCATACTATTATACTAGCCGAGTAATTATCCATTACTCGGCACTTTCTATCCAAGTTTCGGAACTAAGCACCATTCAAGGGGTGACAGAACGACCCATGTCAATTTTTTTGAATCGTTGTAACATTTCAACATTAGAATTACAGACGTTTAAGGCGAGAAAAGTTCACTCAGGTCTATTACCTAAATCGTTGTCGTTCCAGATTAATTGCCAAACTCTAACGAAAAAAAAATCTCACAGTCACCAACTTAAAACCAAATACAACTTGCCAAGCACGTTAATGAGTTTCTTTCTTTCGTCTCAAATTCCAAACCACCATTCTCCCAGGAAATTAAACTTCCTAAGAAACTACCAAACTTCTTTATGTCGTAGAAAAGATTTCTACGACTTAAGAAGATAGTAATTTACGTTGCCACCCCTCGAAGACAGCCACTGTAACAGATTGTACCTTTAGTGAGACACTTAGGCGATTGTTTCTCGAAGCCTAATGAAAACACACGAGTCAAGTATAAATTAATGTTATCTTTATTATTTTCATGCGTCAACTGAAAATAAAAAGAATGTCGAGTGCAAATAGATAAGTCCGTTTTTTTAATTTTTCGCAGTGTTTTCACCGCTGACTGCATGAAATTATTACAAAAAAATTTAAATTGTCGAATTCAAACATTTTAAACAACCTATTTTAATATAATAATGATTAAAAAAGCGCACTTTCAAAATTAAGTTAAATTAGAATATCTGGCGTCAGATGTTCAGTTATTAAAGCCGTTCTGCATCAGGAGGGGTTTTTTTAAATTGCCCCATTACCATAGTATGTCATTAAATAATAAATTAGCCACGGAATAAAGATAACAACTCCAATTATCATCCATTACCATCTTCATGGTCCATAGGCAACATATTTTTTAATCTAAAGGCGTGGGAAATTCTCCACTGCCATTTAAATCTGCACAGTCATAAGCAGTTTGGTTTAAAGGGATAAGAAAGGAATTTCTGAATTAAGCACAATGAGGGAAATGGCGGCAGAAATAACATTTACACGAGAATAGAGTGAGAGAATTAAGGAATAAAAATGTCAAATGAATATGCCTGTGATTTGACATTTTCATATTTCCTTCAGTGCGGAGGGTTTTTTCTCCAGTCTCGTTTCAAAATTAAAAAAAACAGTTACTTCATCCAAGTTATGCACAATTCATACACTTTTAATAATACTTGCACTCTGTGTAGCGTGTCGGCTACGTATCTATCTTGACTAGTGATCAACGATTACGCCAATCGAACTCAATTGACGCGTATTCTTGGAGTCTTTCCTGCATTTAAACGTGAAATTGGGATCCTTCTCTCTGCTTTTTTCATTAATTCCAACCTCGTCTTTATGGTATATTTATCCTTGCAACAAATATGGTATCAAAATAGTGATCTTTGTGCCTTCCACGAGATCCTCTACTTCTTTTTTACCGTGTTCTTTTCCTAATTAAAAGTTCCGCGGTGCTTTTTAGTTTACTTTTGCTTTACTTCTCATTTATTTCTTGCATATCTAGAAAGAAAGGAATTCTTAATCATAAAAAAATAGATTCAAATTCTGTTCAATGAATTATTTACGCATAATGGGTTAATTAATTATTGCGGTCGTGATGAAATATTTCCTCCCTTCAGAGGCAAACTATAAGTTTCTCAATAATGGGAAACATGAACAAGCACTCAATGAAATCATAAAAAAAACGTAAGGAATTGATTAAAATTTTTTGATCATTGAAATATCAATTTTTCTTATCACTTATGGAAGATATAGACTAATACATTTTCGCATAAACGATGAATTTTTATGATTATATATATATATATATATAATCATATTAAAATATACATTCAAATACGAAGTCCCGCCATACGGCGCACAAATATTCATTCAAACATAGAAATACGTAGGTATAAGGAAAGGGGATAGGAAAACACATAAAAGGGGAACACAGGACGTGGGGAAGGCGGTTTTTGAGAGGATCACGAGTGTAAAAATATTTCCTGAACCGGGAGTTGAACACCGGACCTTCCACTTGCCGGGCGGATGTGCTACCAATTACACCACCAAGGAAACTTAATTTACACTGAGATCCGCGATGTTTTAAAACGCCCAAGTGCTCCGAATCATTTGCTAAAGGAAGGCTTTAGGGAGCTGTTCCACCCACCAAAGGAGAAATAGACAATACACACAAGAAGAGGGGACAGTTGGTTAGAAAGCATATAGTTTCATAGAGAATAGAAACAGTACGTTTCATGGCACGCATAGCCAGAAGAAGAGATGAGCCACATTGGCCACTAATACATACATTAATATCTCGATAAGTTCTCGGAGGCTTGCTCAATCCTAACTAATCTTCCGAAGAAGACGGAGTTCGAGTCCGTCGAAATTATCAAGATATTACTTGTAAGTGTTCCTTTTATATGTTCTCATGTTGCGTGTTCCTGTCTAAGTTTATATATATATATATATATATATATATATATATATATATATATATATATATATATATAAAATCGTCAATTTCCATTGTTTATTTTTGTATAAATATAAATAATTATTTTTTTAAATAAATTTAATAAATTAATTTAAATATAAATAATTAAATATTATAAATAATTGAAATTTTAATTTTTCGGACAATAATATTTATTTATTCTTATACATTGATGTTGTCACCTTCAAATTAGTCCCCATTGGAGATTATGCCCTTGTGCCAGCGCTTCTTCCAATCCCCGAAACACTTCTCAAACTCGATCTTTGAGATAGCCTTTAGTTCTTTAAGCGATGCGCTTTTAATGTCATCTACAGCTGTAAATCGACGGCCCTTCAAGGTTCTCTTAATTTTTGGAATCTAGCGAATATGGAGGCTGAGGCATCGTTACATTATTGTTTATGGCCAAAAATTGACAAACAAGCAATGAAGTGTGAGCGTGTACATTATCGTGGTGCAAAAGCCATTTTGGAACGAATTTTGCTGCCCCGCGTTTCATACCCAAAAAATTGGAAAAAATGTCATGACATGATCAAATCGATTTGCCAACCTCATCACCAACCTCTCTAATTGTGATTTGACGATCGTTCATAACCATTTCTTACACTTTTTCCACGTTTTCATCGATTATTGATGTGCTGGGGCGTTCGTCATCTTCAAGGTCTTCACGGCCTTCTTGGAAATGTTTATACCACTCGTAAACTCTTTATTTACTCATAGCAGACTCACCATAGGCCTTTTTTTAAACTTTCACTCAATTTTCTACGCTATTTCATTTTTTACGCACAATTTGATACAAATTCTTAGATCCATTTCTTTTAACAAACAAAAATCGCCGAGCTCATAAAACACGTCTAACCTTAGTGACTGTCACATACAAAGTCCACAATGAAAACAGCTGAAAGTTTTATCATACTTCACGGGCATGCATACCAACATAATAAAAAAGGTCTGACAATCGGACTCTCCAGGCCCGCGAAATGAAAAATATCTCGTTAAAATTAAAGTAAAAAGAAATTAAGCATATTTCTGTCTTCGAATAACATTTGGTGAATTTTAGAGGAGTTTATAATGTGACCCATGGCTGGTTGGAGTAGGTTATAAATTGAATGTTACTTAATCTCCTGATTCATACAATTACCAAACAATCACATGCACATTTGATGCACAATTTTCTTTCATATTTTTACGGTTAAATCTATGAAATTTTTCATTGCCTGGAAAATATATAAGGAATATTAAGCTGCAAATACTGAAGGAGGAGAGAACGAAGTAAATTAGTCCAATGGATCACACAACGAGCGGAAACCTTTTGCGGAAACGTTAAACGTAAAAAAGGTCTAAGTATAAATAATTTAACTTTAATACCTACGATGTGAAAACAATATTTTTACCAAATCATGGAATTGCATCATTCAAGTCCCTCAGGAAATATTCAGTAAACTCATTGAAATTCCTGTTTTGAAGAAATTAATCGACTTCTAATTTCTTCTAATGAATAAAGATTACATTTAAGGTTAACTATTCAGTACTAAATCGGTACTTAAATGTTTTCGACATGAATTATGTCCATACACTATGCCTTAGTAACGACCTATTCTGCCTTTGAGATATTAAAGATTAACGCCAATTAATTTCATGAAACGTCGACAGTGAAAATATTACGCCTTCGTTTATACAGACCGTTTTGTTGGATATTAGAACGTCAACTTTAGGGATGGAACTATGAAAATTGGAGAGATGCTTGTGAGATTGAAAAGGATTGGAGTATTAACTCTTCATCTGTCACGATAGAGGAGCAGTTAATTTTTAATCCTGAGAACCATCGTCAACTCCATCGAGAGTGAACACCATCCAATCTTTGATTCTCAAAATTAAGCGATGTGGGAGTTCCATAAGTGTTCTGATGGCAGTTTTGGGCATGAGTTTCGAGTTTCCTATTGATCGGTTGGAAACTCCTCCTTCCCCATCGCGTCGTTTGGGCCAATTAATCAATTCCTTCCGCCTGCTTCTCTACCTTTCAACATTTACATATCCTCAACTCGCGCGCCTGTCTTTGCTATGCCTACCCCTCCACTTCAGAAGGGGGCCAAGAAGCATCGATTTCCATTGGAAGAGCGAGAAACTTCCTGCCAGAGCTATAACGAGGATAATATCGATTCAGGATTTTTAGTTTCCATATTTTTTTATCAAACCTTTTTAATTCTACTCTTGAAATAAATAAAATCCCCGGAAGGTGGGAATCTCGCGTGATTCGTGGCACAAGGAATGTTTCTTTATCTTACGGAGATGAACCAAATGAAAATAATATCGAGTAAATTTTTGAAGAGTTTTGCCTTTCAATCATTTTCATTCTTCCCGAAGTTTCCTTCGCCTTTTTCTCGATCCCTAATGTAACCCTCCATTTCTTCCATTCGGCACTACTGAGGTTAAAGCTTTGCCCTAAGGTTGGCATTAAAAGGATATATTTTTAATCCGTCACTTCATTAACAAACTTCATTAATGGACTCAAGCAATTAGTGAACAAAACATAGAAATTCATTCATTGACTAGATATTTTTAGTCCCCCATCACCAAAGTGTATATTTTCGAACGTATGTTGTTATGAAAAGTATAAATCTTTTGAATAACGTTAAAATTTAAAAAATCCAGAAACTTGAATAAAATGATGATTCGAATTCAGTTAAAGAAGTATATTGTGTGTAAAAAATGAAGGTAATCGGTATTTAAATGCACGTTATCGCCTCCCGCGAAACTTTCCTAAGAATTCTGGATGACGCGGAGAGGCCGATCGTAAGTAACTTGGAGATTGATGGGTGGCGCTTTCATTTTCCAGAATTCGCTTTAGAGGTGGCGAAAACCAAATGATTAATTTAGCTATTTAATATACTGTATAAATTTAATGAACTCTCGAAAAAAGAATCAATGATTTCTTAAACACGTATTACAAATTATTGTGTGCCATTTGTAATCTTAGTTATTTGTGTTGTGTACTTTGAGAAGTACTCACATTTGTATAAGTATATTTAGTTCTCTTGTTTTATATTTAGGATTTATATGCATGTACACTATCGACAAATTTTAGCCTTGAACGATTCATCGTTTCTCATTGAAATTGTAGCCTCGTAGTATTGAAATGCGCAGTCCTTCCGTGTGTTATTTCTGCCAAGAAATCAGTCGTAATTATTGGAACAAAAAAATTAGAATTTTTATTAAATGTCCCATTTTGCAGGTCCCAGTGGGAATACATCTATCGGGATAATTCCTTCCGCATCCCAGAAAATTGAAGCCATCCCTTTTTCGGCCGACCATATTGCCTTTCATTTCCTTAGTGGTGTTGAATCAATATGATTCCACTGCATCAACTGCTTTTTTGTCTCTGAAGAATAGTAGTGGACCAAAGTTTCCAGTTTGGTCACAGCCTGGCGCAGAAAATGTTGTTGGTTGCTTTTAAAACGGGCCAAATATGTTCGTAAATTTCCATTCTGATGTGTTTGTGAACCTGCGTCAAGAGTCGAGTTACCCATCTAGCAGGTAATTTTCTAATATCTAATTCCACTGTTAGAATACGATATTTCCGTTAAGATGACATCCTTATAGCTTCAGGAATTTCTCGCACTTTCACTCAGCGATCCTTCATGGCCATATGATGCACTTTTGCAATACTTTCTGGGGTAGTGGCAAATTTTGACCGACCATTAAGCTGTCCTGACCAAACTCAATCTCTTTTTTCACTTGAAAACAGTTGAATATGAAGGAGCAGAGTCCCCCACAGTGTTATGAAAGTCGGCTTGAATTTCTTTGGCGTGCATACCTTCCCTTACGACACATTAAATCACTACTCGAATCTCAATGTTTTCTATCTTCACAAATCAGTACACGGTAAAAACAATGGAGAGGCGTTCGCACCACAGATGTCTTCCCAAAACACTGACGCGTTACGTATTTACTCTTAAAGGGTTACGTATTACTATGCGAGAAACTCGTTGCACTAGCCCTGACATCTGATGGCGATTCTGAGAAACTTTTAAACTAACCTCGTAAATTAATTGGTAATGATACTCGTCGATGGCAGTTTATTCGAAAAATGAATCAATTATTGCAAAAAATGCGACTATATGCATTTCCCTTATGTTTCCTGATTTCTAATATAAGAATCATGCAGTAGAAGGGGTTGTTTATTGTGATTTGTATCTCCTTTTCGAACACGCATTAAGAGGACAGTAACTTTAGGAAAAATAAATAGCTTCAGTGTTGGACATCGGATTTTGCTTCTCATACGTATTTGAAGGTTTATTAACCGATAAATCTTAGACATTTTTTTTCTTAATCCCTGAATCTCCTTGGCCTGAAGTCTTTTTATACCAACATCACTCTTCCTTAACCTCAATTCTTAGTTATTTTAATTATGCTAATTATATTTCATTACTTTATTTTAACTTCACGTGTTTATTTTGCTTTAACTATGTGTACTAACATTCCTCAAGGAACTGTCGTGATGATTTATCGGTGAGAAAGAGCGAAGCATCCTTTTTTAGAGTATTATAAAAGCAACTTTACTAAATGGTTTTAACTTGATCAGAGATCGACGCGCATTATACGAGTATGGTTTACTACAGGGAGATTGAATGTTTTTTCGCTACAAAAATCCATCTCCTGATTCTTAGTGGATTTCTATGATATTAACTTACTGGATTTCTCCGTAATTATTCAAACTGGACATCTGAGATAACCATTAATTGTATACGAGAATACTATTAGAAAATGAAGCACTATTTTTTTTAACAATGAGCCAAGTACTTCAATAAAACTTGTATATGCTCCTTAGGATGAATGGTTTTAACAAATATATTAGTTAGTTGATTCCCTCCATTCGAGCTATCAAATACGAAACTTTTTGAAGCAAAGAAATAGCAAAAGTAAATATCAAAATTCAACATCTTTCATGCCATTTTTCTGTAAATATTTCTTTAGAAGCCCCTAGTTCAAAGACCAAAGCAGTGACAACGATAGATTTGACAATAATTCTATTCAATGACATTTTTCAAATTTCTTTTTAGCATTATGAAAGTATTAAAATACCTTCCTTGTAGTGCTTATTGTAGTGCTTATCTTGACAATGCAGTAGTGGCTCTCTTGCTGATTTAAGATGTTCGACTTACTTCAAGTATACGACCTTGCGTGAAAATTATATTCTGCTAGTGTCACCACAAATTAGCCTCGTTTATTCTGGTCAAAAATCCGGATATGAGAAACTCTCTAGGACTTTGCTTTCTTTACATTACCTTCCTTCCTGTTACACATTTCACTTCCTGCTGTCCGGAAGCACCCATCTTAAAAAAGTTATCGTCAAAATCGTTCTCACACAACCACATTCTCCCTGCTTTTAATTTCCCCTTGATATCTTCTATCTTTTGAACTTGTAACTTAATATTCCTCTTCAACCTACCACCAATTTCGTTTCCCTTCTTCCCATTCATCTCACCGTGAAATTATTTTTGAGAACAAAAGTCATTCAACCCTGATAAAAATGACTGGTCCACTTGGGGAACTTTTTTTAGTCAGTAACTTGCAGAGCTCCATTATACGTTCTTACGTATTATACAGAGTTCATTATACGTACAACTTAATACGATCTTCAAAGAACACCTCTCCTTTTGCTCGTGTCTTCAGGTGTTCCAGAAATGAACAACATCTGTAACATAGGCAAATTCCTGATGCAGATTCAATTGTTTCAGGTGGTAATTTCAAATATATATTAATTTATTTTGAATATGTAACGATTGATAATGCTGCGCTGTTACTATGTTCAGTGTAAATATCTCAAAAATTATAACCCTTTAAAAAGATTGAGGTTATGGCGCGCTGATATATTTTCGCAACGGCCATGAGTAATAGTCACGCGACAGATAAGAAATATTCCAATCCCCGTAATTTAATTTTTACGGTACAAAACACTACGAATAGCGATTCGCGTCACCAATACGAAGCGCTGAAACTGTCTTGTTAGATCCACGATTTCAAACCGTTTGAGGCTGTGGAGGGCGCTAGTAATAACGCGAAGAAGAGATCCATGACCGTGTCCATTTTCTATTATGTTTTTCAAAAGTAGTAACATTAACCGACGTGCTTAAGGGATACGTGAATTATTCGTGCAATTCCTGAGGTGATAAACTTCCGGAGTCCTGCATTTTTCCTCGGTTCAAAAGCCGATTGCGTGTGAAGCGTTCAGTTTGCGGATCGCTAACGCAGAGTCGCTTCAATCGCAATTCCCATTCGGGTGCGGTGACGAAACCATTTCGCATTTCGGTGCAAAGCGCTTTTATTGCTCTCCCCAACACGCTCTCTCTCCTTCTCTCCACTCTTTTGCCTCTCCTTTCTCCTCCCATGACTCCCCTCTCGCAGTTTCACCCGGAGGCGAAAGAGTTTCGCTCGGCAAGGTTTTCCGAGTTGCGGCATAGTAGGGGTGATTTATTGGAATATTTTAGGACGGTGCTAGTGAGAGAGAGGAAGCAAAAATGTTCCGAGGGAGGAGGAGCCCTGGGCAATTCTAAGAGGGCCCAACCACGGTGTCGTATCCGCCAAGCCGCGTTGAGAACGGTCGAACGATTCTCGTAATTTATATGGGACGAAGAAGAGCGTGGACGTCAAGTTGCGCCGTTACCACCAAAATTCGACTGCTTCGCCGCTTGGACACCGTTTGATTGGAACATTCCGTGGCTACGTTCTGGGACTGACTTGGCGGGCCGTAACTGGCTAGTGTGAAAAGAGTTATGATCTAAAAAAGAAACTAGATTACTCCCACTCTCTCGCTCTCTCTCTCCTTCTCTCTGTCCCTGGCATGAATGGGAGAGATAATCGCAGTTTTACGCTATGCGGGGAAATCTTTGAGAGTAAGATGTGTGAAGGACAACATATTGTCAACCAATAAAAAATAATATAGCGCTAATGTCCCAATAACCCATCTTAATGTGTACGTCCTAATGTCGCATAAACCCATTATTGCCTGTCAGCTAATATAAAAGCCTTTGGGCCGTTTTTAGCTGCTTTTTTAAATAAATAAACTGGATTATCTATGGTAGTAAAGGACGGCTTCGTTTGGATAAATTCAATTCTTTTCACATTATTGAGGAGATTTTTTGCTAAACGTATAAAAAATTATAAATCGATAATTTGTGCCATGCGTTATCATAAACAGTAGGCTATCAAAATCGACATAAGTTCCTTTGCACGGCCTAGCGCAATATTAAATGTGTACCTCAAAAATGACGAATTATAATGAAACATTTTTTTGATTCAATGTAAACTTTCACTCTTTACATCCCTTCATTCTGTCCGGAAAGCCTATCTTCTGCTCCCTCCACATCCCTTAAACAAATCTATAAACCTAATCAATATTCAGCATTGCCACTAAACATGCCCTGCTTTCAATTATCCTGCATTCTTCGGATTTCTCCCCACAAACGTTTCTCTTACCCTATCATAAACACTTGAAGTTTGTTTTCCTTTCCGTTCTTTTCATTCTGTTTATTCTTTATCGCCACCATATCTAAATCGCCTGAAGTGTGCGCTTATTCTCTTTCGTCAATCACCAAGCTTTGGAGCCATGTAAAATTCTCTAATATATTTATAAACACACACTCATGCCTTTAGAAACACAATTATTTTCCCCTCGTCTTTACCACAGCTTCTTATTATCAACCCCATCCTCCTGGCGATAGGTTCCTCACCTAATTCAGTTATTATCGTCTTAATTTTCGCCCACTACGCTTATTTTCATATCAATAATTTCTTTGTTCAGGGAATAATATTCTATCCACTCTATTTCACCAGTTCCATTTTTAATATTTACAAAATTTTTTATTTCATTTCACTGCATTTCGTTTTCTTTCCATTTGTCCTCATAAAATATCTAATGTGCTGGTTCTTAATGCCATTAGTGGTGATTGCAAATTCTCGTCTTAACTGATTAACTTCAGTTTGTTCATCCACAAGTCCGACAGACTTTATCACTTCTCTACCTACAGTTTATATCTAATAGGCCCTTTGCCTCTTTCTATTTACTCCACCTATGCGTTGAAAAGCATGAGCGATCGTGAATAGCTTTAGAGCCCACCTCATCCACTCTCCATTCTGAATTTCCAATTGATAATCGAATTAATGAACTTTGAATGTACCTAGTGATTTCGGTTAAGTATTCTGTATATTCTTTTACCTATATTCAACAATAAATTCATTGAATGTGCCTAATTTAATTTATAGCTTGCCTACAATTCACGAAGCAAATATACATGAGTTCTTGGGAAATTCAATGTTCCTTTAAATCAATACTCCATTGCTGAAATAAAATAAGCTGTAGCCTTTCCTTTTTTAAACACAAGCAAATCTTCCCCTAAGAAATCATTTTCGTCTTCTTCATCCTTTTGTTAATTAACCCCTAATACTAATGCTGCTGCAAGCCAAATCTGATTATCGCCCTATCGTTATTACAGGTTGCTGCTACTCTTCCCCTTTTTGGGATGCTAATCCATGCTGATCCGACAGGGTTCTGCAAAATTTAATCCCAAAATTAAAAAAATCACGACTTAACTTGCTACTGAAGTAAATATTTATCTCCAAAGAATTACTTATAATTTTTCCATACTTGTATCAAAATATCATAAAACTTTCCTCGATTCTTTAGGTTCCGAAAACGATATATTTCTTTATTTTTAGCCTCGCTCTTGGCTTAACTAATAATTATGGTCCTTTAAGATCATTCTTTAAATATTTTATGCCAACTAGACCCAGGGAAACGTGCTTGCATGAACCAATAAAATGATCAAACATTTGATAAGTTACGTCAAGATGAGATTGCATTGTTATCTTTGATTAAATTAAAAGGAGTGATTTCGAATTGAATATTTATACCTAATAGAATAGGTGCAGGAGCTATGTGATATTTAGAGCATGGACAGAACATTACAAGCTCCAAATTCGCATTCGTAATTTATGGGAGTCCAATTAAATATTTATTTACACGTGATAAGCGTTGATAAAATTTGAAACGATACCTTAGGGGTGTATTAATTTCATAAATAAAAATTAATGAGAGTATGACGTAAAAATACGTTAAATAGAAGTACAATCTTGGTTCAGTCTTGGAACTTGGTTCAGTCAGTGGTTGGAAATTGATCTCTTACGTGGTAACATATTTCTTTCATCAATTGATGTGATTTCATGATTATTTTAGAGAGATATTTTGTATCTATTAGAATTATTTGAACTTTATAAGGTCATATTTTACATAAAAATTGCCGCCCGATTCCTTCGAAGGGAAAATTAATACTGCAAGGAAATTTGAATTCACCGCCACCAAAAAATCTCCTCATTTAAAAAACACACTTTCCTCGTCTGATGTTATACTTTCTACAAGAACATTAGAGAGCAGAAATTGTGCTTACGAGGCCAGATCCTTCATTGCGTCCTCTTTAACCACTTCTCTACGCCCGCCACCACCTATCCGCTGAGAGTGTGAAACAATTGTTGAGGAAATTAGAAAAACGGCTTCTCTGTAGGATTGCCAGAACGTCACCGGCAGGATTCTTCTGACGAGAATTTCCAATCGGAAAATTGCCTCGATTCTGAGTTCTGCGGGATGAAATTCAGGAATTATTTTTTCATCAGATTTTTTATTTTCTGTTCTTCTTACCTATTCCCCAAAATATAGCGACTTAAAAACTCGAAGTTTATCGGAAATGGACTTTCCTTCATGGTTATTTACAAATTACAGAGCAAGAATATTCGTACACAAAAAACAGCAAATTAAGTGATTAATTTTGTAAATCTACAATATAATAAGTAGTTTATACATGAAATAGTTTCTAAGAAATATGTCTTATGCCGTAATTTCATGAACAAAGCACCAAAAACGCTTGTTGGCTTATATATTCAAACCATAAAATAAAGTTGCGATGGGTAAATGAACTGAGGTAATTTGGATAACAGCGAGAAAACAATTAGAAACAACAAATACGATATTACGGCGGATTTTCTGAATTCCGGGATGTTTGCCCTAAGTTTGGTCAAAGAGGAATTCTACGATTGATTAGTTTTCTAAATACGTACAAAAAAATCCTAAAATTTTTATCATAGCATTGAAGACATGCCCATCCATTCAAGTTATATAGCTTTTTTTAATTTAGTAGACCCACTTAATTTAGTAGACGTTTAATATAGTAGACCCACGTCTACTATATTAAACGGCCAGCGAACGTAAAACTTCAAAAAATCACGATCTAGCGAGATATCTCCTCATTACAATCGAAATGAAACTCATTCAGAATATGTCCAAATGAAAAAGGTTCATACCAAAATCAGTGCGTAGCTCCTCCCGAGCTCGTAAGTAGATTCTAAGACGCGCACATACGTATTTTAAAGTGCAGAACTCATCTCTGTATTCTCAGATAGAAAAAATGCTTCCTTAATACCGGATGGAGACTTTTTGCAAGCAAGATGAAGGTTTTTCGTGGCTCGGAATACTTAATGCTCTGGATATCTTCTGAGGCCCGTGAACGAAACTGGAGGAGGAAGTGTGTAGGTGAGAGATTGGAAGGGAAACCAGATAAGCATACACGCGCGTCGAGGTCGTAAAGGTCGTCAGACTCGTGCTGCAATGACGAGACGATTGACGAGGAACTGGAGTACTCCGTCCGCGGCGGCGTTTTCAGTTAAAGGAGGACTGTTTTTAAAGCGTGGGAAGATGTGCCGGTGAGGGCGAGAAATGCGTTATGTTAAGATGAACGTAAGGAGACTGGCCGGGAAGACGAGGAGAGAGAAAAACTAGCCCACATTTATTCGTCCCCGACCTTGATTGTCAAGGATTTGGTCCAAAATAATCATTTTACTTGGCAAATTATATTTTAAAGGCAACTAAAATCGATGTAAACACAAAATTTAATCGAAAAATGTTTTTATCGTTTTGACTAAGACAAACTCTAAGAGTGCCAGGGTAGTCAGATATGTCTGTTTTACGCTCTAAAACCCCTCGAGACCTCACACATTTTGAAGACTAAAAAATTTAATGATGCATTTTACAAATGTTTCTATTATCTTTCAGATCAAGCAAACATTTTAGAGCAAATAGCTGACACATGCAGCTTCCGTAGTGGAAATTAAATTGACGTGAAGAGCTTCTTAAAACTACATAATTGGCAAGTTGTGTCTGCCTAAAGCATCATTCTTTCCCTCGGTATTAAAACTAAAAAATAAATTCACAAATATCACACTGAATGAGACTTAAATGAGAAAAATACAATAATATTACAGGCTGGTGCAGGAATTAAATGCAAAATTATCAAAATGTGCAAAACTGTGAGGTGTACTTTCAGTCCCGATCTCATGCAACTTAATCTGAGTTTAGTCGCTAAGTACGGGATATTCTCCCTCGCTCAAATTGATATTCGGTACAGGAAAGGATCACTAAAAGCCCCTAGCAACAAGGGTACCATTCGGTGGAGGACGGCCTTTACCGTTCGATGTTTGACTGCGCGGGGAGCATTAGAGGAGATCAAATTTACGAGTTGGCGGAAATAATGGGAAAATAAGACGGGGAATAGGGCAGGGGAAACTAAAACAAAGGGCCTTTTGAGTCAGGGTGGTAAATGGATGATGGACGGACGCCCGTAGTTGAGGATATACCTATTTTTCTCACGGGGATGGCAGTGAAAGGAAGGCTAGGCGAGCAAAGAGGCTGGGAAAGTGGTGGTGAGGACGCCGAAAGGAAGGAAGAAGAACTCTCAAGAGACGCCGCGAGGGATTCGAAGGAAGGAAGCCAGGGGTGCAAGAGGGAGAAGAGTTAAGGGTGCTTCGGGAGGACGGACGAATGTGCGGGGGACTTTAGAGTTCGCCAGCAGAGGCGGGCGGCGCCTTTATACTTTTCCGTCGCCCGACGCTGCCTTCCTCTCTCTCTCTCCCGACCCGGAGAAGGAAGGGCTGAGTGCCAAATGGAGTGAAAGTGGAGGGAACCAAATAAAGTGCGCACGTGATTAGGAGAGCGTGGAGGACGGAGGGCAAGGGGAGGGTGGTATGCGAAGTGGAATTTGAGGCTGGGTGGCTGCCTGGAAACAAGCACATGCTTATTCAAGAATAACTCCGCCGAGTTGCTTTAAAACTGGATTTTTCAACTCTTCAATTCAAAGTTGCACATGATGAAGTGGTCCATATCTTGGAGTCATACTTTTAAAAGCGATTCGCGTGTGTGGTGAAAACGTCTACGTATGTGCGGGTCATTGAATCTTTCTTCAAGTCGGCACTCTGGAAAACTAATGCAAAAGAAATTATTTTCGTAAATTATTTCGAGTGCAAACAGTTTTCGGGTAAATTTTATTGTTATTCCAGTATTAGTAACTCGTTAGTTATGAGGTATCTTCTACTGATAACTACGATGAATCACGAAAGTCACTGCCTTCCTTCTCGCAGTCTTCACCTTCGTGACGACTGCGATAAATGCATACTTGAAAAACTTAACTCAATGACCTCAAAAACTAATGTGCGTAGCCATTAACATGAACGCCAAGCGGTACTAATTTCAAGTGATCATCATCGTGTAATCTTCCTTAACTTTCATCATCCCGCGATCATGAAAGTTAAGGAAGGTTACACGATATATAAATTTCCCATATCCAAGTATTTTTCCTTAGCCTCTGAACATCAAGCATAATCCTGCTGCAATCGCATCAGAAAATATGCCGAACAACTTTAGAGAAACTAAGTTGCATTACAAGATTGCAGGAAGACTAGAAATAGGTGTTACTTCGCTTTAATTGGGACACATTTGGGGTACTCAGTAATTATTTGGGATCCATGTGATTAAATTTTTATAATGTCATTGGAAAAAGTTAAAAAGAAAATCCACTAAGTTTGTTAAAAATTGTTAAAAATAAACGTGGCAGTATAGTCGAGAAATTATGATTGGAAACTTAAAGAGTCTATAAAAAAACAACCACAGGCGACCGAGAATTTTATGACCACAACGATACATTAGCAGATGGAACCACTAGGATGAACTAAGAGGGATAGATAACACTACCGTATGATGTATTTCTCCCCTAGATCGATTCATCTACATAACAAAATCGGGAGCAATCACTCCAAAAATCTCAATCCCAATAGCAAAATAAAAAACTACACATACATGGCCCTATTTATATTGGATACATAAGGGTAAGTATAATGTAAGTATACTTTTGCTCATTAAGCGCATATCGTATATGCAAATGAACAATGAGACCGAATGAGGACGCCTTTTTTATGAAAATTTTACATAACACAGGCCAACAGTGGTTTTAGTGCCGGAGCTTTTAATCCTGATTTAAAGAACAATTGGGGTGCTGAATCCAATTATGACACTAGTTTTTTCCTATCAGCTATAGTTTTCAAGATATAGATATGTTGTTACTTTCGTAAAAAATCTTCTACATGATGATATGGGAATATTATATTAATAATTATTAATATAATATTCCCATACCATATTACCCAGCGATGTTCCTGGTATTTTATCTTCTGTAAGACTAATGCTATTGTATCGTATTCTTCTTTCATTCTAGTTGAATGAGCGATTGGTATTGCGCCAAACCTGTTACCATTGTGAAGAAGTACACATTTTAAACTACGCTTGGAACTATCAATAAATCTTTTACCGAAGTCGATACAAACGATTTTTGTTTTTTAATCTCATTGGCCTACAATATAGAAATATACATAAAACTTATTGACAGTTTATTGAAAATAAAAGGAACACCGCAGAGTGGTTACAAATTAGTATACTTATAGATTTATTTAACTTTGAAAATTATTTTCCGGAATATATCAAATATTAAAACAACTAATCGTAAGATGTGCCATATCTAAAAAAGTAGAGCTGTAAAATAAAAACGGATTTCATATTTGGATTCAGCTCTACAAATATAGTTAAAATCAGCACAAAGATTCCCGGCACCAAAAATTTTTTTTTGTAGGCCTGTGAAATCTATAATAAAAGTCCATTCACCCAATTCCTCAAAATAGCTTGTTAAAAATGTGGAAATATTAGTGCGTAAAAACCATTCACCTTCACCAAAATTTGAACACAAATTCCCTTCGACTTCCTATCGAGTACTTTCATTAGTTACGCTGTAAGGAGTCATTTTACAATGCGAATTACGGCCAGTAATTAAGGAGATCCGGGTTCGAGTCCCGGTTAATGCGAATGATTTTTATACTTTCTGCATTTCGACGCACACCAGGGTATGACTCCGCTAAAGTATTTGTCGTAGCATCTTCCCCAGTTCTTTGAATTCCGTTCATTGTTGCTTGGAGTAAAAACGAAGGAAATCTTAATAGATGAGAAGTTGAATGAATGAACTCTAATATCATTGCCATAAGGATGAAAAAATTACTGGAGCTAATTTTAAGAGATGTTCTATCACCTATCCCGACCTACGAACTTTATATGAGTCGAACTCGTTAACATCAGATAATATCAAATATAAATTTTGGTATTAGTATAATTTGCTATATTTTGTAATATGTTCTCATACTTCCACCCTCCATTTTATAAAACTCTGATAATATGTTGATAAATTGCCAAACATAAATCAGCGTAAATTTAAATTAGGGTCATGCTATATGAAACATAGGGTCAGGATTATGTCAGAAGAGAGTAATGTTAGAAACAAGCCAATAGAAAGTCAATTTGAGATTTAATAACCTAATTGGGATTTGATAACCTAATTCTGTACATCACTTACCTGAGAGGAAATGTATGTTGTACTTCCTAATATTTTTTAGACATCATAGGTGAATGATGTAGACTAATATGAGGAGTCCAATTTTCTTACCTTAAGTTTTCTAATCTCGAATATTGACTGACATCAGTTTTGCTAAAACTTTTTTTACTTCATGTCTTTCGTTAATTCTCTCACCTATTAAATATTAACGGTTTAATTTTCGGCTAGTAAAAAAATTCTAAGTACGGAAGCATTTAATTTCTGTTACAAGTTGCCCTTTGCGTTATGCAGAGACTATTCCGAGCTGGAACTTCAGTCTAATCGTTATTTCACAATAACCATTCGGTTATCAAATCAAACTGAGGACTTTTTATGGACAAATTAAGGAAAATAAGCACTTTTAATGTGCCAAAAGCGATATAATTAACCTTCTTTTATGCTTCGCCGGAAAGCATTATAGGAGGCAGCAGAGCAGACTACAACTGAACACTTCCGTGGCTATTTCAAAGGGTTTTTATGCAAGGATAGGGAGCTATAACAGTACCATGAGACACCTATTGTTATGTGTATACTGCAACCAATGGACGAAAACAACAGAATTACGCTCCAAACAATTTGGAAGAATAAAAGTTTGTTTGCAATAGATGGTAGGGGGGAATCTACTTCAAAATTGGGTATACACATATCTATCGAATACATATTAATAATATGGTTACATTAGATACAATATTTAAAAAATTAAGTTTAATTCTTTTTGCAAGGTTCCACAAGCATATTTTCATATTTTCTAATAAAGTTTATTTGCTCTATTAGTTCATTATTTGTTAGTTTCTCCCTAATAAATGACAATGTGATTGTCAATTTAGCAATTCTAAAAGAGTATCAGTGATAAAATTCACGAAATACATCTCCCCAAGAAATGGCAATGAATTGGACAATCTAGTAAGTCTAACATCAATGATAAAATGCATAAAATATGTAAAATACGTAAATATTTGTACGGCTGGAACGAAGGATTAAAAGAAGATGGAAATGTCAAGATAATATTATGGATATATAATGTGGATGGATATGGATATATAATGATATATATGGACTATATTTTTATAAACTAAATAAATTTCTTTCACCTTGGGAGAAATATATAAGCCGGTCCCTTAAATGGATTACTTGTTCGTTTCACTTCAATGCGAAAGGAACACAGATTACGGGGAAGCAGACGTCGTCGCAGGGAAGAAGAGAAACCGAAAAGGCATTTTCCCCGGAATCCTCCGAAAATATTTTTCCACCGTTTCTTTCGGATTCTAAATCCACCGCTCGCTGATGGAGGCAAACTGTACATACACACGAGGGTCCCTTATCTATCAACCTTTTGAAATCCCCTTTCCCTGTCATCCGCTTTCGTCCGAACCCTTTCCCTTTTCTACCGTTTCTCTTCCTCACCAGCACTCCTTATTCCGCCCTCATCCCTCCCTGACTTCTTGCTATTCAAATACCCATACACTGCCGCCTAAAACTTTTGTCTCCATTCCTTGCATTCCCTGTCATTCTGCACGGTTCTCCTCTCACTTCTCTCTCATTTTCTGGAGTCTCACACTAGCAGGCCTTACCGAAGCGCCTTTCAATTAGACACTGGGGTGTGTAAGCTGTAGTTTCACACGGGAGTTTTGTTTTAAACGTCCGGGGTTCATTCGCTTGTAAGAGCAAATTTTATAACTAGGTTTTCTACCCATTTGAATTGGCAAATCTAAACACCAATTCTAAATGTCTACGTAACATTAAAGCAATACCTTGATTCCTAAGACAAAGTTGAATATCTCTTACAACTGTTGGGTTATTTTTTTACGGTATCTGTTTATTATATATCTTATATTTAACAAATTTTCAAATTATAGTATTCGTCATTGAAATATTCAAAGTAGCCTTAAAAAGGTTTTTAATAATTCATATGCAAATAAATTGCAAGGGCAATAACATTTTAAATTTATGTATTTACGTTAGAGATCATCTATCACCAATGTTATTCATGATGAACGCAGCACAGAGTTTTTTCTTGGATACGTATATTCCACCCTTTTTGCAATGAATATTTATAGTCGTATGTTATGTATATGATACGAGTTAAGGCATAGTGAAATAATAATATCGACAATTACTATTAAACCTAAAGGAAAATTCATGAAAACTATTGTTCAGGAATAAAAGGGGATAACCACTATGTAGGGACTTCTGTGGTTATTCCTCAGCTAAAATAAATTTTAATTGGATCGTTTCTCTAACTTCAGAAAATAACGCAACGTTTTAAATGACTGTTGGTGGGTGAATAAAATTGTGGCGCCTAGCAGTTCATTTGTCAAGAGACTCAGGCGTCATCCCAAAGATACCATAATCTGGCGCCGTCCAAATGTACCCCAAATTTTAACGAGTGAGTGAGTGGATTACTTAAAACTCTTCAGCACCTCAGCATAGAAAAAAAGATACCTTGACGAGCAGGAAAGCAATTTATGTTTTCAATCTACGGTTTTGTCAACATGGCATTTGGAGAGTAGGGCATGTGGAACTTTTGCTATTCGATGCGAAAATTTCCTTCACTTTTATTTATTCATCGGTTAGAATACAAGTACAATACTTGCACAACTGAACAGTTCATCCAGCGGACTTCAGCGGCTCCCGGTATGGAAGGTCGTACGATTATCCAAGGGGAACTCGATTCCGTGATTAGTACGTCATATCATGATTAGTGAAGGCATAAAAACATTAGTGAAAATGAGGGAGAAATAATAAAAGTCATCTGTGGGTTCCGTCGGTTTATTTTCCTTCCAACGAGGCATGTTTTCGACACCCCTGCAATTTTCAAGGCGTGCTTTTCCAAGGATTGCGGGGGTCATTAATGAGACATTTTGGAGCGTTGGCAGTGTTCTGAAGATGGGAGAATGAAGAGAAAAGGGAAAAGGCCCTCTTTCTTGCTAGAATAAGCTGAGCTGAAGGGAGAAGGGAAGGGAAACCCTACCGATTAAGAGAGAAAGGAGATTGAGTTTCATGTGGCGACTGCTGAAAACTAAATTACTGAGAGTGTAAACACCGACCCACAGAACTAACTCACTCGATGGTCTTTTATCGCATTAATCTAAAGTAAGTCTGTAAAACCACCATATTGCGGAATTTCCCATCAGCATCGACAACTGAATAAACACTATCAAAGGTCTAAACACTGTAAATTAGAGCAACATCCCTCCATTTTACTGACTAATTAGTGATGTGTATACCTATTAAAATATACTTCCTCTGTTTTCGAATGAGAGGAAATATTATTTCTTCCGAAACAAATTTATTCCAGCTGAGAAACGAACACATAAGTCCCTACATAATGGTCATCCCCATTTATTCCTGAACAATAGTTTTCATGAATTTTTCTTAAACGTAAGTTTAATAGCAATTATCGGTATTATTACATTCTACCTTAACTCGTATCATATATTATAACATCGTATACACATACGACTATAAATATTCATTTCAAAAAGGGTAGAATATACGTATCTAAGAAGAAATTCTGTGCTGCGTTCATCATGAATAAAATTGATGTTAGATGATCTCTAACGCAAATACATAATTTTAAAACGTTATTGCCCTTACAATTTATTTACATATTCATTATTTAAAAATTTTTAAGGTTACTTTGAATATTGCAATAACGAATACTATAATTTGAAAATTTGTTAAATATAAGATAATATAAACAGATACAGTAAAAAAATAACCAAACAGTTGTAAGAGATGTTCAACTTTGTCTTAGGAATCAAGGTATTGATATTACGTAGAAATTTAGAATTGGTGTTTAGATTTGCCTATTCAATTGGGATGGGAGCACAAAAACGTCGGTTAAAGGCATGCACAAGATTGTTTAAAAGCCTCATTACTTGAATTTGTTGTCATACCAAGATATTTCCACCCTAAGTCAAGTTTTCACTCGACTCTATCCTGTTTTATACACGAATATAAAATAACCTTTATTGCTATATGAATAAAGTAATTACGTAATTAAATAGAATAGAGAATTTTAAGTGAGGGTAAAGAATGCTCAGTTTTTGGCTTCCACCATATTATTCCCGTTGACTTTCGACTTTGACTATCAAAGCTTTGTTTAATAAGTTTCTAACGGTATTTTCATAATACTCATTGTTTCATATATGTGAACAGTAAACATAAAGGCATTCGTGTTAGGTATAATGCGTTTCTTCACTCTATGTTCACTGCACGATTAGATGGAATTCGCTTTACCTGGCCAACACGTCGCACGTAAACTGACATCTCGGGGTGTGAAATGCTAAAGAACGCAAGGGATTTGGGTTGAAAAACCTCATGGAAACCTGAAAATATTCCCGTCAGTTTTTATCCGTTGTCGCAGAGCGGGCCGCCACTTCAGATTCGTAGCCCACTTTGGAAGGGTAATATGCTGAAGGAGGGAGGAAATGTAGCAGAAGAAGAAACCAGAGGATTGTCAAATTATTTTCTCAGTAATATCGCCAAATAATCGATCATACCTATAGATGCATAAGATGAATCTCATAGTCTTTTGAATAAGGTCAAAAAAATGTAAAACGCCTTAATAAAGAGAAAAATACACTGAACTAAAATTAAATAAAAATGTCATTTCTTTTGTCACAATCTAATTCGGTATTTCCTTTATGCATCAGAACCTTAATCAGCTCCTAGGTGGGAGAACCACCATTTAACGATGTATAAACATTACCAAAAATTTCTACTTTTCATTTATTTCAATTTTTCTATAATTTTTCCTTCATGTTTGTTGTGAATTTTGTGAAATTTTGGATCTTTAATACATAAGATGTTTAAATAACATATACACTACACGGACGAACACTTCCGTGAATCTTACAGGGCTGATGATGAGTGTCCAATTTTCATAAGTATCATAATATTAAGATTAAGGAGTGATTGAGCGAGTTTTTAACACCATAGCACAGTGACAGTCAAAGTTATAATAACTGATTAACTGTTACTTATTGTAGATATTTAGGTGTCTATGAAGTCATGAAGATGAAGTGAGAAAACATGGAAACACAAAACTGCAATTGAAACGAAATAGGAACTATTTAAAACATTAAAAGTGACAAAAAATCATGACAAATTGTTTTTCGACATTCTCTTCTTTTAAAGACAAATTTCACTTTAAAAGCCAACGTGTGTTCAAAAGACCTGTCTGATAGCTGATGAGTGGTCGCCTAAGGAGAGGTGGGCGAGTCCTGGAATGATAAATTCTCTCCTCCTCTCGTCTCCAACTCTCCTTCCTTCCCGACTCCCTTAAAACCTTCACACACCGTCAAGAATGTGCCAGCAGAAAGAGGAACTTGGCACGGCTCACACGGATTTCCTCCCCGAGGAGTGTGAGGGCCCATGCGTGTGACCGACGAGAAGTCGGGCGGTTTCCCCCTCTGCCTGTCAGCCGGCCCTTCCCGGAGCAACTTACTATATTCAGATTAGTCTGCACATACAACATCCACACGTAGAGGATGGATGACAGAGTTAGGCTTGAAGGAAGAAAGTTCTTGTGGCATAGCGCAGGAGGGTGTGGTGCGGCAGGGGATGGCAGGTATACAGATAAGGCATACCGAGGAGCCGTGAATTTAAAGAGGTCTGCGTAAATGTAAACACAGAGAGTCACCATCATAAATGCACTAAATATTCTTTTTCATAACCTGAAGTAGAAGTTTTGACGGAATTAACTCGTGCTTATACCGCCTTTTAAATGCTTGCCTAAAGACTTGAAAGACGTGAAATTAGTAATGGAAAATTGAAACAGAATATAAGTCCCTATCAAAACGGATGAAATAACGTTCGAAATGAATATAAAACATATGTATCCTCATTTTAAACGAAGTTTTCTCGTAACTTCCTAAATAAAAATAGTATTACTCAAAAGCCGAAAAATTTCTGCCATCGAATGGGATTGAATTATATATTTTTGGTTCGTAAAGACTTAACAAATATTCTGATTACTGTAAAACAAAACTTGTAACGTAGTAAATTGTGTGCCCTAACTAAGAAAAAAAATTTCCGTTAGTTATAAAACTAAATATTATCACAGTTAGGACACTTAAGCATAAAAATAAAATAAAAATGTTCTTGCTGACAGTTGTCAAATTGATACAGGATGTCCAGGTGTTCATAATACTACAAAATTTTCATTCAACTCTAAATTAAGTAGAGAAGAGTAAACTGCATTACCTAATACAAAATATAAAAATCTAACTAACTCCATTAAAATCCAATGAAAATCTACCAATTAAAGTATCCTTATTTTTAAATAAAAACGTACATTCCATTGCCCCAATAAACAATCTCCACAACTAAGAAACAATACTTTTTTATGATCCTTAATAATTTGTTAGATATCTTTGATCGTTGGATATATAGATGAAATATTCTAAATGGGCATTGTCTAGTATTTTTTTCTCAATTTAGATGATGTTTCTGCCATGATGTAAAGATAAAATAACCAGCATGGGAATATATATATATATATATATATATATAATATGTTATATATTATATATATATATATATATATATATATATTTATTTATTTATTCATTAAAATCCGACTAATTTCTGTAAGATAACTACAATATTCCCATTAGATTTTGATAGTTACAAATTTCACATGAAAAATTAACTTCGATACTTACGAGTTATGGATTTCCCTCAGTTAAATATCACTATATATTTAAATTCACTTCTGTATCTGTATTATCTATATATATATATATATATATATATATATATATATATATATATATATAATATATTATATAAATAACATATTACATATACTATATATATATATATATATATATATATATATAAGAGGAACACTAGAGAAGTCACACCAGCCTGTCTCAATCTGTAATTCACCCCTCAGGCAATAATAAAACGTCTTCCAGTCGCACATCTGTTGCACATATAAGATGGGGAGGAATTTCGAGGGTTCAGAAATGAATTTCGTTAAGTGAGCAATTTACACGCGCTCAGAATGAACCCATTCCATCTAATGACACGATAGAGCGCTGGACCCGGCCGTCCACTATACACAAACCGTCCGCTACATTATTTCTCCATAGTTCCAACCCATGTCGGTTCCGAAGAAGGGATGAAGAAGCCCTGAGTAGTTCCATTTGTCTTAGAGAGCCAAAGAATTAGGATTAAGATCCTGCAAAAGACTGCGGTCCATTAGAAATATCTCAATTGAACTGCAGCCTGTAAAACTCTGAATAATAAAGGAAGGGCCAAATATTTCACCAAAAATTATTGTAAATGATAATTCTACGATTTTAGAGAGATACAAGAAGTGTTTAATTAGAATAAACCATACAATTTTTGTCATAACTTTTTTATTCCTATGTAGAACTACAGTTTACGACATAGCAAGAGACCCAAGTACTTTGAAAAATAGCACTACTGGTATTTTTCTGGCAACCCTTATATATGAATTCCTATGATTTGTCTTTGGTTTCAGGAATACACCTAAAAATAATTTTGCTGTAATACAAACAAATATGAACGCCACCTGAATTCATTCAACGATGCCAAAAAGACTATAAAACATGTTATGAAAAAGAAATGCCATAACCTCTCTCTATTAGTGAATCTCAGGGAAAAAATATGTCAAAATAAAATGAAGAATAGTTCCATCTTCATTCCTTCCAATTTTTGCTATTGTTTTCTTTGCCTGAGATATTTAAGCATTTATTTCGATAAAATGTCATTAAAAAGCTGCATACGAGCGGTAGCCGAGATTATTTCCATATTTCTGAAACGCTGCGTCCAAATTTCTTTGGCAAGGGGAATAGAGGACGAGATGAAGAAGGGAAAACTCGGGGAGAATTCGGGAATGGGCGCGTCATAATCGATTCATCGCCACGATCCCGTAAACACTTTCATTTCCATACGCCAACCGACGCTCTCGTCCGGAAAACTACCGCCATACGAAGGCGTTCCTGCTCTCAATGCCTCACCACAAGGAAGAAAGGCTTCTCGCATTTCGCCGTTCCCTCATTAACTCTTTTGCTCGAATGTTTCTTCGCCTTTCTCCTTCATTTCCCAAATCCTCCTTCCTCTACCTCATCTCCCCCTTTTCCTTCCTCCGCCCAACTGCCTGCCCTTTTGCCCTGCCCTGACCACTCAACAAAACCCTTACTAATTGCTCCGAGGTAACTTTCCCCTCCTTTTTCCTCCTTTCGCCTCCTACCCTAAAACTCCTTTCCCGCAAACCCCCCATACCTAACATACATCGTATTCCACCTCGGAAAATCTCCCCTTCCTTTCTACCCCCTCACCCTCTCCCTCGTTGGTTACCGGATTGAAATCCAAACGCTCATTATTTCCACGTGATTCCCGTCAGGGGAGAGAAAACCAAACACGGTTTTCATTTTCTTCCCAGTTCCTTCGCGCCCCGAAATCTCATTTTGTTCCTCACTTCCTTCCTCAGCTTCCCAATTTTTTTTTCAACTTTGCCAAACCACATCTCCGTTCATCTCCCACTTCCAACAAGTATCTATGCCCCATAATAAACCCCACCCCCTCCCTGAGTTCACACATTTCCCGTCTTCCGAAGAGCGCCGCATCCTTGCCTTATCCGCAACTCATTTCTCCACTCCACAATCCGAAGACCTCGATCAAGAGGAACTGGGAAGAAGGGTTGGTTGGGGGTAGATTGCAATTTTCAAGCAAAGACGCACTACAATGTCGCTTGCCACCAAGTGTCGCCAAGGTTCGACGTAAATTTTGGTTTGGCCGTTTGGCTTTGCGATCCATTTCCAATATCGACTCATGGTAAAAAAACATCAAGGTGATGTTCATGTAGAACGGGAATATCCATCATGCCGCCTCGAATGGTTTTTTTTATCGATACCGTCTTCATAGAAGACGATGGGATGGGCAAAAATAGACATTACATAAAAATATAGTGAAATTCACGAGGTTATGGTGCAGATGCGATATGACACGTGATGTCTCGCATGAAAATTCTATGCAACGGAATTTTCTCGATGCCCAACCGGATGGTTTATTAAATTCAAGCTTTACGCAGATGTAGACGAAAGGGTATATATGAACAGCGGCTTCCTTTTACAGAAAGAGGCCCTAAGATCCGCCAATCTGTGCGTTCTTCACCTATCAACTTTATTAGTACTTATAAGGGGAGTCGAACTAGAGCTGAGGTCATTAGAGATGATATATGAGTAATTTATCAGAGGTACGATTTTCAGGGAATAAAAGGAGGGTGTAGAGAAACCCGGCGTCGGTATTATCCTGCTCCAACAACGAGAGGTGCCACGGGGGTCACACAACTTAACATCTACATCAACATAAACACCCTGCGAGCCACCAAAAAGTGTGTGGCAGGGGGTGTGGCACCAGGATGAAAGGGAAAGAGATGAGGGGGTTGGAGTTTCTCAAATAGGTGGGGGAAGGTGGGGTGAACCTGTAACAAAAAATATATATATATCCACGCGCAGTCCCTAACCTGTACGTTAATACTTATTGTTATGAACTGACTCCTGGGGGATTTAGGCTACAAGCATTCTGGTCTCTTATCGTTCTAGGAAAGAATGACATTTCAAATCTGTCAGTCTTGCAGTTCATCTCTCTAATTCATATTGGTGATCCCTTCGACCGTAATACGGTGGGGTTCGTATTATTATTATTATTATTATTAAAATTTACATGTGCAAATAGACAAATGTCAGGTGGCACACAAGTCCCAAGTGTTACAATAAACTTGCCTTGGAAAAATAACATGGTTTCTGAAATACAATCAACATCACAAAAGATAATACATAAAATAAGTCTGAAAAAAGAAAAAAATACACTTTAAGGAAATTTCCAAACACTAATCTGTAGTACATAAAAAAAATCCCCATTTCATTAACATTTGTTTCCCAATCAACAAGAAAAAAAATTTAGCTATTACATTTAATTTTATACAACACATCAATCAAATGATTACAGAAGTTGTTTACATCTTTTCTTAAAAGTTTGGACTCTGTTAGGAAAGGGCTCATTATATTCTTGATGTCTTCGGAAAATGGTCCATCTTTAAATTTTTTTAATAAGTCTAATCAATATTGTAAATGCCACTGTGTATGAGAATCCCAACCTAAATTTTCTAGCTAAGTGGTGACGCTGCTGCGTTGAACTTAACGTGCCATCCTGAGGATAGCGTATTCCGCCTAAGGGTCTCTCTCTCACATGACACCCAAGCAGGTCCTCTGAAATATCTACCACCGGTGGCATTCAAACCTGGTTCCTTGTAGTACGGAATTAGCATACCTAGGCGCTATTTTGATCCCACGTCTTGAGACTATTTACGTAAATATTTCAACGCGTCACCCCAACAATGCGGCTTCATCTTCGTTTGGGATGTCCAACATTTGGACCAAAGGCTTGGAAATACCGATTGTTAAGTTGCGGCATTATTATTCACATTTGTAAATGCTTTCAATGGTAATTTTCACGCCGGATTAATAAACGTAATAGGTAATGCATAAATTAAAATATCAATAATCGGGAATTCAATAGATATATTCAGCAGCGTACATTCCTGCTGGATGAAATTCAGCTACGAGCATTTTGATCCAATTGTTTTGTGTATTTTATCTCAATTAATCTCGTTTTAACGTAAAAAAAACCTTTTTCGTAGAACATCTCATCAGCAGCAATTTCATCGCCCTTCATAAAAAAAATCGAGAAAATTAGGATTTGGATTTTTTTCAGTTTTAACGTGATGATTCCCCTTTCAAAATTTCCTATTAAGTTCAAATTTTTAGGTATTCCATTTAGGTATTTCATACTGCAAGGCGTGCATTGCAGTTTCATTTATTTACGTGAAATTAAATGTCCACTCGAAAAAATGCTTTCCGATTACATTTTCGATTAAAAATTTGATTCGTCTGCTAGAAAATAAACGTATTTTGTATTTCTCAGAAATTCGCATAATAACATTTCAAATATTGCGTGTGTATTTAAATTTTCATCAATATCTACTATATAACCCCAATTGAATAATCAAATAAAATGCTATCGTAGAAAAAAAACGTAACATATTGCAATCCAGCGAAATATTATTGATGAATTTTAAATTTTAGTTATTTGTATTCATTTTATGAAAGTATATTTGAGGGTTATTCATTTATTTACATACTTCGTTGCAATTAGGCAATTTTCCTGGTGGCAACGGTCCAGTGTGATCACTAGTCACTCTTACAATGCACATACATACACACACAAGAAGAACAGATATGAGACAAAATGCTCGTATATTCAATGACACTTTTAAGATTACCGACCTCTCCTTTACTATCACACAAGGATTAGGTGTACACCACACGAGTACATACTACGCACCGTCCATTGCCACACTTCGTCTGTAATCACGTATCTTCAATTTCATATACCGTTCAAAATCGCGTCCCGTTAACACATTATTCATAGTACAAGTACATACGGTTTTCTTTCTCACTCACACATTTTAAGGCGAGCATACACCTCGTTTTAAATTTATTTAATGAATAAGGTAAGGACTTAAAGATATCCTCAGGTAACTCATCCCATTCTTTTATTCCACGATTGAGGAAGGAGTTTTTTTTAATGTTTGTTTTGTGCCCTCTATGTTTTATTTTGAACTGATGGTCCTTCCGCCCAATGTAATTTGGTTTGTCTAATCTTTCTGAGAGCTCCTCCCACCCCTTCTCTTTATTTACCATCTTGAACATCCCACATAGCCTGTTCAGCTTCCTTCTGAGTCGGAGCGGTGTCCATCCTAGTGTCTCTAACATTTCTGTCACACTATCTGTCCTGTTATGTCTTCCTAGAGCGTACCTAGCTGCCTTTCTCTGTACTTTCTCAAGCTTATTTATATGCACCTTTACCATAGGGTCCCATACTGTTGTTGCGTACTCCATTATTGGTCTATATTATTCAAACTATACTAAGAATTCTGGAAGCCATCAATACGACCTACACTTACCATATATTTAGTATTTTTAAAATAATCAGCTTCTGCATTCTATACACTTCCATTTTTATCCATAAAAATATAAATAATAATAAAATTTGGCTACGTCTGTATCAATTTTGGTCCTCCAGTTAATTATTTCGGTGATTCGTTCTACTTTTACAATATATATACTTTTCGAGCAGTATTAAATAATTCAAGAAAATAACTTTTCATTGAAAGCAAACTGAATACTCTGTTAATTGCTACTTACGGAGTTCAGAAATCTCACATGCACCACTGCCTTTAACGCCAGTCATCGCGTGTAGTGGGAGGAATAGATGCAATTGAACAAATTTGAAAAAAAAACGCGAACCTATTCTTCCTTTCATTTTCGTCTGAAAATCCACAATGCAATGAAATGACGTTTTCGCCCATTTCGAGTGATTCTATCACTCTGTATATTGCAGGAATCATGTTTCATGAGTAGCTTCACACATTTCATAAGACCGGTGGTTCAAAAGCCCATACATTCAACAAGGTTTCATCATTTTTTTTCTTTAAATTCTACGAATCACACATTTTTATATAGCCTGAAACGAAAAGTATCTATGGATGAAATTAATGGCGTATCATTAATATCTGTCCAGTTTTCAAAAAGAGCTCCGGAAGGGTGACCTCGTTCAGTTTGGGTCAATGTGGAACTTCTTCATAAGTCTTGAGTCACGCTTTAATAACTTATCACAGTCCATATGTGGCGCTCGTTGGCATCCGTCCTTTGCCCCTTCCTGTATTTTTCCCTCCCGGAATCAAGAATATGACAATTAGGGGAGCGGAGACATTGACAAGGAGTGGTGAAAGCAAATTAAATTCATGATGAGGTGAAGTATCAATATATTTGAAGGCTACAGAAAAAGACTCAGTGAAGTCCAAAGCAAATATTTGACGCAAGCAAAAGAGTCAGAAGATTATTTTGGTTAAGGGAGCACTACAGAGAAAACATTCTTTCCGCGAATTCGCAATTATATTTCAAATATTCTTGGAAAATAAATTATGCACCATAACTGTTAATGATCATCAATAACATCATACCATGGCTAAGAGACGAGATTCAAAAACATATATCCGGGATGGAATAGTGCATGTATATATGTTGGATAACATCTTTGAAAATAAACAAATCTGGATATTTTATTTCTTTTAAATATGTAAAAAAAAACTCAGTACGTAATTTGGGAGCAACACAATTTTAACTTTTTTTCTACCATAACTATTTGATATAATATATATTTGAAAAAATTGGCCTTAATTTTGTTATACGTATCCAAAAATAGGAAAAACATTTAAAAGCCCAGTTCAATTAATGCATTTTCCATCAAAGCATAATGCTTTTTAGATGCTCTTTCCTAAACTATCTGAAACTAATATTCGTGCGCTCACACATAGTTTAATTATTTTTATTTTAAATATTCACGGCCTTTACCTAAAATGTTTACAAAAATAACCTCATTATTGCAACATGAAATTTATGGAAACTATGATCTAGGTAAGACTGTAAGCACTATGGTAGTTCGATACTAGTCCAAATATATTTCATTAATAACTTTCCTCGTCCCTATGAACTAATGAAAAAGACCTTAACTAGAAATAGCATGCTGTTTCTGTAATCTCTCTATTCCCAGAGTAAAATAAGTTATTAATTAAATTGGCACGCGACAATACTATATGTTCGCCACATACGTTGGGTATGTTTATGTATGATTTTATAATGATAGAGGTACTTTTCCAGGAACCTAACTCATTTTACTGACGGCATACCTTTTATAAGAATACGAATTCCGTCACGTTCAGTTAAACCAAATTGCGGTCAACAGCATTTTGGGCATCACCGATTTAATTTAACGTTTCGGATTTCTGAGGCATCACCCCTCTTTGGAAAGAAAATACAATATTGTTTACATTATAATTTAATCGTACCATTAATCCGCATTGATATGAAGTTTCTGAAAAAAAGAATTATTATTATTTTACTTAGGAATATACTACGGGTACCTTACGAAAGGAGAAGGGGATATAGTCAGCAGAGGATTTGTTTAGTTTCCGTCCAGTCCGGGAGAGAACCTTAATCAATAGAAAACTATATTCGAAATATCTGTAGATTTTTCTAGATTAACGGATCTGTGGCAAATAATTTCGTTTCTAAATATATTATTTTATGCCTTTTGTTACTCATAACAATATAAATAGTTTCCAAACTAAGTCGTTAGTTTGTTAAGTAAATTCATTCCTATTACGGCTTTATTTTTACCGCGAATTTCTAAAATGCTGGGATACTAAATACTAAAAAAATAGCAAATACAAGAAAAAGCACGAAACGACTCGATAGTTGTTTTCGTATAATCCTTTGTAATTGCTACGAAATAATAGGCGAGTTTCCCGTCTTCATTCAGGAAGGATATATTAAGAAAATAAATCATTACAATTACATTCTAAACGAATACTATCTTTCTTGTAACTCAAATAATATGAGCATTGGAGATATGTACTACTGTCCAGGAAGAGTTAATACGACTAAAGTTAAGTTAGATGAAATTTTTGATAGGTAAAGTGAATTGAAAAAACAATTTACAGGGTATATGACGGTAGGTTTAAAAATACGTATTTCTGCGTTATGAATTTCAATGTGTGATAATTGGGATGCTCGACTGAATTCAGTTGCAAATAATATTAAAATATTATTCTTAAAATAAAAATATCACTTGCATCAGCAGTACTAAATTGTTGTATTTATTAGGATGCACCGACATTAAGATTATTTTAAGCCGCTCGTAGTTTTACCTATATCTGATAAAATTGTGGGAAAGTAAACACTACTTGACAATATTAAGAGCTGAAAAATATATTTATAAAATGTCTATATTATGCATTGTTATAGGCAAAACAAGCAAGTTTTGGTGATAAACTCTCTACGACGCAATTCATCCTCTACATTCAGTAGAGGATGAATTGCGTATTAGTGCGATGAGGATAATTGCGTATTGCGTGAGAGTATTGATTGTCTCTTGCTTCCTTCCCTCAACGTAACGTTCGGGACATTTTTCTCTTGTCACCTGTATCACTTATAGGCACTAGATCGAAAGTCACCTAGGAAATCGATGACCAGGGTAAACAAACTAAATGAAGCCTTTCAAGGTTTTCGAGATTTTATTCGGCTTTTTTTTGCTTCACGCCTCTTTCTTTGAACTGAGAACGAAATCCGAGCGGCTTCATATATTAAAGCCTGTCAACCATGTAAACAAAATATTCGCGAGAGAATGTGATGGTTCTTTTTCTGGAATGAAAACAAAATGGGGTGAAAAAATAAAGTTGAGGAAACATAAGGAGAGTGGAAGGAAGGTGAGGGGAAGAGGAGGAAGGTAATAAGGGAGAGGGAAAGAGAGAATCTCACTGGAATTAGGTTGGTGAATGTTGAAAGTGAAAAAACGTCGACGCCGTTGTTCCCAAAAAATCAGACTGTTGTTTCTCCAAAATTCCACCGAATTCCATGACTTTTGCAAGATATTGAAATAATTTTTAAGTCGTTGTTGTTTAAACGGAATATTCAATTTTGTACTATTATTGCATAGAAATTGAATCATTCCGGAGTCATTAAAATTTCAAATTGTCAAGATGCTAATTAATATATTAAATATCTATTGATTGAAAGAAATAGAAAAAAATACCTTTTAACTATGTGGAATATTATTAAAAGAAGAATAAACATCTCTTTTACCAACGTTCAGAAATTTCAAATACCTACCATTTAGGAGTGGTAGTCAAATGACAACGGACCACCCACCATTCCGCACACAGTCCACGCGAAAGGTGACAACACTGTTCTTACGTATCGATACTGCCATTGCATCGTGGTAGGAGGACCGCATAGTGAAAACTCACAGGCACACGCAGCTGTAGGGTTATGTCCTTTTTGGTCCACGAACTTGTTGTTGTAGCAATTGTTCGATTTTCATTTGACTGCCCCTCAGATAACACAGGCCAACAGTGGTTTTGGTGCCGGAGCTTTTAATACTGATATAAAGAACAATTGGGGTGCTGAATCCAATTATGACACTTGTTTTTTCCTATCAGCTACAGTTTTCAATATATAGATATGTTGTTACTTACGTAAAAAATCTTCTACATGATGATATGGGAATATTATATTAATAATAAAACCCACTAAATATAAAGACATGATTTATTTCTAGGGCTATTAAATCACCCACAAACACAACAGAATTTTACAATACAATTGAACACAAATACTAAAATTTTTTACTGTAATAAAACAAATTGAAAAGAAAAAAATACATAAAAACATCACTCAACACATCGGAAGCTTCTTTTGCGCGATTTTCTTGAGTGCACTTTGTTCAAACAGTCTCGTTTTAAGCACCAGTAGTAATCTGCCATCATATGGTTATCCCATATTCCTTGGTAGCGAGCTTCCATTGTTTTTATATCCTGGTGAAATCTTTCGCCTTGTTCTTCACTTGTGTCTCCTAAATTTCCAAGAAAATTGTCTAAGTGGCTGTGTAGGTAGTGAACTTTTGTGCTCATATTACATCCAAGTGATTTGAAGTTACTGAGCATAATGTTTACCAGCTCAATATAATTTTCACTTTTGTGATTTCCTAGAAAATTTTTTATGACCTCAACAAATGACATCCAACTAATTTTTTCGATCTCATTCATTGACTCGACAAAAGCAGGATCCTTTGTAAGTTGTCTGATTTGTGGCCCCTCAAAAATACCAGCTTTAAGTTTTTCAATACTTATATGGGGCATCTTTAGTCTTAAGTAGCCGAAGCATGGTCCATCCTTGTCAAGAGCCTTTACAAATTGCTTCATTAGGCCTAGTTTAATATGTAGAGGCGGTAAGATGATTTTCTCTCTTTCAACTAAAGATTCAGCAATGATGTTTTCTTTCCCAACAACCAAGCTTTCTCTCTTAGGCCACTCCTTCTTAATCCAGTGGTTTTGTCTGTCCCTGCTATCCCAGAGGCAAAAGAAACAAGGATATTTTGTGTAGCCACTTTGCTGCCCAAGAAGAAAGGTCACCATACACAAATCACCCAGCGATGTTCCTGGTATTTTATCTTCTGTAAGACCAATGCTATTGTATCGTATTTTTCTTTCATTTTAGTTGAATGAGCGATTGGTATTGCGCCAAACCTGTTACCATTGTGAAGAAGTACACATTTTAAACTACGCTTGGAGCTATCAATATATCTTTTACCGAAGACGATACAAACGATTTTTGTTTTTTAATCTCATTGGCCTACAATATAGAAATATACATAAAACTTATTGACAGTTTATTGAAAATAAAAGGAACACCGCAGAGTGGTTACAAATTAGTATACTTATAGATTTATTTAACTTTGAAAATTATTTTCCGGAATATATCAAATATTAAAACAACTAATCGTAAGATGTGCCATATCTAAAAAAGTAGAGCTGTTAAATAAAAACAAATTTCATATTTGGATTCAGCTCTACAAATATAGTTAAAATCATCACAAAGATTCCCGGCACCAAAAAAAATTTTTTTGTAGGCCTGTGTAATCGTTAAGGCATAAATTTAAGTAAGGTCAGTGAATCGCGCTTAGCGTATTGACATTCAACGTTATCACTTTTTAAATTAACTTGGAGGGTTCACAAAGAGTAAACATCAACACAATGACTGAATTAAACCCTTTCATTTGCATGAAATCGATTCATTTATTTAAACAAAAGTAACTTATTCCTTAAATCCCCTTCTTTTGTAAATCTTCTTTGATTAAATTGAAGAGTAGACTATCGATAATGAATTGCAGAAAGTACGTGATTGAAAATATGGATAAACCATTATTCTCGGAGTAAATATACTCTATCTTATGTAATGAGCCACCATCATTTTTTCCTGAGTTTTTCGAGGGATTGCAGTCGATCTCTGGTCAATGGCGAAAACGCTTGTCATGGAATGTTGACGAGGTAAGAGGAGAGGGAAAGAGAAGAGTGAAGATGAAAAACCATTCAACACGGAGATGGAGTGATCCCCTCTACTTCCAGAGGCTTGGAGAAAAGGCTTGGGAGTTTCCCAACGAGCTGATATGAGTGCGTGAATGGAGTGAGCATCTTGCGAACTCCTTTCAAATGGTCTGGATCATGCTGGGGTGGACTATTGCTGGGAATTCTGAAGGAGAGATAACCATCGCGTGAAGGACCCCCTGCGTGTGCAGACTTCCAGTGAAGTAAAGGAGGAGTGTGGGTCATTCGGATGAAATGTTTAATAGAATATCGGAGTTAGACAAAGCATCGGAGAGGAGATGCTTGGTTCCTGTGGGGTGGGGGAGGGGAAATGGTCGGGAATCACAAAGTCGTCAGCTTAAAAAAATAAGTGCTTCATCCAAAACAATGCAAACGTGATCGAAAATACAAGGTATTGGTTTAGGAACGGTTTCTATTACGCCTTCTAATTTGCTCTAAGAAGTTTTACTTATAATTTTACACACAAGAAATTGCGTGGTGTTACAAAGTAACGTATTTCATTCCAATATATCATGCAAATTCCACAAAGTTACGCCTGAGACAACAATTGCTCTAAGAAGGGTGTAATTAGGATTTCTACTCAAATGACCTCGGTCTTCGAGGTTTCCTAACACAATTGAATATTAAAACGTCATATAACATTTTCCAATAGCACTTACCATTGCAAATATATATTTATGTATATATATATGTATATATATATATGTATGTATATGTATATATATGTATATATATAAAATTCACTAAATAGTCATAGCGAACGCAGAAACTAAAACATATGCAAGAGGGACTCACTAGTTCTCGAATTTTTGGTGGTGCAACCACCTTTCTCAAGAGGAATTAGGAACAGAACTAGTTAGGAAATGGAATTGGAACTGTTCCTAATTCCTCTTGAGAAAGGTGGTTGCACCACCGAAAATTCGAGAACTAGTGAGTCCCTCTTTTATATCTTTTAGTTTCTGTGTTTGCTATGACTATTTAGTGAATTTTATTGTGCACGTTCATGGCTTTTCCAAGAAAGTGACTATAAGAAAGATAGTGTATATATATATATGTATATGTATATATATATATGTATATGTATATGTATATATATATGTATTTGTATATATATATATATATTCATTCAAACAGAAATAGGTATAAGGAAAGGGGATAGGAAAACACATAAAAGGCGAACACAGGACGTGTGGGGAAGGCGGTTTTTGAGCAGATCACGAAAGTAAAAATATTTCCTTATCCGGGATTTGAACCACGGACCTTCCACTTTCCGGGCGGATGCTATATATATATATATATATATATATATATATATATATATATATATATATATATATATATGCACACTCACCGTTACATGTTCCAACAAAATTTTGTCAACCCCTACGAAGACGTCCGTGGCCACCCTCCCACACAACTTTGGATGTACAGTTACTGCATTCCTCGTTAATATTTAATATACTATTGCCCTCCATACCACAATTATAAATATATGCGATTGTAACCCAAGAGAGGGAATGAACACGTTTTTGTGACTCGTTTTTTGCGTTGCATGCTGTTTTGTTTCTGTTGTGAGGCTCTTGTTTGGGGCGTAAATTTGTCTGTTTGTGTACTGCACATGCCTAGTACCGATATTTCACGTGCCACACACCTTCTTTGTGACTTGCAGGGTATTATACAGGTGTAGATGAACTCCGATGGATCATTGGAAACTATACTTGGATGAAAAATGGACACTCAAAGTTTCCTCATTGCACCGTGTCGACGGCCCATTCAATACTAGAAAGCTTGGCAAGTGCCAGGTAAAAAAAAAATGGAAATTCATGATCGCATGTTAGGGTACTTTTGTGAGTCATGGATGGCGTCGTTAATACACAGGTAACGTGTCACTTCTGAGTCACGATTTTGTAAAACTTTCCCAGTAAACAGTAGTCATTCTCTCCTCTTCCCTTCGATAAATTTAAAATGATCCGTTAAACGGTTCTTTGCATGATTCCGTGCGGATAACGTTTTGTTTTTTTTATCCATATGTTCGTTCCAACTAACGCGTTCGAGCTCGCGATGGACTCTGAATCTCCTCGATTCTTTTACCATTATGGTCCAAAAAAAGGAATCGTCTTGCTCTCATATTCATCCCACGTGCACACTCGTAGTAGCACAAATTCGATTCCTTTGGGTAGAGGGGAAAAAATCCCTTAGGAATATCCTTTTTCATTCAAAGTACCTAGGGAGGTGGAGGGATAGTGTGGGTGTAATATCTGGGAGAGGACGGCTTGCGAGGATTTCAGAAGTGTAAAATGAATCGGTTGACATTTGCCAAACCCCTGGCTACGACGAAAGTTTTGCAGGCAGTGAATTGAAAGGAAATAATGGTCACATCGGGGAAACTGACGGAAATGAATGACGGGCAAACGGCGTTAGGGAATACCGACGACATTCCATTTACTTTTTTTTACGACATCGATTTCCTGTGTTGCCCAAAAGAGTTGCTGCATTATAAAATGTGTTCTGTCCGGAGCAGTTATTGTGATTTCTCCACCTTTTTTTCCGCAATATTTTTCCCGACTGTCTGAGAGTTGATTCCTCCCAACTTGAAATTTTTTAAGAGCAAAAGGAAGTGTTGCGAAACAATTTTTATAGACATTTATATTTTTTAATAAACAAGACACAAAGGTAATAAATACGTTCAAACTATCAAACTGTACCAAACAATTGAGGATATCTAGCGAATGTAAACAGTGCATCATCCTCTTACCAGAAGACCGAGTGAGATAAGTGATATAAAAATATTTTTTAATCCTTAAAAAATAACCTTTTCTTTTTTGTTTACGAAAAATGTTGGATAAAAAATCAAATTCCACAGTAAATTAGGTCCTTTCGCTTCAATATACTTTTAAGTTTTCTGGTCACCATGATATTTAGGAATAAAGAGCGGATTGGTCATAAGAAAATATTTTATTCCGACCAATATATGTAGGTTCGATCGAAAACTTGGTCCAACTACTTCCCTAAGAGAAAATTCAACTCTGATAATAAGTTGCGATAATTGCTCACATCATTTTATTAATTTATCTATAAACCCTGTAATTAGAGTGTGTGGCAGGGGGTGAATACACACCAGAATAATTTTAAAACCCGAAGACGACCCTACCGCGGTCGGACAATGTTATTATATGATCCCTTATGATTCGTGGACAAAATGACATCTTCAGGAGGGCCACCTCATACTAATTGTAAAATGTGGAATAAAATAATATAATGTTCTCCGAGCTAAATTTTTAAAACTGAAAAATAAATCATATTGAACCTGGACTAGAAAGCATGAATAACCAGCTATCCGAATGAAGTTCAAAGAAACTGCGGGAGATGCCGCGACAGTCATTTTTAACGGAGTCATCTGCTAATTCGTATTACAATGCAACAGTTTCAAAGTGTAATAACTATTCAGCTTAACCTAGAATCCGATCAAAGCGAATGCTTTTTACAATTTGAAATTGTTGCAATGTATTCCGAAATAAAACTAAGAAATGCCTTATATACGAGATTGTATATCAAGATTCGTCCAATATTGGTTGGTTTCCAACGGATAATGAGATCAACTTCAATCATACCCTGTTTGAATTCTATCTATCAATTCATACGAATTCGTAGTTATATTCTTAATCCACATTAAGAGCATTAAGAACACGCTGAATTATCAAAATTTCTAGCGACCTACACGTTTGGAACTCTTACGTTTGTGTAACTCTCTCATCGAACTTGCTTCGTCATATCCTTATCGCATTTCCACCCCTTTCTTCCCTCAATAACCAACTTTTCCCCAAAGTTCCGTCTGTCTTTCGCGGAAAACCAGCACGTTCGTTTTACCCTTCCGCCAACACCAAAAGGTCCAATCCCAAATGGACTCCGAGGGTTTAACGGACGACTCCAATTCAACCCGGAACTCTACATGAAGTAGAATTCAGATTTCCTTCGGGCAGTTTTGCGTTATGGCTACCTTTTCCCTATCCCCTCCTTCCAGAATAGTCTGAACACAACAGGGTCTCACCTTGCGTAGGATGGTATAGACGCCATTGCGCATAGATACGCCTTCTGATGTACCCTCTCGCTGTCTTTTATACCTATATTCTCAAGAGCTACTCGTCGATTCCAACTTTGCCCTTTACCCATACATGGAACGACACAAAGCATAGCCGTGTCCGAACGCTCATTAAAGGTTCGTGGTACGCTAAAAACAAAAGACACTGTTTTAATAGACTGTTGAATTTAATGGCCACGCTGTAACAATGAAAATTTATATGCAATATATATTTAATGTGCTTTTGCCGTTATATTCAACGCAAAACAAAACTTTTATGTAGAGTCTTCACACAAAGCGACTAAACACTACACTGCATTGATTCCTTTGCCAGTGTTTTGGAATCAATCTGCACGTAGAAAAGTCTGACGATAATGAACTTTTATAGTTGCTCTTTTAAGGTGTTTTTCGTAGGAGACATGAAATTAATAATAAAATTCAACAGTTTAAAAGGGTAAAAATCATTCGCCTCTAACGGGATTCGAACCCGGATCACTGGATGTCCGGTCGAATGCTTTAGCATTACGTTATACGTATCGTATGAATGAATTTCAAAATAATAAAAATTTTCTGACCACTATTCATTCCATCTACATCTGACTACGTAGTTGAAGGTTTCCTGAAACTGAAGAGGTTAGGAGACACGCTTTGATAGCAGAATTTCCATGTTGAACTTAAAAGTTAATTAGTATTTCGATAGTAAATTGCAGTCGGTAGTTTAAATAACTATTTCAAGCATTTCAAACTGTTGTGTTTCTGTATCGCGCGCGGGAAAAAATCCTTTTGAACTGAAATAACGACCGGAGGATCCGGCTTCGGCAGATACCTCTCGATACACTCATTTTACTCAAGCTGAGTGATTTTTTGGCTCTTTATGTGAAACTGTAGGTGGCACAGAGAAATAATCGGGTACCCTTACCCTAATTTGTGAATTTTACATGCCGTCGGGCTTAGTGTTGGGGTTCACTCTGACATCACCTAACAAACCAACTCAACATATCAGCATATCAATATTTTTTTATATTAGAAATAAAATCTTGTAGCACATCTTTATTAACCTAATGTCTTATGTAACAAGGACAGCGGTGGACTTATCTAGCGAAAGGCCTACTCTTAGGAAATTTTTGGGACCTGGCCAATCAGTAGGTAGAATGGCTAATGACCGTTGGGTTTGAACTCCGATGAACTTGAATATCCCCAGGGGCAGCTAACCGATGTGCCCTGACCTTCGTTCATAGAAAAAGAATGTGACATGATCAGCCCTTGGCAAATCAACCCGGAACTTGGTACAGGGCTATGCCATCAAATTTCGTGAATCTGGGCAAACCCGAGAAAGAGACTTATGTATCCGGTGCGGATAACACCATGGATTAACGCCATGGGTAGATCTGGTGTTTTTGAGTGGTGCTAGTTGTTTCAGAATTGTAGAGAAAATGTTGAGGACCGGAACGTTCAGGACGCCCTTGAACCTCAAAAAGTGATGAAAATCTTGCACGAGTGAAGGCTTTGTTGGACAGGGATCGCAGATTACGTGTTAGCATGGTTTCTGATGGAGTTGGGATTTCTAAAAGTAATTTACCTCGACTTGAAACCGAGAACATGGGCATGAGAAAGGTGTGTGCGAAGTTGGTGTCGCTGAGTGCTCACTGACGAACAAAAGGAAACTCGCACGCGGATCTGCCAAGAGCTTCTTGACCATGTGAGTGAGGATCGAAACTTTTTAGACAATGCCCCACCAGACTCTTACTCCGTCTCAAATCCGTTCTGAAAGGACGCCATATTGGCTCGGTTAAAGCGTTTGAACAGCCCGAGACGAGGGAGCTTAGCAACATTCCTGGAGCCACTTTCCAGAAGGTGTGCGAGGCATGCAAAACACGCTGGCAGTATATGGACGTATGGCGGTATATGGACGCACAAGGGTGCAAATTCGAAGGATTTTGAGTGAATGTATCAATTCTGGCAATACATTTTTTTATCGACTCAGTCCTATTACTTTTGTGAAAGACCTTTTATAATTTGGGTAAATGAGACGTATCAAATTTCTCAAAATAGTTGAGCTCACAGGCATATCACAATGTGCGTAGTGTGTTTTTAATTTTGCAGAAAAAATTAGTTGCGAAAAAACCTCGGTATGATTGTTTCCGCATTTGACTCAGTGGAGAAGATATGCAATCCTGTGGTCGATACGAATGCTGTTTTTTTCCCTTTTCCTTCGCAATCCTGACAATTTTCTGAGCCGATACATAACTATGGACGAAATATGGTCATGTGCCCCAGCACCCTCCTGATACAAAGGCACAATCAAAAAAGTTGATTTCGAAAGGTGATCCGCCTCCGAAGAAAGCGGAGAGTATGAATGCAGCCCATAAAAGGTGATGGCCACGGTTTTTTGGGTTTTGGGGAAGTACACGGAATTATCTACATCGATGACTTGCAAAAAGAACGAAGGAAGAAAATGAAGATAACCGAATGATTATGATATGATACGTTATTATTGTGCTCAGAAATCAAGGAAAAATGTCCTCATTCGGCAAAGGAAAAATTCTCTTCCATCAAAACAATACACGGGTGCACACTAACGTAGTTTGGACGGCTAAAATTGCAACACTGATGTTCGAATTATTACAACATCCACTATATTCACCAAATTTAGTCCCCAGTGACTTTTTTATCTTCAAACTTGGCAAAATGGCATAGTGAAAAACGACCCACGTCGAATGAGGAGTTCATCGTTAAGACAGATGCCTATTTCGAGGGACTTCCAAAATCCTACTTTTTGGAGGTAGTAGAAATACTGGCGTATGGCGCATCAAGCTTAAAGGAGAGAATGTTGAAACATAAAGATAATCCACCCTCAAATCAAAAAAGGATACTTTTCAAATGGCACACTTGACACATTTAATATGGCGGTTGTCATGAGCCTCGCCATACGAACCGAACGATTACATCACTTCATGACACCTTTTTGTGTAGCGTAAATTCTATTAAAATTTTTATATTTTCATTAATTTTAACAATTGGCTACATTATTGCTGAAATATTGTTAATTAATCCAAATCATAAATCAGTATGCATATTATACTGTAAATATTCAATGAGACATATTTAATATGGAATTATAATAAAGAATATAAATTATCGGTTATCCATAAGGCCAGGGCACTCTTAAATCTCTAAAACACTGAGGTTGTGACGAAACAACTTTTGACAACTTAGAAATCGTGTATGAAATAAATCCCCTCTGTTATCGAGGCAATTACGGCAAATTTAATAATTTTAAAGGCTGAACTATCTCGATTCATTAGTTCTCTGGAACGCTCTGGTGTATTTCAGTGTACCTTCAGTATAATACATCTCCGTCTGAAGTATGTGAATATTTAATGCGGATAGTGGTATCTCAATCGCAACGATTTCGTTTCTTTAGAACATTTGGTCCCGCTTTGAGAATCGACAGTTCGATACGAAATAAATCAGTTGTTTTCATGGGTTACCCATGTTTACAAATGACTTTTTCTTTCTTTAAATTCTTCCGAGGGAACACTCGAAACCTCCTGCGCCATCATTTAACTACCCGACCCTTCTCTTAATATTTTTTAACCCAAGGAAAACGCCCTCTCGATCCAAATATTGCTCCACCGCAAGGATGTAAGTGGTTCCCCACCTTTTCGCATTCCACTGCCTTTGTGCTATTGCACGCGTTTATAGGCTCCATTTGCGCTCTTCAGATAGCTTGGAATTCGTCCAGCCTCCATTTCCTTCCCGAGTGCATACCTGCAGCATCTCTTACTTTTACGCTAGTGTCTCCATTCCAGCGTTATAGTTATACCGCTCTCATGCTTGCCTTAAACTTCACCATCCTGCTCTTGGTTACTCCTTTTCGTCCCATTCCCACTCACCTCCTCCCCTCGTTTCGCATTAAGGTCTCGAAATCGTCTGTCCTCCGCCCTCAAACTTTTTCTCCTTCTCTTGCCCCACTTCCCGCAGTGCCATAGCCGCAGGAGCAGAAATCTCTGCGTTATGCCTCTCTTCCTAGATGCCAAGGCAACATACCGTCGCCGCCGTCCTCCTTAAGCACTCTTCCTTTGATAACGCGTTTAACCTAATTAAAATCCCTCGGGCGAGCGTCAAGTGCTCGCGAACGTAAAATCAATGCATTTCTTAATTTCTTTTACAGCACGGGCTGGATAATTCTTTTCACCGTTTGATTTTACGTGCATAGCAGGAAATGTGGACAAAACACGTCGACCTTTCTCCTTTGTCGGCCATTGACGCATTTCGTATTTCATGCATCTGAGTCGCAATAAATCTGTTTGTTATTTTATCAATAAAATTCCCATGTGTCCTCTCTTATAGCATTGCGTTATTCCTTTGTCCCGCCAGCCAATTCCAATATTTGGAGAAATTCCACTGGATGGGTTCTTTGAAGGCAATTTTCGGAAAAAACGATTCTTATATGAAAATTCTTCTGAGAAATGATTCGTCAGAATATTCATCATGGGAACCCTCCTTTTGAAGGTTAACTCCCAGAAGAGCTTCTTCAGTCTCGTTCGTATCGTGGCCATTTCATCTTATACAGCAGGGTAAAATACTTCTTAAATCAGTTTTATTTTAAATGACTCTATCTCTTCCTATGATAAATCTATCCCTACATGCAAAAACTCATGTAAGTCACTGTCTAGTAAATAGGTTACCGAGATCATGTTTTTTCATCATTATTTCATCTTACTATCGTAAAAATAGTTATTGATATACCATCGCCCCAATTTCAGCGATAAAAATCTTTAATAACATTAATTCCAAGTTTACATGACAAAAAATAATCTAATTCACTCTTCCATTGGTTCTATTTCGGCAAAAAGAACTTTAAGTTCACATCAAATTCAAGTATTGTTTGAAAAAATCCCAATCCGTCACTAAAACATATGACAGAGAATATGGAGGGAAGCATTTGTGTGTGTGTGTATATATAAAAAAAAGAAATGCATATATATATGGTTTTTTTTTTCAAAAAAATAGTTGACACGAAAGAAAAATATCCCAATTTTTACTACGACCTTCATGTGGTGAAAAGCCTTGCGCTACTCTTTCCCTTGTAAAATTTTACCACCGGGAACAATGATAATTGCTCCTGAGAGAGTCATGCTAGATAAGTCGAAGAGTTAAAACCAGGAGAAAGGTAGTCCGGGCACCGTTTGTTCCTCAGCGGGGGGATTCATTTGACCCTAGTGGGGCGTTTTATTTAGTAGTAGAGTCACGCAAAAACAATAATCAGGAAGGAAACTGAGAATCATGTTTGTAATCATCATCAAGGTTAAAATGAATGGACATAAAGAAAAAAAGAATCTTGGATCAACTGGACTCGACCCACTAGGCCGTGTCTTGCTCGGCAGAGGGAGAGGCATGGACTCTGTGGTGGCCATCACACGAAATCCTTGCAAACGGATGTAAAGGCAGAGGAACCGAAGACCCATAATTCAGGGGTATAAACCGTAATGGGTAGGATAGATATGTGGAATTTGAGATCGATTATGAGGACAGGGTAGCTAGAAAATACCACTACATAAATGGAGAACGGGAGTTTTTTGGTAGTAGAAAAAATAGGAAATTTTGGTGAAGGGTAACGAATACTAATTTGGTGAGTGATAATATAAACTTTGTGGTGTTTAAAGCAGTTTCGACGAATCTACGTAGTTCAAGTGCACATTCTGAGAATCAGTCAACGGGAGGAACAAGTAGACATTCTTTGCGATCAATTGTAAAAATTAATTGAGAATCTACAGGAAGAAAGCACCTAATAATAAAGGAGAATTAGAACACAGTGGTAGATGATAAGCTCAGAGATGACAGAGAAAGAGGTAGGGGAGTAGGGATTAAGAATAAGAAATTATTGCGGAGGGTAAGCTGTCAACTTTGTAGAAGAATGGGTTTGGTTATAAGTAATACCCAGTTCAAACATCATCACAGGCGCAGATACGTATAGAATGCTAGGTGGATCAAGTAATTATAAGTTAGATTTTGGTTCGACATAGATTTAGATAACGTGACATAAAGTAACGCAGACTCTCTAGTTGAATTATAATTTAATTGCCATGAAATGTAATTTAAAATCAAAATAATATTGAGTGAAGGAGAGTACCAAAGTGTAATCCTAAAGTTTAAGGGTAATAAAAAGGATGACGTACGAAGAAAAAAGTTAATAAATACGTGAATGAGGATAGGGGAATGAAAACGGTGGGGTGGTCAAAGGTTAAGATCGGGACAGTACGAGCAGGATGAGAAACTTTAGGAAGGGTAAAGAATAAGAGAATGAAGAAGCAATGGTCCACTGAAGAAATGCATAAGCAAATGAATGAAAGAAGTAAATGGAAGAAGGTAAGCAGGAAAATATGAGTAAGAACATATTGAGAGTAAATTGATGTACTAAGGTGAGAAACTAAGCCCTTCAGGCTAGAGGATAAGGGTACGTATCGTATAATGCAGCCTTTCGAGAAGTAGGCGCGGAGAAGAATGGAGAAAATAAAATCGACCGAAAGAAAAACCATTGAAGAAGTTGCAGATATAGTACAGGAAGAGTTCATCAGAGAAATCCAAAGAAGACAGTACAAGTGTACACAGGGGATACTGAGAGGAAATGGGATACTGACCGTGGCAAACGGAACGAATACTGTGAAAGCAAGGTGGAGGGAGGAGACGAATAGGCATTTGTGAAGGAATTTACGATGGTTTAGCATGCAGAACTAAAGAATGAGTTATGGTAATAATCAGTTTGGAGTTTAAGGGTATTTTGCACCATAGTAGTTAAGACTCAGGCGTAAGGTGGTGTGTAGTACCAATCTCTATCAACAACCAACTGTAATCCACTAGATCACTGCTGATAAATCCAAACGAGTATTTATTTTGAAGAGCAAGGTGAACGAGGGTGATATTTTCGGCGACATCTACGATATATTCTAATTTATCACTACCCGCTGACTACACTGAATCCTGCCCTAATGTCATCCCCACTCACCACCCGGTCTTCCTCACCGCCCCTGCTTCTCCTACCCTTGTCCTCCTCTGTCCCATTCCCTTCCTCAAATCCACGCCATGCCCTCTCCGACCCCCGACCAGATGGCATCTCCCCCTATCCATTCCAACTCCGCGAGTGACTGCAAATGCCATCGCCGCGCTTACCCGGCACAGCGAGAGAGTCGAGTGCTCTCGTGCTTGAGAGCGTCGCGAGGGAGAGGGACATGCTCTCGCTGACCATCCGCCCCTTGATCTCTCCCCCCCCCTTAAAACCTACTCATCCTGGTTACTCGGCGGAAAATGGCGGCATACGGCAACGCACGCCGTCCAATTCCGTCACGTCGGTTGCCTCTCGGAGACTGTGGGGTTGGGAGTGCTCGAAGGACGGCGGCAAGTCTACTCTACTCCCTTCTCTCCCCCGTTTCAAACCCCGCGGCCTCGATGCTATCCCTTTCCCTCCCCTCCAAGGCTCACTCAGAGCAGGCGGCGAGGAGATCCCGGCACGCGCGCCGAGAGGTCACAATGGGGCTGCGAAAAAGACAGCCGCGAGGAAACTACCCGGAGTGAGGTGTGCCTGGGCGTGAGGAATGGGTGGGGGAGATGTCCATTTGAGAGCGATGAGAAAAGGTGGAAAAGGCGTGCTCTTAAGAAGAATAAAAACCCTTGAACGAAGGGTGTTCTGGTTTCTCGCTTTCTTCTCTTTCTTTCCTTTAATTTGAACTCGTGCTTGTATAACAATAATAAAAGTGAAGCATATTTTCTTAAACATATCTCGATAATATATATTCGACCTTTTTTGGCACATTGGACCAACAAAATTCTATCATGTACCAGAAAACATGAATAGAAAAAAAATATTTTTCTCCAAAGTATAGTAAAAATCTTGATTCTTCACTGGGAAATATATGAAAAGCTTTTCGAGAATTTTATAAATGAATTTCAAACAAAAAATATAAAAATTGCATCATTTCTCTATGGATATCGAGATTATTTATTCCTTCTTCCTCACTTTGTTTTGAATTTTACCATGAATTATTGTAATTTATCTGAACATTACTTCTGACTCAATTATTTCTGTGCAAAAATTCAGAGTGCAAAAATCATTTGCCTTGACAGTAATTCGAACGGGTATCCCTGATGTTCAGTCAAGGCATGTACACTCTGAAATTGTAGCATTGTAATGAACATTTAGCGGATGACTCCGTAAAAATTTACTGTCGCGACATCTCCCGCAATTTCTTGGAATCAATTATTTCTGGTTATATATTTTAATCTTTATAGGTAATTTGATAACATGGGTACATGCGTCAACTCAGGTTTTACCTTAAGATTATCTAAAACTTCCATTCCCGTAATTTCAATTTTTAATAGCTTTTGTGTTGCGGTAGTCCACGGGGTAGAGCGTTGGACTACTGACCGGAGGGTCCCGGGTTCATATTCCCGGGCAAGGCACTCTGGGCACCTGAAGCTTCACTTAAGCTAGTTGATTTTTCGGGTACCAGATCTTCCTGGGAAACCATAACCGGCACAGGGAAAGGAACTGGCCCCCTTACCCTAATGAGTGAATATAGTATTCACACGCCGTCGGGCTTATTACATGGGTGAGTTCTACCATCACCTACTAAACCGACCTTAGCATTGATTACTGTGTTTATGTTTTTTTTAATAGCTTTTGTGCTATGAATATACACACATACATACATACATATATATATATAACTCACTAAATAGTCACAGCAAACACAGAAACCAAAACACACAAAAGAGGGACTCACTAGTTCTCGAATTTTCGGTGGTGCAACCACCTTTCTCAAGAGGAATTAGGAACAGAACTGAGGCAGAGGAGGGCCCGAAAGCAGTGGTAGGAAGGAGAAGGGGGAAAATGGGAGAAAAAATAGGGGAAAAGAGGGGAAAAGAAAGGAAAAGGGGGGAAAAAGGGGGGGAAAGGCATTCGAGGTGAGGGGTTTGGAGGGGTAGTGTATGGCGCGGGAATTTTAAAAAAGGTGGGGATGATATGGAAGTTGTTGGGGGCGGAGGAGGATGAAATTATATGCATAAAGGGGGCAATTAATGTCTAATATTAATACCTGGGCGATTCCAGGAATCTAAGAGCTAGATGAAAGCTAGCTCTAATGTTTTGAGTTTCAGTGGAGGGTCTGAGTGTGGGAGGGATGCTCAGACGGATACTTTAAAACATTGGTCAAAGGCAGTGTTGCGTTCGGAGGCATGTTTGGGGATTGGGAGCATACCAATAAGGGAGGAATTGTTGCATGAGGCTCGATGATTATTGATTCTAATATTAAGGGGTGTGGTACACTGTCCAATGTAAAAGGCAGGGCGAAGTTGGCACTTGAGTAGGTAGACAACATTGCTGGAGGTACACGAGGAGTAGGGAATTGGTGGGAGAGAGTTAAAGAGCGGGTGGGAGAGGGATGGGATTCTGGTTAGGAAAATAGGACATGTTTTGCATCTAGGTTTATTGCAGGGTCTGGGAGTGATTTTGGAACGGGGCGAGGATTTAAGAAGTGGATTGGTAGAATTTCTTCATTGTGCACGTTTGTGGCTTTTTCGGGAAAGTGAATATATATATATATATATTTTTTTTTAAGGTAATCTACCGGTTAAGGTAGGTTTTTGGATGGACCCAACTATCAAATAAACATTTTGTGACTCCCAACCCAGCAAACTAATCTATATCAGGTCCCTCTTCATCTCGGTGTACTTCTTTCCTCCCTTCATCTCGTCCAACATCCCTATCCTGTTCCTGCCCTTTCCTCGCTTGCCCAACATTCTCCCCTCTATTACCCTCTTCAACATTCCACTACCGCTCAATACGCCTTTCATCCATTTTTCCTGCCTCCATAGGATTTCTCTCAACAAACCCCTCTCCTCCCCCACCATTTCTAGTACTTCCTCATTTGTTTTCCTTTCGGTCCATTTCACCTTTTCCATTCTTCTCCACACCCACATTTCAAAAGCCTCCAATCTACGTCTATCCACCTGCTTCAGCGACCACGTTTCCGCGCCGTACATAGCTACGCTCCATATCAGAGTTTTTACGAGTCTTGTCTTAACATCCCTACTCAACGTCCCCGTCATCAACTCCCTCCTCCTTGAGAAAGCCTCCTTGCCTAGCGCAATTCTTCTCCTTACGTCCCTACCACTTAGACCGTGTTGGTCCAAAACACTTCCGAGATATGTAAACTGTTCTACCTGCTCTATTTTTTCCCCGAATATTTTAATATTTAACTTAGCCTTTTTCTTTCTGGAAAATCGCATAACCTTTGTTTTATTAATATTTATTCCCATCCCATATTTATCGCACTGAACCTCCAATTCACTCAACAATGCTTGCAACCTCTGGGCTGACTGAGCAACTAATGCTTGGTCATCAGCAAACCTAACCGATTTTACGAATTCCCCTCCGACTTTCATTCCTACCTCCAGTTCTTCCCATGCCTCTTTAATCATTTCCTCTACATATACGTTGAACAGTACCGGTGACAATGGGCAACCCTGCCTTACACCTCTTCCTAACACTGCCCATCCGGACTCTCCGTTCCCCACTCGCACCTGAGCAGTCTGAGACATGTATAGGTTGCGGATCAGTCTCCTGTCCCTCCAATTCATTCCTATTTTCTGCAATACACGCATTAATTTTTCCCAATTCACTCTATCAAACGCTTTTTCAAAATCTACAAAACAGGCAAAAACGTCCTGATTGTATTCTATATTCCTCTCGACTAGTGATCTCATTACTGCAATGGCATCACGCGTACCTCTTCCTTTCCTGAACCCAAACTGATCATCCCCTAAGTAATCATTTGCCTTACTCTCTATCCTTTTGTTGATGATCCTGAGAATAACTTTAGCTGCGTGGGATATCAAACTTATTGTTCTGTAATCCTCACATGACGAAGCCTTTGCCTTTTTTGGAATAGGAACTAACACCGATCTCACAAAATCTTCCGGCCAGATTCCTTCCTCATAGATACTACGAATCAGTCCATATATGGCCTTCTTCCCACCTTTCCCTAACCATTTCGACATTTCTACAGGAATATTGTCCACCCCCACAGCCTTATTTGCTTTCATCTCCTTTAATGCCCTTTCTATTTCATCGTCGAGTATGCCTGGACCTAAGCTATCTTCTTCTACGTCATGTTCCTTTTCTATGTCTAACCTTGTCGGCCTAAGTTCTTTACCATACAGTGTTTCTATATATTCCTTCGATCTCTCTTGGATTTTTCCTGGTTCAACTATTATCTTACCCCATTTATCTTTAACTGTTAGCACACATCTTGCCTTCTTACTTCCCGATAATAACTTAACCTTGCTGTATAGAGCACCAATTTCACCCTTCTTCTGTAAACTTTCCATATCCTCGCATTGCGTTTTCCACCATTCTTCTTTTGCTTTATTTGTGGCCCTTCTCAATTTATTGTTTAACTCTTTGTACTTCATTTTGCCTAACTCTGTGTTTACATTTTTCCATCTTCTTCTCTCATCCATCTTTGCAATCATCTCCTCCGTTACCCATGGTTTCCTTATCCTTTTCCCATTAACGGTTCCTATAGTGTCTTTAGCGGCTTCCAATATCCCTTTCTTGATACATTCCCATTTTTCTTCGATAGTACTCAGTTCTTTACCGTCATCCATCATTTTCTCTACAGCCTGCTGATACTCCTTCCTCGTAAATCCATTTACTGCTTCTAAATTCCATTTCGTAACCCGCCGCCCTTGCCTTACCTTCTTGAAACGAACATTACATTTCATAACAACTAAATTGTGGTCAGAGTCCGCATCCGCTCCTGGGAAACTGTGCGAATTTATCACACTGTTCCTAAACCTGTTCCTAACCATAATATAATCTAACTGATACCTTTCTGAGTCACCTGGCATTTTCCATGTATACCTACGCCTTTTGTGGTGTCTAAACCATGTGTTAGTGATGACTAACCCCTGTCTCCTGCAGAATTCAATCGCTTTCTCTCCGCGTTCATTCCTCGTGCCTAACCCATAGTCCCCCACCTCACCACCATCTCTTCCTTCGCCTACTGTTGCATTCCAATCCCCCATCACTATCAAATGTTTCCCTGCAGGAACACTCGCGATGATATCCTCTAACTCATCATACATCCTATCGACTTCTTCCTCCTTGTGGTTGCTCGGTGGCATGTATACCTGAATAATGACCAAGTTCGTCGGCTCTGCTTTAAATATATATATATATATATATATTGTGTGTGTATATTCTATATATATATATATTCTCTATATAATATAATTCTTGGTTTCAGAGACTCTCTAAGGCCATTCAACAACCTGTATCACACGGAATAAGACCAAGCTAAAAGAAGTAAATCGTAAAAAATAAGAGCTTTTCCTAAACGACATATTTGTTATATTTGTATTTTTCGATCAAATTGCATTGTGATTAACATGGAAATAACCTTTCACCAGAGTGTTTACAAAAATAATAAAGATACAATCCACATTAATTTAAGATACGTGAAGTAAGATCTGGTGCTTTTCCGGCGTAATTGCTAGATGAAGTTTTCTCGGGTCTTCCACCAGGCCAGGGGTACCATATTGGCCGACGTTTCGATGCTCGACTCGTGCATCGTTCTCAGGATAGATGAGTGCTACACTGCAATTGGCCGTCTTATATACATGAGCTCACGGGTCAGGTCACTCGTGATTGGTCCGTGGTGGTGGTAGAGCCCCCGGTTGTTCGCCATGATGTTGTGCTGGGTTCTTTTCTTTTCTAACCTTCACCAGCACCGGTTACCACGCGTTGCTGAGGGAATAGCCAGAGTCCCTGATAGCTCGCCATTCTTATTTCAATTGCTCCTTTAATTATTCGTTCCCAGTAACCACCGGCGTGGGCAAGTAGCTTCGTCCCATCGAAGTTAAATGAATGATCCATCCTGATGCTGTGTTCAGCGATGGCTAATTTTTCCAACTGCCCCAGCCGTAAGAGTCTTTGGTGTTCATTTAACCTGCTCTCAATGCCTGCCCTCCAACTCTCCAATTTAGGCATCTCCAAAGGCACATGGGACTTGGTAAATGCCTGTAGCCTTTATGCCGTTTGGGTCCTTGACTCTAAAAAGAAAATCTATAATTTTTCCCGTTGGTTCGTGGACCACCTAATTAACATACGCTATATGACAATTTCAATGGATAAGTACAGAGGCGGTAATCATTTGACGCAAAAAAAAACAAAACATTAAAGCTACAATATCTAGCTAATGGACTACTTTTAACGAATATTTAGGTATGAGCGATCATTTAATATAAAAATACGTCAGTAGTAAGTTGATATTAAGATATTTAAATTCCGAACCTTCTGAGAATTAAAATTTTTATCTCTAAACCTAATATATCGTAACACATCACTAAATTCAAGTACCCTATTTAAATTTTCTTTTTCATAGAGTAGGCAAACTATTTGAGTTCATTCCAAAACTATTTTTATGAACTCAGGGTTTTAATCGCTCCTTTTTATTCCTTTTTGATAAATGTTTATTTCCAGAAAAGTATGCTTACTAGAATGTGCATAAGATTTTTGGAAGCTATTTAATGCGCGAAAACATAGATGATTTAGTATGCCTATTGCCAAAAGTAACATAAATTTGACTTAAAAATTAATGTATTTACAAAATTGTGCTCTATTCTTTCTGTAAATAAAATTTTTCTACTATCTTTTCCACAGCTGAGAAAACTGCATATTTCTTCTACCTTCATCTCAAGTTCCTTACCCCTAAAGCTTTCGGCCGACAGTTGACAGTTTGGGGTTCCGCAATATTTTTCAAAACCAAGGAAATGGTGCGACATTCGATCTTCCCATCAAAATCTATGGCTGCTCCGGGGGTAAGCCACTACCACACCTATATAAGGCACTACATCTTCCAGTACGAAATCGCTGGCTACTCCAGAACTCTCTGTGGCGCCTCATTCCTGTTTCCTTTCAATGACCTTAGAATCGGCACCCGGAAGACATAGGTTTGTCATTGATCCCTTCCTTCCCGAATCGAACTCCATGATGTTCATGAAAACCTCCTTATGGCAGAAATGTTTCAATTACTATCATTAAAAGCTCACAAGAAATCTGAATTTAAAAATACATCCTTGGTAGAAAAGGTCACTGACACCGTACATCAACTTAAGCTCGAGTATGGATACTCATTTTTCACTTCTAGAAAACTAGAGAAAAAAGTATTTCTTCTTTCCGTAATATATCCTAAATAAAAGGTGCTACATTATCAAAACAGCCATCACTAAATATAAAATATTTTCACTCATATAATTCGCCTGATGATATCACCTTGCGACGAAACCATAATCGTGAGAAATAAAAACTCTAGCGAAACTTCCTAAGTAAGCCTTCCCTCGTTTACGCGTAGTAACAATTTTCCTTTCCCTATACTTCTCGCAAAGATATCCCAACAAATATGTTTGAATACATACATTTTCATTGGATATGTTTCGTTATATTAACTTATTAATATCTGTTTATATTTAATGTCACAATAATTTACTAAGGCATGCATAAGTATTACACTTGTTCATTCACAGCATGTGTATGCTTGAAGATTCATAAATTCTCGTTCATTCAACTTGTGCGTAGCAAATACTAGTACCTTGATCGGAGAAAAAATTAACAAATTCTAAGGGCCAAAACTGCATGAGATGCAATTGTTATATAAAATGAAAGTGCCAAAAAACTTTGTTAAAATGAATTGCAATCAATCATCTCCAGATTAACTGGTGTACAAATTGAAATTCATGACGGCATGGCCTGTCATCCACCCACAGTATATATCATTTCCTCTATTTTTGCGAATAGGCATTTTCGGATTCGAAGTGAATTTGGGTGACTCGACCCTTCCCCTTCGGTCATTTATGCTTTCATCATATTCCGTTCTTTTGTGCGATTTATCACCTTCCATGAGGGCATTTGTTCGAATCGTTCCCAGTCCTTTCATTCTCTCGTCTGTCTATCGTTCTCGATTTTTCAAACATCCTATCCATTATCCTTTTTGCATTGTGTTCCTGACAGAAAATGGCTTTTTGCGCATAAATATAACCCTTCTGGAAGAGATGAGACAGAATTTCCATTCTTATAAAAAGCTATGAGCGGTTACTTGAACTTCCAGGACAGCAAAGACAGTTTTCGTTATAGTTTCTTCGTGTATCAGATTTGCATAGATAACCACGGTGCTAGAGCATTGGTATGAAGGATAAGTGAGGGGTTTTCGTCATTCGCCCAAAGAAAGCTGTCTCTTATTACATGTGCAGGAGTGTCTCACAATGATTTAAATTTTATTTACATTTAAGGCATATGAATTGATAACAAAAAATGATCAATATATGTTTAATGTTTAGCGCTATTTCCATTGCAATAGAAACTCCTGATAAGAGACAGAAATAAAATGTCATTAGGCTGCATAAAGAATTAGCCAAAATATGCTTTATAAATTACAGCTATAATTTACAAAATAATAAAAATGTAGGACAATCAGAGTTCTCAAGGAAGCAGTAAAAGTTTATAAAATTGTATGGAAATGGAAACGTAGCATACGTGTCTGCATGTAGCAAAATTTCAATGCTTCAAAATTTATACCTATTTTAGTTATACATCTTTTACATTTTAATTTAACGTCTAAGCCAATGACAGCTTGTTTTTTAGCCATAAATTTACAGTTGATTGCTACATTTGACAGTAAATTTATAGTCCATACCTAGAGTCCATAAATATTCCCCTTCAACCCTTAATTTAAAACGTTATCCTAACTGTAGCACTTTTCGTTCTCGTATATATAAATAGCAAGTATTTTTCTTCTCTTGTATGGTATCCAGTTTTCTTCAGAAACATTTTTATCTCAGTTTTTGACAGATCTTTTGCCCTTTAGTGAAGATCATTTATCTTTTTATTTCTTCTCTTTTCTGCGGAATCTTGGCCGTTCCTTTCCTCATTTCATTCGATTCTTAGCCATAAATCGTTCATTGTTCCTGTCATTACTACATATGCTTTTTTAATTGACGATAATCAATCATTTTTTAACAAATGGGTCTCAAGTTACGTTTCAGCTACCAAAACAAAGCCCCATGTAGCCTATATTACTGAAGTTATTAATAATCCAGAGCATCCCAGTGCAAAATATTCTTGAAGTTTAATTAATTCCCATACTGCCCACTCATGACCAGCAAATTTAAAGTTTCGGAGTTTTTTTGTGTTTATTTATAGTAATAAAGGAAAACGTAGTGTCTGCTATTAGAGACGCATTGAAAAATTCAGGTGTCATATTTTAAAATCTGGATTTTTTAAGGTCTTTATTATTCAATTAAAAGTAATTACGATTTTTTTGACGTGGACATCGCAAGTGTTCAAAGTCATCGACCGAAAATTATAAGTGTCGAACTCAAGGACAATAATATATCATACGTTTCTTTTTTTTCTCACTTGCCCGCAAGGTAGAAAAAAGTTCGCTCATGTTGATGTAATGCGGCTTGATGGTATGAAGCCACAGAGAAATTCATTGAAATGTAAATACGTCCTTGCGAGCACACGATAAATCGGTGCCATCACCGTTTCATAACTGAAGCAGCCAGCCTCCCTGAATAGGTCTCGCCATCCGCGCCCAATATTGTCCACATTATACGGCCTCTTCTGGTAAATAATTCAACAGTTACCCTTGGAAAGGGATTCCTAGGGTTTACTCTTCCTAACTTGATATTTCTTTTTCCCCAAGTGGCAGTGCTTAGTCCCCTTCCTCTCTCTTTCTCTCTCCTTCCTCTCTTCATATCTCTTTCCCCTTCCGACTCCATCACACTCCCGTCCCTCCACACTGGCCCATCCCTCTTCCCTTTAACCAATCCTCCTCTGGAACGGCCCTTTTAACTCCACCATCCCCTTTCCCTCCCCTTTTGACCCCAATCCACCCCCCTCCTCATTCCAACACCTCCTCCCTCCCTCCCTCACATAAAGCTTTCCTTTCCCTTTGCCTGGTCCACTCCCTCTGCTCTTACCTCCATTCGTGGTCTCCCCATCTAGTTCCTACCCCACCAACTCACCCTCTATCCTTCTCCACACCCCTCCCACCCTTCATTTCCAAACCGATATCCATAACTCTCCTTCGCTTCGGCGATTCTCCTCCAGCGCTTCCTCCCTTGCCGCTTTACTAACCCCCTCTTTCATCCCTCACACACCCCCCCCATTCCTCACTTCTCTCCCCCCTGACTATTACTTTTACCGTTACTCCTTTCATTCTTCTTCATATTCCCCCACCCTTATCTTCGATATTGTCCCTGTCGCTTTTCTTTTTCTTCCTTCCCTCCACAGTGCCCCAGCTAAATTCGAAACCCAGCTGTTCACGGAAGTGATCGGGGGCCCTCCCACCTTTCCCTCTCAACCAACCCCACTCCTAAATCTTGTCTCACAGACACGTTTTCGCGCCTTTCTAAACATTATCTCGGATCGACCGGACAGATCGGCCGATCCCCCTTGGTGAAGAAAAATTGATGGTCTTCGGTGCTTGAAGTTGTGCATCGATACATGAACTCCATGAGGAAAAGTGTCCGGAGAGGAGGGGAACCCATTGCCCCTCTTGGAATTTTATGAACTGTTCGCAGACCCGGAAGTATGTTAAAGTTCAATAGAAATAGAAAAAATTTGGCTCCGACGTCTCCAAAGATCGAAGTACAAAAAGAAAGAGCTACAGATAAAACGTTATGACACAAGTTAGTCGAGTAAGGTAGCATAAATGTTACCGTATTTCATTGAAAATGCGAGTTTTCTCGATTTCTACGTTTATTACTCATATCATCGAGTATTTACATGAGAAATTCTAAAATAGCATGTCAAAATCAATGTTTTTGATCTGCTTAGATCAGTGTAGGGTAACAATTTCACCCAGAATACTCAAAATTCCTGTCCTAGTCCCGAATTTAAAGGTTTTCAATTATTTACTCGAGCCCATGGTATTACCTTTAAAGACCGCGAGAAATATTCAAGTTGTACGGTCCTCCCAAATCGAATGGAAATCAACGGACGCACTTTAAACAAGTTTCATACTTCAATCAGAAAAATCTCTACAAAATCTCGTTCAAAATACATTTCATCAAATTTCAAAATATGAGTGAATGATATAAAAAGAAATGCAAGTACATTTTATACACATGCAAGTATTGCATACATTTTTCCTTTGCTCAGTTTCAATCCAACAAAATATTATGTTCCATGGTTTCAAATTCAAAAATTGCAAATGATTTCCAGGAATTCAGCAGCGGAAATTCCGTCCCCTCAGGTTGTTCCCTACCACTTGTTCTGTAGTGAAAAAACTCAAACAGTGGAAATCGGGCGAACAAAATAAAAACTTGGGTTTTCCCTTCGAAAAGTTTCCGAGAGTAAAAGTTGTTTTACGATTTTTTTTTCGATTGGGTATCGGCGGAGTTACACCTCCTCACCAACACCATGGTTTCATCCTATCACATCCACCAATATCTCCCCTTCATTCCAAACTTTAACCGATTCTGAAATGTCAATAATATGCGTGTATTTATTTATTTGCATTGCAAAATTATGCTAACCATAATTTCGACATTTTAATTTATCAAAGAAGTCAAAAGAAATTGATAAATTATAGTGCAAAGTGAAGTAACCATCTTTCTCATGGAGCACATTGTTTTGACAACTGTTATATTCTCTCAAATGTTATTACAATCAATTTTGTATGAATACGGCTGAGAAGTACACCCGTGCTTAGTCGATCAAAAACCTAACAGATAGATTAATCTTTAAAAATAATTTTTTGAATTTCCTGAGATAAATTACAGTCTAACAGGTAGGTTTTTGTTCACTCATCAGAGTACATGAGTTAGTGTATCTTAGTGACCGAAGATACCGATATTTCTGCTCAAGTAGTGTGGCCATTTACGATAGAGATGTTCCAGGAAAATCGTAGGTGGCAAAAGAGAAATGAATCCTCAGGCTTTTTAAGTACGAGGTGCGAGAGTTGAGTAAGAGGTGAACTAAAAAACCACCACAAACCAAATCTATGGTAGCTCGGGAATAACACCACACAGTATGCAGGCTATAATTTCACGCTACAATATGCATTGCAACGTAATTCAATATGCACGTATTTTAAAGTTTCGCTAAAATAGTACCATACAATATGCAAATAATATTTTCAAAATTTTGAACGCCGTATTGGGTAAAACATTTGTGACTTAAATCAGAATGTATGACGAATAAAAAAAGTAGAAAACAAAGTACTTTATGCCATAGATGACGATCTTATTTTAAAGGGTGGCTTACTTTCAAGAATAAAAATTAGATAAGGTTAGCAATATGTATGCTTATAATGAAATTTATAAAATTAATATTATCAAAAATATCAAAGACCATAAACCTATAAAGACAAGATTGTATCAGTAGTGGCGTTAAAATTATTATTTGTAATATAGAAATTGAGAATGCCAGAGTCCGATAGAAGAATAAAATATATGATTAATAAATAAAACAGTTTCTGGCGTGACTCGGTGGAAAATCTTCATATTGAAATTGAAATACGTTGGCATTTCTATGTGAAAAAGCCAAGTTGCTTATTTTTCAATTTCAAAAAGACTGATAAGTATTTTGCTCCACCGGTCCTGAGACTAGACCTCTTAATTGAAAAGACCAACTCTATTACCTCAAGACATCGTTGATATAACAGAAATGTTATGAATTCAATGAGATGGGTTCCCCCAAACAAGTATTCATTCTTTTTACATAGCTAGTGAAGAGCCATTTTACCCTTAATTTTTTATAATAGTCATTTTCGCTTATTCTCGAGTATCAGTTTGTGCTTAAGGAGCAGTGCAAATAGCTTTTTTTCTAAAGTTTTCGACAATGCCATAACGTTGTGAATAAAAGTTGGAGCATTAAAAACTACTTTTTCTCATTTTCGTTAGCTCTTCATTAATTATGTTCATAGTAATTTCATTACGACCACTTCGGCCATAAAGGCCACCCTTGACACCACTAGACCGCACCGATCTACATCCAAACATATGCTGAAATTACTTGAAAAAATTCATTCTTCCCGTCTTGCTAGTCTTTGGAAAAAGGTTGAACCGTCACGGGGATAAACCCATTCGAATGCACTGCAATAGAGGGCATCGGATACATTCTCTTTGAAATTTTTTACTCTCAGGAGAAATTACTCTGTAATGTACGCTGTCTACAATCTCTATATTTTCCATTGCAATTTGGAATAATGCCTCTCCTTTTCCCTCCTTTCTATGCCATTCCACCCTCTTTCTTAATTTCGGGACGGGGTTAGAATGGTAGGCAACCCGCCCCAGGGAACCTTACGGTTTGAATTCTGCCTCTGGCACTTGGTATTTTACTCACACTCGTGGTTGGACCTCCGGGAAACCTTATGACAAGCAAAGGCTTATTCCGGAGACACCCGAAGCGTTCGCAAAGAGAAACTTGTCCAGGTTACTAAATTTCTTCCAATCCGCATTTATGGTGCCAAAGTTTTTTTTAATCCCAGACTCCCAGACCAAATTCAACCTATCTCAGCCCCTTACGTTCCCTCCCGTCACTAATACACATCCGAAAATTCCCCCCTGAGACACGCAACGACTTCGGTCTCCATTTCCTTCTCGTTTTCCATTCCTGGCACCAATGTTTTCCCGGAAAAAGGAGGGGGAGTAGAGGCTCCAAGTTCACTCACCCCTCCGTAGAGCAGTGTTGTTACGCATGGGAGCATCAAGTTGAGTTATGACACAGAGCACCAGTCGAGGGACCAATTGGGAGGCCACTTTGTTTAGAACGCAGTTAACCGATTTTTATAATGGCAAATTTAAGGGGTAGTGTTTCTTCCTGACTGAATCCTAATCGATTGACTTCGCCAAACGGCATCATTAAAAATTCACTTCGTAAATACTAACCAATGGAAGGGTTTTGTTTAAAATATTATCGTGGTATTATTATGAAAACTTGTCCGTATTCAAATCATACTTTAAAATTCACGATTTTAAAACTCATGTACTTGTTGATAACGTGTCACCAGCCTAATTATGTGGCTTCTTGTACCCTGAACGCGAATGAAAGCCCCTTATAATACTATATATACTTGTGAAATACATGATGATAATCATAAAAAAATCCTTTCATTAGCTACGCATTTGGACCGCAATATTAAAAAGTAATTTCATATTTTCTTCCCAGATCAAACGCTAATTGAAAATACGTATACTAAGAGAAATATTGGCCATCAATCGACTTTTGTCGTACCTCGACGCAATACGCACTCGTTGCTATAGTGCATTTTTGTTTATTTAGTACTGAATTAAGATCCCGATTTTTTTAAAATTACAGAAAAAAAGAATATGAGATAAATAACGAGAAAAAAAATTGAGGACAAATAATTATAATTACCTACTACTAAATAATAATATGAATTATAGCAAAAAATAAATCGATAAGATATCAAAAATACGTAAAAGGAATCTGGAAAACTTTCCCCACCTATTAAGCAAAATTCAAATAGCAAATATTCCCTTCCCCTTATTCTCACTGACCACCTGTTTTTTGCCCTAGTATATATTCAGTGGCGGCGAGCCGGATGCTATTACTGTTTGGCGGGCTCCATACTAAATCGTTCGAACACAGATGTGCTTCACATCAACAGGTTGGGAACCTCTGCTGAAGGCAGTATTCTTTCAAAATTTGTTTCAAACAGATGTTATTATTCACCTTTCTCCTGCGTTTGTTTTGTCCACATCCTCAAACTATTTTCCAAAAAATACTAATCCATTCTAATGAGAAAGTGCAAACACACACGAAGGAAAGAAGGGATTTTGGATGAAAAATTTGTACAAAATGGATCTGAGGTTAATTGATCACTACTAGTTGGTTTAGCATCTAAGAAATATGGAAGAACAAAAATCCACCTGAAAATAAAAGCAACAAAATCTGTCTCACGTATTTCGGTCTAGTGGTACACTCTACCAATAAAATGTGAACCATAACAATTCCTTCGCTGTTACAAGCAAACTCAGGCACCTATGGCTGTCTGATAGCCCCGCTTACTCTCTTTGTGGATCTTGAGGACTCCCATCCTAATTCCTCCTTCACTCACTCTCTTCGTAGCAATTTGTTACAATTTTACCTAATTTTCTAAGAACATTTTCCAATTCCTCAATTAAAATTTCGTCCTATATCGTAATTTCCAACGACTCAAATAGCGTTTCGTCAGATGAAGGCAAAATGGAGCCCAGAGTCACCGTTTCATTGATGTTTTTGTGAGATTAAGTAATGATGATCCCAAAATGCGTTTCAATTCTCACTTTCTATGCCCGAAATCTTAGAAATTATTAAATATAATCGTAATTAATTATAAGATAAGAGTAACCTCGCACATTTGTTATCCGAAATGTCCTCAAAACTACTCGGAATAACTTAAAGGGACTATCAACCTTCCAAATTAAATTTATATCCAAGGATTATCGCATTCCCTTAAGCAACATTTTCCTCACATTATGGGTGTCTTTTTACTCATTGAAAGACCGAGAACATTCAAAAAAGAAGATTGCAACGTGATTCAAGCACGGTCATCGCGATAGATAGTACTCTGATTTAACTATACTAGTGCAATGGAACGTATTTCAACCATTTTTGTTCATTTCATCATTGTTTTTTCATAGACTTCTGCGCTCCCTTTTGTCTCTGACTTCACCCAAGTAGATTTTTTAAAATGGCCTCCACGAAATCAACGAATAAATTCCGATTGTTTATTTCAATACTTTCCATGATTGAATGCTGCGCCTATTCAAAAGCAAAATATACGTTCAAAATTCCAGCATTGTTAATGAAAATTTGAAACTCGATGAACATGAAAAATGAAAATGAAACTCCCTTTTATTAAATTTCAACCGAACTCCACGGAGTCGAATTTGAATGGACATACGTAGTTTATCGCTTTTGGAATCCACATGGTTGAATCCGAGCCCTCAATCCTCCACGGTAAAAAAAAGTACATTCTCCATATTGAGTAGAACACGGTAGTACTCTGTAAGTTTGGCGTGCCGTGTAATTGATCGCCGCGTAAGAGAGAATACTAATTTGATCTCCAGGTGATTCTCCGAAGCAAATCCCTCTTTCCCCACTCGAATCACCCACTCTTCCTCTTGCCCCATCCCAAAATTTCATTGGATAACCTTCGTCCTTGTCCTACTTGTCTCCCTCCCATTCCCTTCCCCCTCTACCCCCCTCCCAGGTACATTCCCGTATATCCCTCTCACACGATCTCGATGCCAAGCGAGAAAATTCTTCCCCCAACCCTAGAAAATAATTCCTTCTTCCCTGTGACTGAACAGTTCCTTTATACATTCCACCTATTCCGGAACCCTCCCATCTCCGCTCACACGATCCTGAACCGACGCCAAAACTTCTAACCTTCACGTCTTCCCTTTGCTCCTTCTTTCATTCACCCCTCTCCAATCTTCCGCTCTTTCATTATTCCTCCGTCTCTCCAAACTCCTCCAACGCATCATTTCCCCAGTTTCCCTCCTCAGTAATCCGCTTTCCACCACGCTCCCTGAGTCGCTCAATCATCATCCTACCCGCTTTTCACATCCGCTCGGCAACTATTTTCATTTCACGCCTTGTGTAACTTTATCGAATGTAATCCTACTGCCACCTTATATAGGGGAATTTCCCAAGTCGTCCTTGGTCCGAAGCTGTTTGACGAAATTCCTTCCTACCTTGAAGAATAGGTATGATTGGCATTCTACCCCATTCAATACTGACCAGTCGAATATATCCTGTTACTATGGCAGTACGAGTATGTTTTTAGTGAATACGAGAAAATGTATATCCATATGAACTCATATGTGACCATGAACCCTGATATCCTAACAACCCATTATTTGCGGCGGCTAGCGAGGTAATGTGCAAATGTATACAAGATTGGTATGAAAAGTATTGGTAATAATTTTTTCCTAATTTGTGCATAAATTACTGACTTCAAACCGTCGATGAAGTGTATACACGATCGCAGATCTCATTGAAATTAATAAGATGACTGTGCACAACATCATCACTAAAAATTTGGCGATGCGAAATATCTGGACTAAATTCGTCCTGAAAGTCTTCACGGACGAAAAAGAGCGGAGTCGAGTATCTACTTGCGAACACTTTCTACTAAGACATTGTGTCGATTTTCCAACCTCCTTACAGTCCCGACTTGGCACGAACAGACTATTTCCTATTTCCATAAAGGGAAATTTTCCCTCAGAGGGCACAATCCATGGAGCCCTAAGTGCCGTCAAAGAAGCTTAGATGCGTACCCTTAAGGTCCTTCCGGAATCTGCCTACCAGGGAGCTTCGAGTAGGGGAAAAGCGATGAAAAAAGTGTGTCGACGCTCAAGGGATGTACTTTGAAGAACTTTGAGGCATTATAGTACTATCTGAAATACATCAATTTTTCCGACACTTGTTCCGATGCTTTTCACACAAACCATGTACGAGAGGTAACGTGAATGCATGCACCTTCAGCTTTAACATTGCCGTATTTTTAGAAACAATGTTTTCAACAGTGAAAAAATACATGTAACAGATTTAATTTCCAAAAAAATTAATGTAGCCCACACTTTAGCTGGAGTTTACTAAATGGTTAGTTTTAATTACTCTGGGATGAAGTAAATATTATCCTGGGATGTTGACCTAGAAAAGCAGTGTTGCAATGTCCACCAAACATATTTCTTTCCATCACTTGGCTAAAATTATTGGGCAAATGTAAATTTAAAAATACACAATTAAGAATTCGTATTCCGTTTTACAACTAATTTACTCAACCAAGAAAATGCATGAAAAGGGCACAATAATTCGTTAACTTCGTCGAAGTTTTAAAATTGATGACCTATACAAGATACCATAGTCCTAGGGGTTATCTTTCAAAATATTATTGGTTGAAAAACATCTGCCAAACCTTTTTCCACAGTAAATTCTGACGAGCATAGCTAGCTAATCATGACTTATAATGAAGATTTGCCATTTTATGGTCATACTTTCTGATATTCAAAATAAAAATCGTGAAATAACCAATGCAGTTCGTGACTTCGTACGTGAAACTCTGTTCTAACCAGTAACCGATGGAAAAGAATGAAAACGACGCTCCATTTGGCTAAAAGGAAACAAAGAAGAACTCCTATCTCTTGCTGAGAGAGTCCGCACTGAAAAGCACGTTGGGATGAATTGATGAGGCAGATGGGCTCTTTAAGCGCCCAATCAATGAAAATCTATCGCGGAATTTTCGTTAGTCCCCGGGATCGTAGTCTGGGGAGGCCACCATTTAAAATATCCTCTCCGGCGAATCATCTTCCTAAATCACTCCATCTCCTCAATCTTCCCCTTTTTTTCTCTTCTCCGCTTCCCCCTTTTAGTTCCCCTATTTCTGTCACCCTCTCTCTCTCTCTCTTGCCTCCTCCCAGTGGCTCCTCCCACGCACAGATACACTTGCATCTCTGCCCAACCCCCTTTTATATCCCCTCCAGCGCCCTCCCCTCCACCCCGGGGCTGCTTTATACACCCTGTGAGTTGATAATTTGCGGTTTATCCCGGCAAAATAATCTCCCTGATAGGATTTATCCATTAATCAACACTTCTAATCCTCTTTTATGGGCGCTCAGTGTTGAACCAGGTCGTCGGCATTGATCACTTTCATTCCGTTTATCGATCACTATTAATAGCCCAGTTGATATTTTCATTTTCCCCGTGGAGAAAACAGACGACGCCAGATATAATATAAATATACATTTCGAATGGAACATTTTATGGGGATCCGCTAGGTATGGGGCTGAGGTACAATAAATAAATTACGTACGCGAAATTTCTATTGCTATATAGACTACCGGAAATAAATAATTATGCTGTTTGCGAAGCGAGTGTAACGTTACGAAACAATGATCGACGTCAGATTGAAAAAAAATAAGTATAATTGCAAACTCTACTGCTACAAGCTTCACATCGTAATACTCTTTTGATACTCGATGGGGAAGAATATTTGAACTGCTCCACGGAAATTTTTTTTTAATGTTACGACGGGGTTTTACGATATCATGAAGTGTTCGAAGGATGCCGTTTCATTGAAAAATAAAATAGCATTTTCATTTTTTTGACATATAAGATGAATTTCTAGGCTAGTTACTAGGTCAATTCCCTGTTGACAGGATATCCCGGGTTAACATGTCTGTGATTCTTATAGAATGTCTCAGCTGATCCTTCTCCGGGAAATTTACTACCCGCCAGAAAAAATTAGAAAACTACATTTTCTTCATTTGAAGCCATTATCATAATTGCAAAGTAGATCTAGAATTAATTTTAGCATCCCTCCAGGCTATCCTGCTCCCTGGTAATCTCCACAAAACGTCTTGTTGACTTAAATAATGCATTATTTCAGTACGCTCTTGACCATTTACTGGGGTAATTTTTTATCCCTTCATGTCCTTGCATTTTTAAGCAAGCTCTTTCGTCTGATAAAATTTCCTGTTTTTTTTAAATGAGTATCACACATAGGCTTTCTCCTTTCCGCTTTACTTTCTAAGTATTGTTTTATTAGCCAAATGGTGTACCTGATTTTTTTAATCAATCTTATGTGGAATCACATTCTTAAAGGTTTTTTTATTGACTTTTTAATTTTATTTCAATTTCCCCAAGCATGCAGAAAAGTAAATTCGACGGCTTGGAATCTTCATTGGACTCGAAGAATTTAACGGCCCGCTTTTCCAGTTGGTACGATTTTATACTACGTTAGGCTCATTGAAAAAGATGAGTTTCAATATCACTCATTACACCAAGCTATTACATCACTCGAGTCAATCTCGTTTACGTCAATGCCAATAATCTGGTTTGCAAAGAAAAAAAGAGATACTGTGGGACCTTCATTGCCAAGCATTTAACGATCAGAACACGAAATGCCTAACTGTCACTAAAATGGCATGCGTGAAAACTTTCATTGAGATTTAATAATTCGAATAAAGCATGTCTCTGTTGCATGTAATTCTCATAACTCATTTCGACTCGCAGTATACTTTTCAAAGAACGTAATGACCGCATTGCGAAAACATCGGGGAGGTCATAACTATTTGATTACCGTCGTTTATTAGCGAGAATTAATTGTGGCAACGCAGGTGGCTACAGTAATAAATAGTTTTTAGTCCCTAACTAATGCAAGGTATTCTTTTGCCCAACTTGTGAAAATCTCGATTTTTCATTGTGAATAAATTAGTTAAATAGTGAAGCGCCACAAATTTTTGTCAGTTTTTTTTATGTGATGACTTTGGTAATTTTCTCACTCTAAGCGTACAATACTTGCTTTAAAAATAAATGGTGCAGGTTCCTATCACGAAAAGTAGCTGAAAAGTGAACGGGCTGGGAATGCCAAAGTCGTTGGAACATTAGCCTTGGAAAATCCACCCACCCAGCAGCTGCTAGGCCCAAAGCGACGTGAACGTCGACTATTTATGTCCTACTGAGCCTTCTCTCTCTTGTCAGCAGATGCCACCTGTGTTTGTTTTTATTTATATATTTGCATGCTGAATAATGACGTGTTCGTATCCCTGAGCTCATTTTATCTCTCCGTATCCACTGTTCGGATGAATATAATAAGTACAATTATACGGTGAGAACTCGTTGAGCGGCCACGAACTGAATTCATCTAATCTCTGCTTCGTCAATTTTACTAAATAATTATGTTGAAATGTCATTTGAATTAAAATCAGAAATATTCTGATTTCGAAAGCTTGATTCAACTAGACTAATTGAATGCCATATTATAATTTACGTGCTACTTTCATACAGACAAAATGAAACTTGAAAATTCCATACTTAATAATAATTCTCTACAGAATCAATATTAATTGTGGAATTACTGTTTCAACTTTTCTGTACGTTGGAAAAAATTCCAACAAGGAATGGCCAAAATGGTTTCATAAGTCATGCGTTCATCCTGGCTTTAGTAATAAACCAAATTGAATTCCAGATCTATCGTATGAATGTATACTTAATAAGGCGCATTTTCAGTGGAAAATAGGGATTTATTTAATTTTGGCTCAAGCAAAAGCAAAAAAAATTGTTTTACTCTTCAGAAAATCGTTCGTCCATTGATTAAAATGCCTTAAGTTATATGGATCTCAAAAAACGCAAGCCTTTACGCGCTGACGCATAATCTACCATTCTTTGCATCGCTTTTGAAATTGCTAAAATGGAAATCATTGTTTGTTTAGTAACCTACAAGCTACCTCTGGGGTGTATGGCAGGGAGCGAATATAACACCAGGCTATGTTTGACTCGAATATGATCTCACAGTTGTCGGTAAATGTTATTCTGATCCCTTATGGACCGTGTGAGGGTAAAAGTATACCGAAAAGGTTAGTGGGACATCATCCATATAAATATTTGAAAATTGAGAAAAATATTATTCAGGGATTCACAACGTTTTCCATACAGATGTAACAATGTCAACTGCATTGAAGACGTCTGGGGAATGGGATGATTTTTTTTCATTTCTCAGGTCTGCTCGATTTCATCCATTGTTCAAGGTCAAGCCGCGACAGAAATTACAGTAAAAGACGACAGAAAGAGACAGCAATACCCACAGAAAATGAACCGCTTGTTACATAAAACAACCTTATAAGAGGATTGGCTGTACCTGTTACGTCTTACTCAAGACGTCAGCATCGGCAGAACGGAAACATTTCACTGAAACTCTTTTCATCGTTAGGAGCCTGCCATTCATCCGGGGTCCGTGGGAAGCCCGCCCAAACCCCAGTCACTTTGTTTTCGTTGCAATTTGTCCGCCTCAAGTAGGGGTGGGGGTGGGTAACCAGGACGCCCGCTGTTGAAGCTTTCTGATTGGTTTGTTTTTACTTGAGGACAAAAAAACATCCTTCCAGGGGTAGGAAATACCCGGCTTCTCTTTTGAAGTTTTAGATCACATTCAATATCAATAGGTTCTCACTTCAAACGACAAAGACGCCTCCACGACAGATGACTATATTTCTGTCCATCCAAGTGAAACAGACGGAGAAAATTGCTAATGGAATGTCCTCTACATCTGCAAAATATCACGCAAACCGCCGCGATAGGTGTATGGCAGAGGGTGTTAGAGTATCTACCATTTATAAGAAAAATTAGTAACAGCATATAAAAGCACTTCTGCATAAATGTGGAATATATATTTCCAACCAATCATAAAATATATATACACTGCCATAAAAACACTCTAATCTACATCAAGCAATTATGACCGTTGTAGTTTTAAATATTATTTTGTTAATAAGAAGTGTGAGTGCTCATGTTTGGGTTTAATAAAAAAATGTGTGGTGCTCAAAACAGGGCTGCCCATTGACTGAGTCATATCTTATCTTCCGAAGAAGACGGAGCTCGAGTCCGTCGAAATTATCAAGATATTATTGTGAGTGTTCTTTTTATGTGTTCTCGTCCTGTGTGTTACTGTCTAAGTTTTTATTCAACACTTCCGTGTTGCTTGGAAGAAATCATATATATATATATATATATATAACCATAAACACAGTAATCAACCCGAAGGTCGGTTTAGTCGGTGATGGTAGAGCTCACCCATGTACCAAGCCCAACGGCGTGTGAATATTCACACATCAGGGTAGGGGGGCCAGTTCCTTTCCCTGTGCCGGTTATGGTTTCCCAGGAAGACCTGGTACCCGAAAAATCAACTAGCTTGGGTGGAGCTGCAGGTGCCCAAAGTGCCTTGCCCGGGAATTGAAACCGGGACCCTCTGGTCAGCAGTCCAACGCTCTACCCACTAGACCACCGCGACCCATATATATATATATATATATATATACACACACATACATATGGACAAACATATATTTATATACATATATTCCAGTTCCCATCCCAGTTTTCATTTTGCACTCACTACTTTATTTGCTCCTAAGAAATAAATTCATTACTATCGTCCAATATGTATTTCTCAAATATACGTGTACCTTCGCACAGTAAAAATTTCTCTCTGCTCCTCAGTGTACAAGGTTACTATCTATCCATCATATTCTTCATCCGCTATCGCCTACCTTTAAAAAATTGATCGCTACCATATATTACCTAACCCTGTGAAAACTGTAATTCTTGGTCAACCATTGTAGCAGCCGCGGTTTGGAATAAACCACTTTATTCCGAAAGCAAGGAGGATGTTACGTAGTTTCGTGAAAACATGGGGAAATTTATTACTGGCGATCGTGGATTTTAGTATCCTACCAACGTCTCCAGCCGTTCATACCGCTTAGTGTGCCAATAAATTTCATGTAATATTCTTTGAGTTATTCCTCAAGTGACCCTAAAATTCTGTTCCGTGAATTCATATGCCTATATTTAAAAAGCGCTCTTCCAAACTCAATGTTCAATTAGCCAGCTATTTCTTTCTCACTACGAAATAGAATATCTTTGCATAATATCAAGCATATTAATTAAACTTTTACATTGGGAAAATTTAATCCTTGTGTATTGATCTTGGTAACATAACGATTTAAAAATAGTTTAAACTTTACTCAAGAATGCAGGGGATACGGACACGATTTTTTCTTTTTTTTTTTTCAATTCCCCTTTGACGGGGAACAAAACCAGTCTTAAACATTTTAAAAATAAGCTTCTTACCTAACTAACAGGGCTAGCATAACAGAGAAGTAATTCATTTTAAATATTCCTGACTAATGTTTGATGGAAGTTTGGTGATAAATATACCATTCACAATGACTTTTAATAATCAAACCACTTTACTTTTCCACATATTTTTTTTAATTTTTACAACCCAAGGTTTCGTTATAGCATAACATCATCAGGCACCAGCACAACATCATCAGAAGATGAATTACTTCTCTGTTATGCTAGCCCTGTTAGTTAGGTAAGAAGCTTATTTTTAAAATGTTTAAGACTGGTTTTGTTCCCCGTCAAAGGAGAATTGAAAAAAAAAGAAAAAATCGTGTCCATATCCCCTGCATTCTTGAGTAAAGTTTAAACTATTTTTAAATCGTTATGCTACCAAGATCAATACACAAGGATACATACATGTTAATCTATAACGAAACCTGGGTTGTAAAAATTAAAAAAAATATGTAGAAAAGTAAAGTGGTTTGATTATTAAAAGCCAGTATGAAGATTTTCCACCAAGTTACGCCAGAAACTGTTTTTCTTTTAATATGCCATTCACAAGTTTATTTTTCGTCGCAATAAACCAACGAGCATTTTATACATATATTTCCACTGATTACGTACAGTTCAGGGAATGAATTTTTCGGGAGTAGGCATATATATATCGCTTCATCCCCAAATGTTTTTCAAAATCCCTTGGTAGCCTAGACGGAGAGACGCATGATTGCTTTCGACACACTACTCCTTTCACACGCGCACAACCACATTATCTCTAACTCCCTCACTATCTGTCGGCTTATGAGCTCAAAAATCCTTCTCCTTCGATTCATCCAACCAGATCCTTCACATCCCCCTCTCCTGGAAGCCACTTTCACATCGCATTCAGCTCATTCAAAATATGAACGCCTTTTCTGGATTAGACCCGGTCAGTGTCGCAAGACCGCATTCCAATTTTCCATTACGCCCCCACCCACACACACGCATGGGCCTTTCTCCCTTCCATAATTCAAACCCTTCCTGACTACTTCCCCCCATTATTTCACTCCCCTCCCCATCATTGTGACCGCCCCCCACTCAAAAACTGAGATTCAGCCGAGTAAATCCTACTCAACAAAATCTCTCTTTCTCCCCCACCCCCACCCTCCCATTCCTGTACCCTCATCCCATCCTTTCCCTTCTCTTCGCTCCCTCCACGACACATTTTGAATAACCCGCTTCTCCTCCTCGATCGCCCGGGAAATGGTATCCATCCACACTCCCAAACCCAACCCAAGACCCTCCCCTCCCATTCCCCTGCTCTCCCTCGTGCGACACATCTCCTTGAACACTCGTCGCGTCACATACGTACACTATATCCCTCCCCCGCCACCCCTCCGTCCGGTACTCAAAGCTCTTCAGGGTCGGCGAGGGGAGAAGTAACCGGCCGGCCGGCGAGGGGTGACGTAAGACTAGGCGATACCACAGTTATGATGAAGAATTGGAGTCCTCTCGATTAGGGGGGTAAGCAAAGCGCACCTCAAGGAGAAAAGAGTGGGTGCATGAATCTCCGAGATCCGGGACGAGAGGGCAAAGGTCACGGGCAGTGGTCACTCGAGTCACCGCAGCCGAAGGCGAGCATGCTCGCTCATTCTCATTCACATCCCCAGATAAATTGGAAAACTTCAGTCGAGTCGAGTCAATTGCAAATGGATCTCCGACCGATCGTAGCCATCTGCCCCATGCTCGCAGAACAGGAACGCGTCCAACATCAGGCTTGAAAAGAGTTCATTTATTTCATAACAAACTTTTAAACAGTCTTTTTTTCTTGGGTTGTGCTGGTGATATTGTTCATTTGAGTGAGTTTCTTTCAACACCGTTCAGGGCATTTCTGTCTGAGAATTTGCATATATTGCCTGCCGCATCAGCATTGCCCTCCGTAACGCCGTTCGAGATCGATAATTGCGTCTTCACAAAATCAGATCTTTCCAGGATGCGGGTCTATCAAAACATTAATTTCAACTAATATACCCGTACCTTTGTCGATAAAAACAGAGCTACTACCACACATGCTTTACGTACATTTGACTAATCTAATTACTTGTGGATTTCCATGTACATCCACTAAACGAGGTAGATGACAATTGTAAATATCACATTATCAATCTATTACATCACAGAATCCTTCCGGAGCAAATCCGCTAATCCTTATGAGGTCCATTTGATAACAGTGAATACATTCGATGGTGTGTGGTGCGTATATGGTGCGTTCCTAAAGTAATACAATTTAATTTCCCGCCCCGCTCCTATTGGTCGGAGTGGGATCAAACCATTTGAAATTGGTGAGGGGGGCTAAGTTTTTCCGCAAAGCCAGTCTCAATGCTCTCCAAGCTGTGGAAGTGGTAGGACGGAAGTTATTGTAAATATACAATGCGCCGACTGTGTCACGAAAACAATGGAATCGATGATCGAGCAACGTTACTCGATTGTTTTGTGCTTAACTGAAAAAATCTCCTGTGAAGACTAAAAAAATGATTCGTGAGGCTTATGGAGACTCTACTCTGTCCTACTCACAAGTTAAGAGGTGTTTAAAGGCATTTAAGGAGATCCGGGAATAGGTTCCACCGACCTGTCCCCCAAGCCCAAAAAGGCAAAAATGAGCAAATCAAAAGGGAAAAAAATGCTCATTGTCTTTTTAGACAGAAAAGGAGTGGTCCATAAGGAGTTTTTTCCTCGAGGACAGACAGTTATTGCTGCCTATTACGGGGATGTGCTGGAAAGACCCCGACAAAGGTTCATCAGCACGAGAAAAGACATCTCCGCTACCTGGCAACTCCAGCAAGACAACGCACCCTGCCACAATGCGGTATTCGTCCGTGAGTTCCTGGCCAAACATCAAGTGCCACCGCTGTACCACCCCCCTATAGTCATGACGTTGCCCCAGCTGACTTCTTTTTCTTCCCTCGGATTAAATCAGCCCTGAATGGAACCCATTTTTTGTCCATAGAATAGATCCAATCAGGCGTTACGAAGACCTTCCGAGAGGTCCCTGAAGACGCCTTCCAGGGCGCGTACCGGTCTTGGTAGATTCGCTCAAAAATTGTAGAAACCCAAGGACAGTACTTTGAAGAATTTTAAGTATTTGTGTAAATATTTTCACTTAATTGCTTTAAAATATAATTAAAATTACTTTTGGAACACACCCTGTATTAATGCCTTAAGGTGAAATAATCGCATAAACCGAACCCTTTCATTCAATTATAACATTGCCTGCTTGAACAAATTTCCTTTATGGTGACATTGGTCGACTTTCCTCAGCTCGTCACTCACTTCATCCCTCCCTCTCTTCGGCAGACACAGTTTTACTTTTATTTTTCCCCACTGCTACATCCAACTCACTTCGATTCACCCTTCACCACTCTTCCCGTCCTATTCCATCGAGCAGTCCTCCCACAACATTTCCTGGAAGAATGTAAGAGTCAACATTGATTTAGCCAATGGGTAAAGGCCTCACTTCTCTTACCCCTTGAGTGGTCTGCGAGGTCTGGGGACTTCGAGACGGATTGGCTCTATGTACTCCTGGGCACGATGGTTTGCTTGTGAGAATTTTGAGGATGGTTCCGGAGTTGGAAATGAAAGGGGAAATTGATCAATTGGTTCCTTCAGCAGAGGAGGCAGACGAACCGCTCCATCCTCCATCTACTCTCCTTTCTCTCTCTCTCTCCTCAACTCCTAAACGGAGTGCGCGATGGCTACAGCTCAGGGGAGCCGGAGGCTACCGAATCTCTAAGTGCACAATGTACACACATTCTGCCGGCGTAAGTTCTCGATCAAATAAAGAGCAACTTCGGCAACGGGGGCCCTGAATTCTGTCAGCCATTCCGGGTTGGATTCAATTGCCTACGGAGTCCAATTAAATTAGAGCGGAAATGAATTAGAGTTCGCTTAGCTTAATTCATCCTGCGTTGTGAAGTTAGGTAAACGTGCATCACTGTTTGGAAGATTATTTAGCCAGTAATGCATTACCAGCTCATCGACTCCCTGCTCCATTGCAGGATCTCAAACAAATTTTAACGAAAAATCCTCTTCCGAAATTGAAATACGTACTTCGGAAACCCTTTAGAGAAAATAAAACAACGCCGAATGATCCTCTCGTGAAATAACTGTAGATGATTCTTGTAAAGCCGTAAAACATGTTATAAATTAATTACAATTATTCAGTGATATTTCCGGCTTAATATTTAAGTAACGCGAAACTATTCAATTACTTAATATGTAGGTTAATTAAATGATACATTTAACATGGATCCATTCATTTGGTAAATATTTTTTTAATAATAAACATTAGACTGATAACTGGGAATCATGGGTAATAATCATTAACAGAAATTTTATTTACATTTCTGCAAGCACATTTAGGGTTTCACATTAATGCATTACATTGAGTAATTTCTAGAAGTAATTCATGTAAATTTAGCTACGAGACCTTTTCATCCATTATTTCTATCACGCACTAATCCGCAATATGTTTCCATAATTTTCGGCTGAAATTCTTTTGTTCGGTTGAAATATTAAGTAAAAAAAATAGTTTTTTGAGCGTTAATTGTCAAAATAATTTTCCCTCCCTTTTTTGAATCCCTCAAACTTTAAGTTCAACTTCTCACCCTATCTCCTTTATACTCCTCTTATCTATCTTGTATGAACTTTTGGTTGGTTCAAAATAGGGTAATTTTTCTATCTGGGTCGATCTAACCAAAGATTGACTTGGTATCCTTATACAGTAGACATTTTCTGTTAAAAGGAAGTACGTGAGTTACCATAGTCGTGCGATCGTTCATCGTGTGACTAGGGAATGCAATGAAAATGGCGCAGGAAGAGGGGCGTAATAAGAATTTCGATGGAGCTGAAACCTCTCTCTTTTTTTATATTAAGGCTGTTAACGCATCCAAAGCGGATTTGGAAACAAACTTAATATTCACATCGTTTTTTTAAAATGAGTTTTCAGAAAGAATGAGTAAGATTAAATTATCGTAATTGAGAATGGAATTATTTTTGAAAGAAAATGTCACAAAATTAAAATAAAATATTCAATTCCGTAGTTTTTTCCAATCCAAAAAGTATGAAATATGACTGATAAATCTGCATGAGACTCTAATATTGGGGTAATATAACTCTAATTTAAGAAATAATGTAAGAATATTCCACTGTTTTCTCTTTTTGTGGCAAAAATTCGTGTCCCGTTATGAAAAAATACGGTTCCAGATCTGTCTATATCACAGTAATGTTTCTCTATGAACTCTATGACAATTTAAGAATGTATCTTTGGCCATCAATGTATTACATTTTCCCACATTTATAGAGAAGGTACCATTCATTACCACCCATACATCAGGTCGAGTGGAGCTGATTAATTCTGACATATATTCTACTTAATACAATTTTCTATATTTGAAGAGTTTATTTTTTCTCCTATGAGGTTTCGAGCCAGTCCATCTCATTGCCACTTATTGGGTAACGTCACCAATTTATAATCTAATCCGCCGAACTCATTCACCTCTTCCTTAAAAAAAAAATGCATGAATTATTGAGTTATTTGAAAATGCTTTACATTAAAATTAATTTTATCTTTTCTATAACGTATGATAAATATTTAGGATGCAATAGTTTCAGAGTGTAAAAATCATTCGCCTCGATTTTTACACTCTGAAATTATTCCATTGAAATGTATGCTGGCGGATTACTCCGTTAAAATTTACTGTTGTGGCATCTCCCGCAGTTTCTTGAAATATTTAGGATATAACGAGCACTCTCATATTATATCAAATCTCGTATAACGCAGATTTACTTGTTTTACGCAAATATAAATAAGTTTCAATTAGGCAAGACTGCAGCCTTATCAGTTGTGGAAACAATTTCAAAAATTTCTCGTAATTTGGAGAGAGGGATTGGTAAATGCTAAAACTCATCCAATGAAACCCTGTAATAATAGCTAAATTACGACCATATTTTTCCCTCACATGCAACGATTACGACGGCGTTCGTGGTTTTGACGACTGAAGTCAAATTACCTATTAAACATTTTTAACATGATAAAATGTGTGTAGTTGCAATTTTGGGATGTTGGAAATTTGACTGACACTTTCAACCTCGGTGAAAAATCAGTAACGAGTGCGAAGCATTAACGATCAAGTCGTTAGGATTGCGACGGTCTTCGGAGTGCAAACGAACGGAATTGAGAAATTGATACGATTGCAAAATAAGGAGTATGAGAAAAAAATAAAACAGGGAAGTGACCATCAATAAGAGAGGACGCGAAGAGCGTCTTTCCCTCCGCCCTTTCTGCTAAAGGACATGAGCGACGTCGCAAGGTCGAACCCGTCCAAACACACTCACGCTCCACTCATTTTCTGTCCCTTGGTCAAACTCTCGCTTCCTTTCAAACGCGCTGCCCCGACGTCCATTATCTCCTATGCCACAATTCGATTCTCATTACGCCCCCATCAACAGGATTAATGGATTCAAGGCCTTCGAACCGACATATCTTCACATCCCCTCCACAACCAAAGAGAAAGATGTGCAGTGAAACTCGTTCTCTTAAGCACTGAATAAAGACATTTTTTCCATGTTTTTGCTCTCACTCAACTCTTGTAAATAAGGACAAAAACTTGGCGCCGGTACCTTAATCCTACAATCCGCAACTAGCATTTTAGTGATTGTCCTGTCTAAATCCAAGGCTGATGGGGAAAAAATATTTTCGTTACAACTAAAATTACACCGTCAAGTTTGTTCCCTTAATTAAACGTTTTCATCCGTCCAAGGGTAATCCCTCTGAAAATTGATTTCATGGTTCAGAGTTCAATCCGAACTAACCCATACGGCTTGTAAAATATACGCATTAAGGGTGGGCAGTAGTTCCTTTCCCTGGATCGCCATTCTCTTTTTTGCACGATTTTTTTAGGCAATGGAAAATAGCACCGTTTGATTTTTTTCATGAGGCCATTCAAGGACACGACTGAGTATTTCGACCAATGCACCAGCTAAATTACGTACATATGCCTTAAAGCGTCTAGCCCTTGCTTTCGGAAAGATTTCCAAGACCTTAAAACAATACAAAAATAATTGTTATGAATATATTCTTTTTGTGAGAGTCATGTGCATTTGTCTCATTGGTCAGATATGAATTGAATATACGTATGAACAAGTGAACGCATGCTCAATTCAATTATGACATCTCCATTCAATATTTGGCTTTTTGTAGTAAATTTTACTAGTAATGTGTCCGGAAATCCAAATGAATAGAGAACGAGTTTTGGATACAACATTACTGTAAATATTATTTGATACTTATTGATTATTACTATGCCCTGTACATAGAAATAAATGTCAGTAGTATTATGGCACATAGATCATTTCATGCAAGCATTTGTTCGATAATGGAAAGGTATCAAGTGATAGGAATAATAGTCTAACAGCAAATCCTCTGAGGTTCCCATTTTTTTCAGCTCAGAGATTACCATTCTCAGTACAGTTTACTTTCACAAGTTCATTATTCAAGTGAACAATCGGATTACACTAGGTCATAACCATGGATTTCTATCGCAAAACCCCAAAATTCATCTGCTTAATACGTATTTAGCAGGGCTCCTGCTTTTGCAATTAATTGCCAGCGGATCTCCGACGCGTAGCGCACAAAATACGATATGTCTACTATTTCCCAAGGCTCACATTTGCTATTGAAATGTGCTAGAACCTACAAGCTGTCACGTACAGAATTCATCAACAAAACAAATTCAGGAAGCTGCCCAAAATGCTGGGACGGGAGATGGTGAAAAATGCTAATCGCGCGAGAAGGGGGAAATTCGCGTAGAAGGGAAATACGGAATAGACAGGGAGGAAAGAATGGATCACCGAAACTAGTAGCAAAGGTGGATACGACAACCTTATTCTTCTCCTCGATAGTACCATCTAGGGACCACGTACCCATTTCAGTTCCTTCTCATTTGTTGTTTTCTTCCCTTCCAGTATTTTTTCATATTTTGGCTGTCCCTTTTTTTCTTTCTTTAGACCACTTTCGACTTACTTTTATCTCTCTCTTCCACCTTGGAATCCCTCCAATTTTAACGCATCTCTATAAGTCTTCCTTTCCATTGTATCATCTTGTCATACGCTGTTCCGTAATAACTCTTACTTTACTTCTTGGATCCAGCAAACAATAATGTCTTGCTTTTGAAATTTTAAATAAATGCACCCTTTTGTATACATTTTTAATTTTGACACATACTCTTTCTATTTTATGAACGATTTCCTATTTAGTAGGTTTTTAAAACGGTTGTTTGCGTTGTTTTTTCCCCTAAATATTTGAATTGTTAACCAATTCCATTTGGATAATGTGTGTTATAACTTTTTAGCATTCGTTGTTAAAGTATTCTTTCCTGTTAAAAATCTAAAATCCATCTCGCTGTCAATGTTTTCTATGACATTATATCGCTGCGTTGGTCATTTTTTGTAAACGTTTTTGAAAATTGTAACTTTTTAACTTTGTAAACTTTTGTAAAAACATTTTACATGGCCCTCTTGAAAAGGATGTGATAGTTCATCATCTTGTCTTACACTTATATTTATTTTGAATTGTTTAGATTGTTCGCCTGTTAAGTTTACTTTTGATGTCCTATCTGTAAGGATTTTATAGATTACAATCTTTTACTCGGATTTAACACCGAAGTCTCATATTATTCTTCTCTTATTATTATTATATGTAGTATTCTATTTTTATAATATTCTACCTAGCTTTTCCCATTAACAGATCCAAATGCTATTTTGAAAATTAAAAATTTTGTATCCCTGTTTTTAGGTTTCAGCAGCCTGTTAAGAGTTATTAACTTTAAATTGAAAAATGCCCTTAAGAAAGAACTGTTTTTTCATTCTCTATCTTGATATTCAGCTAAAAGTCCATCCAGTATTATTTTCTCCTTTGCTCTATCAAATATTTGTACTTATTTTATCGCCAACTATGAAGTGTTCCTTCCTTCCTATTGTATGTTATGTCCTATGTATTCCTATGTATGAAGTATTCCTAAGTAGTTGCTGAACTATTTTTTGTCGCCTCTACCCTTTTATTTATTTATTTATTATCGACTTAATTGGGCGAGGTTGAGACTAAATAGTCCCTTCTTCCACCTAACCCTTACATTACATACATTACATTGAAGACAATTACATACAGCCAAGCCCTGGATGGAGAAAAATCCAGCCAGACGGGAATCGAACCCGTGACCTCTCAGTTGGTAGACGAGGACGTTACCCCGCCGCCACCGGGGCCGGCAGGATGGATGCAATAATGCTACTTTCTTTTACTGTAAGTTATTTTATATTTCCCAAATTACATCGAAATTTATGTAATTATATTCTAACATTTTTTGCTGTCATTTCAATAGGTCAGCTGAAACAGACTCTTCTCCTCAAGCTCTGTTATTTTTCAAATATTAATTAACAGTTCTTTTATCTATTTCTGGATTCTCATGTATATCAGAATATATTCAAGGCGTTTCTGAACTGCAGATATTATTGAGGCTAATTATTAATTTTTCACTTTTAAAGCAAACGTTTGGCATAAGAAAAGCTCATATGAATTACATTTTGTCGAAAATGCACTATTTTGCAATCGTTAATGTTCTCCTATCTAAAGGGTATGGCTTTTTATCTACGTATCTCTCTGTCGACTCTCTGATCTATTTATGTCACTAAACGATTAGATGTTACCTAAATATAAGTATTTTTTTGAAAATGATGAACAATTATTTGTAATTCTTTTTATACCTGTAGAAGTATAAAAGTGGATTTGAAACATCATAATACAAGCCCCGGTGATTATAATTTGAGAGGAAACCTCCTGATTTAAGGTGATTAAAGTTTATATCGGTCATTTTACGTAGAACTATAACCTACCTAGAACTAGAACCTACACACTTTAAGTCACACTTCATTTATCTCATTTAGATATCACCATGGATATCAATCAAAATCAACGAAGAAATAACAGGAACTTCAAAGGACGATTAATTTATTTTGAAAAATCCTTAGGGTGAACACATGAAAGAATCTCAAAACTGCCCATTTGCCGGGGGATATTGTGTGCCGTTCCATTGGAGAATCAAGAGACTTCCAGGATCCGATATGCCTAAAGCCTTCCACGTTAATTGGTGGGCAGTCCACATCTTTGATTTTAAGCACTTCCAAAATCCCAACAGTTTTCCTCTCTGCCATTAATTTCCTTTAGGAATCGGTCGCTGAAACCCGAACTAAAAGCCAACCATAGCTGTACATCATATTGCACATTTGGATTAACTTTCCTTCCAAGCGAGTCATTTACTAAGGGCTAAGTTTTTCCGCAGTGGATTCTCGCAGATGATTCATAAATACACGACTCCATTTAAAATTTAGCTTTAAAAACTCAATATGTAGCCCTATTACACTAACAGCTTATGCTTTGAGATTCTTAAAATATTTTCTCCTAATAATAGTGATATAAACTTCATTGCAAACGTAACGGTCAATTGCATACAGCCATGATAGGATCACATTATGTTCAATCGACCTATTGAAAGATATAAAATTAGGGTCCATCGGCAAATTGGAAAAATTGTTGTAGCATTACTCGCAAGTGAATGCCATTCATTTTACCCCCATGGCAACCTTGTACGTAATATCACTAATAGTTTTGATGGATACAATCACTCGGGTTTTAGGACATGAAAGCGATCCCGATATTTCTCTCCATGACTTGACACAGTTGAAACATCGAAGACGCAATGCTCTGCTATGGTCACTCATTCGACAATGCAACAATGGTTCTACTTACCGGGAAAGAAACCAGTTTCAACTGGACAGAAAAAGAATGGCTCACCGTAATTTGCTCCTAAATACGCACACATATAATTTCAGTGAATGTAATTCCCTGAGCAATAGCATACAAGTTATTTTCAAAGATCTTTTTGCCCTTTGAAGTAATGGATTGCCCTTTTTCGTTGTGTTCCCTAGCTCTCCCATCCAATTCTCGTCCCTCTCTGTGGGAGCGGCGCTTCACGCCGTCCGCTGCCAAGATATAGATGAAATGAGTAAACCCTGATTCAAAAAAGTGGTATCTGGATGTCACTGATTAATAATAAGAGATAATAATTTTACAAATTAAAACAATTTAAAATAAATTCTTCGTACGTATACATTAATGAATTTAACACTCACTAGTGTCCTTGCCTACATAAAGTAAAGTGTTATTTCTGAAAGTTCCCTTAGCATTCCCTAACGAATGAGCACACCGACCGGATATATGCGTATAATTTGTTTCATTTTTTAATTCATTAATTAAGAATTAGGTCATTTCATTCAAAATGTTCACTTTTTATGGTAGGAAGTGAAAAACACCAAGTGTATTTTAGTAGCCGTTTTTAAAAGCAGAAGGAACCTTCATTTAATCTGACGCTTACACGCAAACAGTATAGTTTACACGAGCAAAATTCTGGACCCACCAACTGTTCAACTAACGATCCTATGATTAAAAAAGTAAAACAATTTTTCTTCAAAATTGCTCCGCCGGCCTCTTCCTTTTCCCCTTTGTGATTATCGTCTTGAAGCAAGAGCCGGCTCGCATATTAATGAAGGGGAAGTAGAAATCGAAAGCTGAATTACGTAATTAGAACGTTGTAGCGTGACCAAAAAAAGAATTGACGACAGGGCAAATATGTGTTACAAGGTTAGTGCCTCACAAGCTAAAATGATTAAAAAATAAAAACTTGAAAAATATTCATCCCGCCACCCTTTCGTGAAAACCATGCGACTCCTCCCAGTCTCCACAGTAAGGAGGAACTCTTAACGTACGCTCTCCTCAGCCGTTTCTTTTTCTTCTCTCTCTTAAAGGGAAGAGATCCCCTTTTCTAGCACAAATATAAGACTGAAGCGGCAGAGGAAAATTGGGGTGAGAGAAGGTGAAGCGGAGATGATTAATGGAGAGCTCAAAAAGAGAGCAGCGTTCGCGACTATGACGTGGTACTCGCGAACCAGCGGCGGATTTTGCTTATTTTTGACTTGCGGTCAAGCGTAGGTAACGAGGAAGGAACGCTTATGTGCACCAGAAGGGTAAGCGCTGCGCCTAAAACACGATCCATCATCACTATGCGTACTTCCCACTCAATTCTATTTCCTTCTCCCTTCAATTTTTCAACCCTCACCCCATTTAACATCGGAGATAGAAACTCACAGAGGTACGTCAAGGTCATGGAGTATTATACAGGGTTCGTCCGGAAAATAAGTGTAATAAGCTCATTGTCTTTTTTGACAAAAGGGGAGTCGTCCACTACGAATTTGTACCTGAACGACAAACTGTAAATGCTGCATTTTACGTCCAAGTGCTCGACAGGCTTCGAAAACGAGTCACCCCCGTCCGGCCAGCGATCAACCGTATGACTGACAATCTGAGCGACAATGCGCCGTCGTCTCACACCGCGCTTGTCGTGTCGGACTTCTTGGCCAAGCACGGCGTGGCAACGCTGCCGCACCCGCTCTACAGCCCGGACTTGGCACCACCGGACTTCTTTCTGTTCCCGAAGATAAAGAGGAGTTTGAAAGGAACGCGATAAGGGACTTTGGACGCCGTCAAAGAGGCCGTGATGGCGTGTCTTCGAGAGGTTCCCGATGATGCCTTCGCGGGAGCGTTCCAGGAATGGGAACGCTGCTGGAACAAGTGTATCGACTCAAAAGGGTCCTATTTTGAGGAATATTAGCTTAAGATATGTAAAAGTGTAATAAATTTTTTTCCTGAGCTCAGTACACTTATTTTCCGGACGAAGCCTGTAATTCATGAATTAACGTATTAACCTACCCCGTACGGAGAAATTCATCAAAGGTCAGGTCACACACTATCGCAATTCTTTTTGGAGTACTTGCCCTTGGTAAGACTGCATTTCATTCATTATCTTTCTTCATAACGAATGTTGAGCGATGTAAGATTTCCAATTTTCCATCTAAAATGATACAGTAGTTGTTTTTTGCTCTAATTCGTGCTCCTTTATTTTGACTGCGTATTATTTGAATTACGAGGAAGTGCTAGGCAGGGTGGAAGATGAGAGAGAATAGTTGGGAGAAATCCAAAGAACGCAGGAAAGAGATAAGGCGTTAAGCATATGAAGAAGGGAAAGGAATAGGGTAAATACGTTGGATGGAACGCATATAGGGTGGGATGTATTTAGGATGAATGAGGGAAAGAAGTGTGCAAATTTGAAGAGAGGCCTAATGCTGTGTCATGGTTGTGTATTTTGTTGGGAGAGGCAAAGGAATGTATTGTTGTGCAATTGAATAGGCTATGTGCATCGAAAACCTGGTAGCTTACTTCACTGGTAGAATACAAATCGTAATAATAATAATAATTTTAATATATTTCTATTACATATATACTTCTCGGAGAAAAAATACATGTTCATGTTGCTTTTCCAATCTAAAGTAAATATCATATTAAGCATGTAAGTGGTCAGGACATACCATCCCATGAAATAAGAAAATTTTGTTGCCATTTAATCCGACAAAATTTTCATTTATACCCTTCACATTAACGACGTTTTTCATGCCTAGTCAATTGGGGTCATATTAAATATCGCCCTCAGCTCTGGAAAAACTGGAATTTTATGACAACAAAAAAAGCATCCGCTCACAAGATGGGATTGAAACCCAACCCAACTTTGAGTTGGCCATCGATCGACCTATTCTCAGGAATAACGGGGTCACTTACCAATCTTCATGTTAAATGAATCATAAAGTTTGCAGGTACTCCACTAACGGGAGTAAATCTTGCTGTGGCTGTAAAGGGGAAGCGACTGCTAACTTTGCAAAAGATCATATGAAGTAGATGCAAAGTGGTACTCGGCAAAGGGAACTGGACGTGTCTTCTTGGAGATTGGCTTTGCTAAAGTACGTAGAAAAAACAACCGATCATGGCAATTAGTCACAACTATCTGGAAGGTAACCGGTGTGAATTCGTTCCCATCAGCAATTATTTTATGACGATCGTCTTTAATTGAGTTCAGATCATTCAATGATTCAAACTTAAGGATCGTCTTAACCTCAACGAGTAATAGTTTTTTTTATGAAAATTACTCTTACTTGAGTTTCTCAGCTGAATAAAACTCTAAAGGAAATTCCCGGTCTGAGAGTTAAATGAAAATGTAGATGTGGGATCTTTTACAAACGTCCCATATCTCTTTCTCCAAGGCAACTTGAAAAGACATTTAAAAATGGTGACTAATAACACCAAGGCACAAAAATGTAAGCAACCGTATTCATTTCTGAACACAAAACTGGCAGAGCGCAATAAATTGCAAATTTGAACACATGGATGCGTACTCATAAAACTAACTTACTAAATTACATCAATCGCTACATCATTCGGCCTATAAATTTCCTCTACGATATTTTACTGTTAAAACAATCACGGTTTCCTATACTGACTAAAAAATAATAAGACCACCAAAAAAACTAATGCATCTTCATTTCAGCCCATTAATGTGTCACGTAGCCAACCCGAATTTCTTCCGCTTTAGCAGGTCCCCCAAGCCTTCGCATGTTTCATTCTCCTACTTTCATTTATTTTCGTAGATGGCTACCCATCATCTTTCTCCATTTCTATTCATTATTTAACTTCCAGTTTTGCCCTAGCATTGATTTTCCAATATATCAAACGGCCTCGGTTCTTCCATTTTACACTCCATACGTAGAATTGATAGCCTTTTTTGCTGGAGTACGCTATGATACACACAAATAAACCCCAATGAAATATATGTATCACCCCCTTCTACAACCCCTCTCATATGTCCACAGTCGATCAATCAGGCTCGTTCAAAAATTCAATTTCTCTTTCTAAAACAATCTTCCTGCACAGAAATTTGCTTCGTGATCGCTTACACTCCACGTAAGAGAAGGACCTTCCCCAATTCTGTTCCCCTTTCAGCAGTAGTGCTGCTTAATGAGAAAGTAACATATCCAGAATATATTCCCCAAAGTACTGTGAATATGACATATCTGGGGAAAATTTTAAAAGGAATGAGCTGCGAATTTGAAACGTTATACATACAAGTGAAATGATAATCAACCATTTAACATTTAATTTCACTTACGTGCGTTATACAGCCTTGACCATCGGTCGTGGATTCAAGCAGAATTGTCCCATACGTATGTGTTCTCAAATAGAGTACGATATTTTATTTGAGAAAATCGAGATAGAGAGTAGATAAACTGCCGATAATTTTTAAAAAGATCAGGAATTATTGCAGAACGCAAACTCAGATGAAATGTTTTTATATATTTAACTTTGTCTTCTCATTTCATCAATGATGTACTTTAGTAGCAGGTAATCAGAAACCAGTTTTCCAAAGACCTAATATAACTAAAAAATTTTCTTTAAATTTTGGGGGAAAGAATGTTAGAAAAATGTTTGACCAAGGACAGTTGCATTTTCATATCTTCTGCACTTGCAATCTATGTAAATACTCCTGCAGTAGTTATCGGGTTAGAATTATTGAACACCATCGTAGTCTCATTGGTGCTATGCAGACTTAATTGTATTAAATCTTGAAGGCCTCATGTGCCATTGATGTAAGTGAGTTGCTTTTCCGGAGTGTACCTCAACCCTATCCCCTCGTCTTTCCCCTTATTCCTGGATCATCCTTTCCTGATTATGGTGATATTAAAATCTTAATAAGCTCTTTTCACTACGTTCTCATTCCACTTTCTTACCCTTATCCTGTCCCTTGTAATTGCTTTGTCCTCATCAAGTGGTCGTCCTTCTCTGAACGTTCTGCCTTCTTTAATGCGCTTTTCTGGCTCGTCGTGGAAAAATAGTTTTCATTTATTTTTCTCTGAATGGGTTCCGTTTGAGCAACTTCTCTCTCCTTTTTTCCCTCTCTCTCTCTCCTCTCGTCCTCCCTCTCCCTTCTCCTCTCACTCCTTCCCTCTTCAACTCATTCCATCTTCTCTCTCACTCCTCCCCTAGACTTTTTCCCCCTTTTCACCACGCTGAAGCAATTGTCTTGGCAGCAAAGCTCGCCTTGTGTAAATCGAATACTCGTCTAATCACAGGATACCCAAGTGACGTCATACCCCTCAAGACCTCTTCAAGGTCGCCCCATTTTCCTTGTAATATCACCTAAGACTTCTAATTTTCCCTCTCCAGACGTCGGCGACCCAGTTTCTCAGTATCACCAAGTATGAAGTCTATGCAAGGGTTATTACCCATTGCTCTCCCTCATGGCCGAGGAAAAGCTATGCGGGGTAGGTCTTTCCTCTAACCCTTTCCATATTTCAAGACGGCAGAGGTTTTGAAGCTAACTCCAGAAAATAAGATGAAAATTTATATGCTCCAGGCCTCATTAAGGGGAGAGAAGTATTCCAGCAGAAAGCAGTTGCAAATAAAGTTTTGGTGTTGAAATACGTAGAGAGTTATGTAGATAATTCAGCTTAAAACCTTAACACAATAAAATGCAAGTATAAGTATCAACGTTTGTCCATCTGAAATTAAAACCAAACATTAGAGGACTTTCGCTGAAAGGGGATATTTTTGCATACATTTAGAGAACTTACTTATGAAATAAGATAGAATACTCCAGAGGCACGAGAAATGGATAACATAGATTAATTTGAGTAAATCATAAATATATATGCAATTAAAAATTCTGGGTGGTAAAATATCATGAAGTTTACGTTATTTAATAGAAACAATAGCAATGAAAAGGGCAAAGAATGAAGGGACGGTTAAAATGATTGGAAACAAAGGATGAAAAAACATCTTCAATGAAATTCCTCGGAATTTGATAAATTAAAATGGAAATACTCAGAGAAAATAAGAGTAGAATTTCGTAAGGGAAAAGAACCAATTCAAATTTTAAATTAAAAGAACTAACGTAAACCTAAGAAATTCTTAGTGTTTTGTTTGGAACGCTGTTAATCTTTTGTTTTACATAACTGAAAATAGACGATTACAAAGAAAAATAAGGAGTCATTTCTAGAAACCTTTGAAATGTCTCCTCAATTGTGCTGAAAAAATGGAAAAGATCTCATGCCTAACAAAAGTTAAAACATGAAGACATTCTTGAGAGAATATATGAAAGAGGTTTTATGAGACTTATAAGGAAAACGAGAATGAATTTGATTGGGTAAATTTTACGAGAGGGTTTACTGCTGAACAGAATGATAGAAGGTAAACATGAGAGAATGAGAGGAAAAGGGAGATATTGCATTAATACGTATTTTATCTACTTATTCAAAAAAAGCCTATATTGGAGTTTGAGAGTATCTATAGTATATATATTTTTTATGAGGTAATCCACCGGTTAAGGTAGGTTTTTGGATGGACACAACTATCAATAAATATTTTGAAACTCCAAACAAAACCCAATCCAGCAACCTAAACTACAACAGGTCCGTCTTCATCACTGTGTACTTCTTTCCTCCCTTCATCCCATCCAACATCCCTATCCTGTTCCTACCCTTGCCTCGCTTGTCCAACATTCTCCCCTCTATTACCTTCTTCAGAATTCCACTACCGCTCAATACGCCTTTCATCCATTTTTCCTGCCTCCATAGGATTTCTCTCAACAAACCCCTCTCCTCACCCACCATCTCTAGTACTTCCTCATTTGTTTTCCTTTCGGTCCATTTCACCTTCTCCATTCTTCTCCACACCCACATTTCAAAAGCCTCCAATCTACGTCTATCCTCCTGCTTCATTGACCACGTTTCCGCGCACATAGCTACGCTCCATATCAGACTTTTTACGAGTCTTGCCTTAACATCCCTACTCAACGTCCATATCATCAACTCCCTCCTCTTTGAGAAAGCTTCCTTGCCTAGCGCAATTCTTCTCCTTACGTCCCTACCACTTTGACCGTATTGGTCCAAAACACTTCCGAGATATGTAAACTGCTCTACCTGCTCTATTCTTTCCCCGCCTATTTTAATATTTAGCTTAGCCATTTTCTTTCTGGAAAATCGCATAACCTTTGTTTTATTAATATTTATTCTCATCCCATATTTATCGCACTGAACCTCCAATTCACTTAGCAATGCTTGCAACCCCTTGGCTGACTGAGCAACTAAAGCTTGGTCATCAGCAAACCTAACCGATTTTACGAATTCCCCTCCGACTTTCATTCCTACCTCCAGTTCTTCCCATGCCTCTTTAATCATTTCCTCCACATATACGTTGAATAGCACCGGTGACAATGGGCAACCCTGCCTAACCCCTCTTCCTAACACTGCCCATCCGAACTCTCCGTTCCCCACTCGCACCTGAGCAGTCTGAGACATGTACAGGTTGCGGATCAGTCTCCTGTCCCTCCGATCCATTCCTATTTTCTGCAATACACGCATTAATTTTTCCCAATTCACTCTATCAAACGCTTTTTCTAAATCTACAAAACAGGCAAAAACGTCCTGATTTTATTCTATATTCCTCTCGACTAGTGATATAATTACTGCAATGGCATCACGCGTACCTCTTCCTTTCCTGAACCCAAACTGATCATCCCCTAAGTAATCATTTGCCTTACTCTCTATCCTTTTGTTGATGATCCTGAGAATAACTTTAGCTGCGTGGGATATCAAACTTATTGTTCTGTAATCCTCACATGACGAAGCCTTTGCCTTTTTTGGAATAGGAACTAACACCGATCTCACAAAATCTTCCGTCCAGATTCCTTCCTCATAGATACTACGAATCAGTCCATATATGGCTTTCTTGCCACCTTTTCCTAACCATTTCAACATTTCTACAGGAATGTCGTCTACCCTCACGGCCTTATTTGCTTTCATCTCCTTTAATGCCCTTTCTACTTCATCGTCGAGTATGCCTCGACCTAAGCTATCTTCTTCTATGTCATGTTCCTTTTCTATGTCTAACCTTGTCGGCCTTCTTCTTACCAGTTCTTTACCATACCGTGTTTCTATATATTCCTTCCATCTCTCTTGGATTTTTCCTGGTTCAGCTATTATCTTACCACACTTATCTGTAACTGTTAGCACAGATCTTGCCTTCTTACTTCCCGATAATAACTTAACCTTGCTGTATAGAGCACCAATTTCACCCTTCTTCTGTAAATTTTCCATATCCTTGCATTGCCTTTTCCACCATTCTTCTTTTGCTTTATTTGTGGCCCTTCTCAATTTATTGGTTAACTCTTTGTACTTCATTTTGCCTAACTCTGTGTTTACATTTTTCCATCTTCTTCTCTCGTCCATCTTTGAAATCATCTCATCCGTTACCCATGGTTTCCATATTCTTTTCCCGTTAACGGTTCCTATAGTGTATTTAGCGGCTTCCAATATCCCTTTCTTGATATATTCCCATTTTTCTTCGATAGTACTCAGTTCTTTACCGTCATCTATTATTTTCTCTACAGCCTGCTGATACTCCTTCCTCGTTAATCCATTTAATGCTGATAAATTCCATTTCCTAACCCGCCGCCCTTGCTTTTTCTTCTTGAAACGAACGTTACATTTCATAACAACTAAATTGTGGTCATAGTCCGCATCCGCTCCTGGGAAACTGTGCGAATTTATCACACTGTTCCTAAACCTGTGCCTAACCATAATATAATCTAACTGATACCTTTCTGAGTCACCTGGCATTTTCCATGTATACCTACGTCATTTTTGGTGTCTAAACCATGTGTTGGTGAAGACTAACCCCTGTCTCCTGCAGAATTCAATTGCTTTCTCCCCGCGTTCATTCCTCGTGCCTAACCCATAGTCCCCCACCTCACCCCCATCTCTTCCTTCGCCTACCGTCGCATTCCAATCCTCCATCACTATTAAATGTTTCCCTGCAGGAACACTCGCGATGATATCCTCTAACTCATCGTACATCATATAAATACATAATTACATTTATATATATATACATAATATATATGTATATAAATAAAAATTAATATTTTTATATATGCATATATATATATATATACACACACAAACAATATTTACTAATAAATAACCAACCAAGATTTCTGAACATTAATTGATCCTTATATACATAATATAATAAATTACATTTATTAATGATAATTTTTCTTAGTTTCAGGAAGTCGTAGATCGAAGTCACTCTCTGTATTGGGACGATAGAGACTCGTAGTGTGATTCATTTTCTTTTCATTTATTTTCATTAGCAAGATTACACTGCCCAGAAAATCCAGGATGAAATGATCGCTATTTATGGAAATGATAGACCATCATATGACATAGTTGTGAGGTAGAAACGAATTTTAAAACTTGACACATGTTCCCCGCAGACGATCCAAGAAAAGAAAAACAGCAAAATACACGGACGATGCAGCCTCAGTAAAAAAAGAGGAAAGATTTATGCCATCAAACCGAAGAGCGTCATTTAAATGATCATGAATGAGACTGATCTTAATTACGGGAGTCTGAGGAAACGTATTCATGAAGAACTGCGCATAACACGGATGTCATGACGTTGGGTTCAACGCCTACTAATTCATTTTTAGAAGAAAAAATGGCGCCACAGGCGATCAAATCGATCTCTTTCTAAATTAAAAACAAAAAAACATTGCTTGGTCGAAGATTACACAGCACAAATCACGCCATTCAAGAGACGACAATGATGTTCGACAAAATCTGTCTGGTTCAGCAATAACGGCCTTTGAAAGGTTAACAAACAATGGGAGAAATGAAGGTATTACTCTTGATGGTGATTATGTAGAGAAGTCTTAAGAAAAACAACGTAGAGTAATCTCGTGTTTCGCGTAAATTAGTGTAGTAACTATCCAGTCTCTAGACCACTAAATGCCTATAAACCTGAAGAATTTTCTGAATAAAATTAACAGTAGTATTTGGCCCAGGTTATTTTTTCATGATGTTAAGCCGCAGAGCCGTAAAAACCTACCCGAAATTTCAATAAGTTTCTCATACTGAGGGAAATGTTTACGCATTCAGGAAGCACACACCTCATAGGAATGGGCCGAACACTACAAAGTCGAAAATCATCTTCCTTAATTATTCCAGCTTAAAACAAGGACCCCGAAATGGGAAGTATATGAAATATTAAGTATATGATAACGAATTTTCTTCTATTAACTGTGAGAAATGTTTGGAGTTCAAAAGCAATATACTTTATAAATTTACATAACCTTATATTAGTAACAATTGTAGTTGATAGAATAATAGGAAATAAACACGATATTCATTTAAATCCCAATGCTTATGCGACATGCGTTTGAGAAAATTAATGGTCCCGAGAATAGAAATAGATTCAAAGATTACATTTTAACCGCAGTTATTGTTGGGAATAGAATTAATAACATTAAATATGAGTAATAACTACAGATGCCATCGCTGTGGTCGATATCGGTTCCATCAGCTCAAACATTCATTGCTGATGCAGCATCCCGATTTAGCGAGGTTGTGAACGAAGATTATAATTGACACTCATATCGTTATCCGTTGCAAAGTATATATATATATATATATATATATATATATATATATATATATAAATACACACATATGTGTACATATACAAGGGTGGTCTGAAAAGTCTCAGACCTAACAGAGATGCAAGATATTTTTTCTGAAATTTTCTTCGTAGGCAACTTTTCAGACCACCAAAGTAAAAATATATACAAAATATATATTTTTAAAAAAATATATACATATATATATACGTATATATATAATATATGTATGTATATATAAACACAGTAATCAACCCGAAGGTCGGTTTAGTAGGTGATGGTAGAGCTCACCCATGTACCAAGCCCGACGGCGTGTGAATATTCACACATCAGGGTAGGGGGGCCAGTTCCTTTCCCTGTGCTGGTTATGGTTTCCCAGGAAGATCTGGTACCCGAAAAATCAACTAGCTTGGGTGGAGCTGCAGGTGCCCGAAGTGCCTTGCCCAGGAATTGAACCCCGGACCCTCCGGTCAGTAGTCCAACGCTCTACCCACTGGACCACGCGTATGTATAAACATATTTATACAATTAATAAGTCAGCCGATTAAGGTAGGCAAAGAAAAGTCGGTATCAGGTTTTTCATTTTTATCAATCATAAAATTACCATTTTATATTTTCCAAAACCTTTGCTTTCTAAGCTCTGCTTCCCCCAAGCCCATATCATCATCTTACGTACCCCTATAAGCAAAATGAAACTCGTACACACTGTACTTGCATTGCAAGGAGAAATTTGGTCTTCTAGTAAACTCAGGCTTTGTACACCTATCTTCAGTGTTTAATCACGACTACGAGCATCGCATGGCTTCCTAAATCTTCAATTAACCTGCTTCTACTTGACTACATAGTGGTCATCATCTTTGTGGAGGAAGATTTGCTAAAAACACAAAGGGAAGTCACAACACTCGGGTCACCGATTCTGCTCGTAGTCGCTAATTTGGCAGTTGGAATATTCATGCGTAGTGCGAAGGCAAAACTCGCGTAGTCTTTCAAAAAACGAAGAAGAATTGAAAGGAAAACCCTGGTGACATAAAGTGCTTTAAAATACTGTAGTCCGCTAATTTTGGGCGACGTAACACTAGGGGTCTTTGGATTTAAGTGGTCAAGAGTATTGGTCCCAATTTGGTTCCAGGTCGGAGATAATTTTTATCGTTTTATTTTTTCCATTTATCTCACCTTTTATCTATGCTATTGAATTAGCTTTATTAATTTGTGAGAATTAATTTGTCTTAAATTAAGAATTTTTAATTTCGTTGTAAGAACCATTCTCTCAAAAACATAGCCAGTATGTTTCAGTAATTTTTATATTGGTGTTCTAACGATGATTTTACCACTTTTTTCATTCCTAATATTTATTTAAAAAATTAAGTTTATGCTATAAGTTACGTTAGTTTTTTAAAATGCCTCTAAATCGTATATCTTTGAACAAAGAGACAATACTAAATTTTTGAAGATATCATTATCATTCCACCCTCAGAGAAAAATGCTCGCTCAATCATTGAATCTCTAAAGTTTCGTCAAATATTATAATAATACCACTCTTTGGGGTCAAGAAAATTTACTCAATAAGAGTATAGGATTGAATTTAAGGTCCCTATGTCTTCCTGATGCGTATACGGACAAGAATCTAGAAACCGTTGTAAGACCACGGTGGTGACCATTTGAACTACATGTGGATTAGTGTCGACTACTCTTTGAATGTAAAATTATGAAATGTAAGTAAGTCGAATTCAATAACATTTTAACGATTATTTTCCAATATTTACGGAGAAAAAACCACCCGAACAAACCATTTGGATAGAGTAGCCTCCTACTCTTCTTGCCGTGCTTACGGACGGCAATGATTCTACGGGACGTTCCTCGCATGAATTAACCGTAATTGTAGAAAGGGGAGAAAAAATATTTTTCAGACGGAAATATTTATAAGCCAGCTCATTCTAGCCTGGAGTACATATTAACATTTCTTGTGACGGTGTGTCCATTTTATTTGAGAAAACTCAATATTTTCACGAGTAGAGATTTTTCAAAGAAATAGTTCGTAATAAATGTCGTCCAACTTACTTTTGTTCGCGTCTTGTTCAAAAATAAATATGCTTTTTATTATTTTGGGCGTTTAAAATAGAAAAAAAACTCTTTCGCCCGAAATCCGTGGTTCTCTGTGGTTCATATTGACACAGGTTTTTTTTTACTTTGTCTAATTCATGGACCGCACCTGGTATCTGTAACTCAGTCCCTTCAGGGAAATTATACACGTATATATGCACATATATATACAAATTATACCTTCAGGGAAAAGATATCGAAGGAAAAGTGGCGATTCTTTATAATTTATTTGAGTTAGCAAGAGAAGACTGACAGAAAAACAAGATGGTGAACCCTTGAGCTCTCGATTTCAAATCAACTTAGTTGTGATGACAGCAATAGGTTTCCTTCCAAAATAATACAAATTTGAAGAGATATTTTTCGAATAAAATTTAATATAAAATCGACAGGCACTCGATCATGTCACAGTGTATTATAATATAAATAAAAAATCAAATGAACACTTTCTCAATTTTTCGTTTGGTTCTTTTTTAATGACATCGGAGGTCACAAGATTCAATGTTTCCAAACTGTATTGGAAAGAGGAAACAGAAAATTTATTGGGAAATATGACCCGGGTTCTTGTCAATTGATAGCGCCATCACGCACATTGCATAACATTCACAGGTTTGCACGGCGACGCAAACTTTGATAAAAAGTTACAGACAATACGCACTTTTGGGATACACACCAATTTCAATCATTGGTACCCTCTGCCTCTTCAATACTCTACACACTCATGACACGACCCGACAAAAGGTCTTTCTTGTAAAAAGAAAAGTTTCTTCTTTAAATCAGCATAAAATATACTTCCGATACCAAAATTTATTGTTTTAATGGCTAATAGACTTCAAATGATATCAGTACTGTGTTTTTTGTGTCAACAAACTATTCGCTAATCCGGTTAGGGATCAGGGCCCATAGGGATCAGATGAGTGGCAGTTCAATGTAACCTGTAAAATTATACGAGATACGTCGTTCATATCCGCTGACGAATTTGAGAACACGGCGAAGACATTAGCCTGAATCCCACAGAGCATTTGGCGGACGAGCATTATAAAGCGGAAAATTTGACTGAAAATAGGAAGCGTTTCAAACGACTGCCGCTTCCTTTTGTGAGAACCCTTAAGGGATCCATCATTTCCCGATCAAACATATTTTTCCTAAAAAATAAAATTGGTTTGACTAAACATCTCATTATAATCCAGAAATAGATACTCCACATGAGCACCTCAGGATGAGAAAAAAAACGTTTGCGGGAAAGTTGGATGGGGGGATAGGCGGATCGCAGAACGCCGAAGTGGCGCCGGCGAGGAAGGAGATGTTGGGTGCGGAGCCCATTAAGGGTTAGGACGGATGCTAAGGGCTTACGTGAGATGCAGGTGTGGTTTAGGGACCGGCAGATCGTTATGGAGATTCGCTCCTATCCCGTCTCACGCAGGCACAAACTCTCCCCGGGGCCCCGCTGGGGTTTGAAAGAAGGGGGCGGGTTGAGTGGCAGGGTATGTGTGGGAGAGTCGAGGACTGGAGCAGAGGCAATCGGGGGCGTCCGGAGGGAGGGATCATCCACTACTCTGATGAGTGAGAGAAAACTGAAGGGCCAAAGAGCAAAATTACGGGACACCGTCTCCGTGAAATTGAGCACCAATCGGCGCACCTACTTTTCCAAGTCATAAAACTCTAGCATTTCACAAGAGTTACAGCTGTACAGGGGGATTGTAAAACTATTATTAAAATAGCATGTGTGCGTATATACACGCACATATATATATATATATATATATATATATATATATATATATATATATATATATATATATATATATATACTTTTATATATATATATATATATATATATATACTTATATGTTTACTCTTTATGTCTGTGTGAATATATATATATACAAACATGGACAGCAAAAAACAATGTAAGAATACATAAAGAGAACCCACGTTATTTATTAATAATTTCGACGGAATTTAACTCCGTCTTCCTCGGAAGAAACAGTAGTATTCGGCTGTTTGTGTACACAAACACACATTTACAAACATATATCATTATTATTAAGTAATGTACCGGTCAAGGTAGGTTTTGGATGGACAAAACTACCAATTAATATTTCGTGACTCCTAACAAAACACAATCCAGTAACCTATTCTGCATCAAGTATGTCTTAATCGCTGTGTACGTTCTTCCTGCCTACATCCCATCCAACATACATATCCTGTGCCTGCCCTTTCTCCGTTTGCCTAATATTCTCTCCTCTATTACAGTCTTCAAAATCCCACTGCCGCTCAATACGCCTTTCATCCATTTTTCCTACCTCCTTTAGATTTTTCCCAATAAACCCCTCTCCTCGCCCATCACACCTAGTACTTCCTTATTTGTTTTCCTCTCGACCCATATGTCTATATATATATATATATATATATATATATATATATATATATACACACACATACAAACATAAAGAGTAAACATATTGAAAGTAGTATATATTTCACTTATGTAGTATAATTATATTTATGAAAAAAAATTAAATGTTACCAAGCAAACATTTTCAAATCACTTTCAATTCAGATCACTTTTCACGAGAGACTTCACATTTTATCAGTTGTGGTCTAGACCCGAGCGTCGAGAGATCATAAACTCTTTTCCGAGCGTCGAAAAAATAAGAAATATCTACATATGTATGCACATTATTTTTACAATTTGCCAAAATCACTTTTGACGATATCCAAGTCTCGTGTAAGAACAGAAATTGCGCGAAGATACTACAGCTAGATTATTTTAATACAATGATATCATCCACACCAGTATTATTCAACCTATTCTCAATTAAAATTAAGCTATAAATTTATAAAACTCTGCTATTATTGTATCGGGACGACAAGAGCTCTTCGTCTTGCATATCAGCACTTTTTCAGCATTAATCCCAAAGAAAGATTCTCCATTCTTACGCTAAAGAGACTTTCGATTAAAAGCCAAAGGGAAAGGAGGAGAAATGTCCCACTAGGACCCTCGTAATGGTCCACTTCCTTGTCAACACCTCACAGAAGATCCCAAAGGGGCTCCGTGTCTCTACTGGGAAACAAGGGAGCCATAAGGAGCGTAATTGCTTCTAAGAGACGATAGTGTAGGTGATCAAAGAACTGTATAATACAATTCTTTGGCGAATCAAGATGGTGGACAAAGGCCTTTTGCGAGAAACTAAAGGTAAGTGACAAAAGAGGTTTTCTTAGTATTCCAAGGGAAATTTGAAGGGTCGAAGATGGTGATTTACCACTTAATTGTCTATATTTGATGGGATAAATGGACTGATAAATCGAAGTAAAGAAGTTGAGTAGGCACCAGATGATTCTCGCATTCTGCATTTCCTCGTCCCTTTGTGACTAAGCCAAATGCTACATTTCATTCGGTATTATGCATCTATATATGTCTTCATATTAAATGAAAACTTTCGGCTTTTTTTATTACTAATATAATAACAGATACGAACACTCTTGTAATTTTCCACAAAATAAAGATTAATTAGTCGAAAATAAATCTTAATTAAGTGGAAAATTGCAATAGTTTTCTTCTCTGTTATTATGGAACAAATTCCATCACACCACATCTGAATCATTAATTTATATTACTGATCTAATCACTTTTCTAATACTCTCGAATGAATTTGATTTTGAAAAGCAAGCCTACCAAACGGAAAAGGGATATTAAAAATTTACGTCCAACTAACAATTGCAAATGCTCATGATGAAAAAAATTAGTGAAAAAATGACTTTTTGGCGGAATAAATAAGATAATATTTTGTGATCACGTAAATGGTGGCAAACAGTGCAACAGTTAGACTCGAAACTATCTCGTAGATGTTCCCTAGAGGAACAGTTTTAGTTTCCAACCTTTAGTAAAACTTGATCCGTGTGAGTAATAAAAAAAAAGGCGAAACTTGTGGGCAAAGACACTGATGAGGGGCGAAGGTTTTTGGAAAAGGAGAAAAAAATAGAGAGAGATGAAAGGGAAGATTCGCGGATAAAATGTTGTTCGGATGCATAAAGAGCTAGAAAACAGACGAGAGGAACCAAGAAGGAAAAGGGGTGGATCGGATGAGGGACGATTTGGGAGGGAAAAAAAACAAAAAATGGGCTTTCGTGGAGAAGACAGAAGGGAAGATGCGGGTCCGCTGATGTGCCTCGAGAAGAGGGCTAAGGGGATCAAGGGATGCTAGCTCAGGTATAAGCAGAAAGTATTTCTCTCATTACGGAGATTAGTGAAAGGAAATGTGCTTGAAGGAGGGTAAAACGGCGAACGTTTCAGAGGAGGACTCAACTCGATTATTGTACCGCTCACACGCGGTCGGACAAAGCGCAGGTGTGATTAACGAACCCGAATGATTGATAGTAGAATGCAAAACAGGATGAAAATGTCGTCAAAACGTTTAATCTTCACTGGATTTGCCTTTAGCTAAGCATTTGAGAGGCAGACAAGATCCTTTAAGTGCTTTAAGAGACGGAAAACTGTCGGAAAATAACTTCTTACTCTCGAGATGAATATGTGCCGAGAAAGAATCACTGTTCATGACTTAAAGTATAAAAGCGTAATTGAAACACCACCCTGCCTTAAAAACATTTGTAAGAAAATGAAAATGTTATTGAAAAAATCACGATATATTAAAAATGTCAAAAATAATGCATGCTAACAAAGAAAGTAGAGCAAAACTAGTTTTACATAAAATGATAACACCTAAAACTATTTCCTTTCCTAACATATAATCTGTTACCCAATGCATTGTGAAGCACAGCATGTCTTTTCCCCAAATTTACCACATTTCCCCTAATTTTCCCCACAGTGAATTATGCAAAATATTAATGTTTATCTCCTTGTGTTCTAAATAGCTAAGGAATAATATCAGGTGGTGCATGGAGACTAAAATCCACTAATGTAGGAGAACTACCAAATTAAATAGATGATTGATTATTTAATCCCAAAGACTATTATCAATGCAAAACATCACGTTGAGTCATTGAACATTAAAAGTCAATATATTACCCACATATTTGATTGAACACGATCACCGACTGTATTTATCTCCAAGTTTATTTGTATTTGAAATCGCAATCATGAAATGTACACAAATAAAAATAAATCATCTTCAGATTATTATTTTTCACTGTGAAAATTATTCACATGCTGCTTCTAATGCACATAAATCTCTGCTGACATCACACGAGACCAGTGAGAAAATACCCGCATGGTGGTTATACGCCAGGTCGTGCGTTATGCCTATGCTAACATTGGCTCACAAAGTCTTTTGCTTCGCCACTTCCGAGTGAATCACAATACGAAATATACGAGGTAAATCTGGACAAACAAAATACAGAGAAATACCACACCTGAAAATAAAAAAAAATTAACTTACCTAGTGAATGCAGAAATGTATTTGATTGCCGCTAATAAACCCCCACGCCGATTACAGGATATAAGTATAGCCTCCTGATAAACAGATGTAAAGTTAGCGCAAATTATACTTGCCATGTTATGAGAGTAACAAAATGAAGTCAAGGGATGTACGGGAAAATGAGATGCTGACGAGAGAAATGAAGTGGCATTAACAGACCCTCGGAAGTTTTTCCGACAACCCCAATGAGAGAAAAAGCAAGCACGAAGACGAGTTCCGACGATTAAAGAGGAAGTTTCAATGGAGAAAAAGAATTGGACGGATTCGTGAATAAGAATGAAGCAACGATGGACGCTAATGTGTGGTGTAAATAGGGACAGCGAAGTAAACATCGGCGTACTACATCAAGGTAAATGAGCACAAAAATTATTAAAGCGGAAATGTAATTACGAGAACAAAAATGAGGTCATGATAATATGCTACAAAAAGAATGTAAAGCGGAGAGTTTAAATTCGAGGTTATTATCAGCAAATGCCATCGTCAGATTCAATTAATACCACCCACAACATGCATCTTTATGCCACGTATATGATTAAAATCTGTCATCAAGCGACATTCTAAAAGTAGATTATGAACTGCATAACTCCTCAAGTTCTTTAAACTCCAACTTACTTTCGGAAATGACATAGATACGTGCACATGACGCCTGCTCTAACCTGTTCACGTTGCCAAATCAAATTTCGTTTCAATTATTTTACCAAGAGATGCGTCTACAAAGTTGAACTCATACTGGAAATATGCTTAATTATTATAAATTCATTCCATTATCTTTTTATATTTGTTGTTTGAAACTTATACATGAATTGAAAGCTTTTCATGAACACTATGCACAACTGCTGTAATGAGTAAAAATATGCCTTCAAATGTAAAATATGAATTTTACTGACAGCAAGGTCATTGAAAAAATCAAAATAATCTTTACCGCACAATCATACTAAATAGTTAAAAGTGCCTAAATGTCGTCAGTTTATATCGATCGATAAATGTTTATAAGGTGCTTGAAAACTTTAATTAACTCTAATAAATTGACTAATTCCGCTGGTAGTTTCCCACCGTCGCAGATGATTTTCCCCAACAAAATGTTCTATCGGCCAAAGTACAGCCAAAATCTGACGCGCATCAGATCTTCAGGGAACCAAATAAAGATCTCCGTATCTTTCCCGACCTCTTATTTCGAAACAGCATGGCGGACAAGAGAATATAAGCATGAACCCGCATGAATCTTAGCTCAAGCTCCAAGAGTTCAACCAACCCCTTTCTGGCGGCAAGCTTGAAATCAAAATGACGAAAAATGAAACTGTTGGAGGGGGAATGTATGTGAGGATCTGTGAAGGAGACGAGAAAGCTTGAAAAAGGAAAAAGAGAGGCGGGAAGTGACCTAGGACGGTCGATTGATGCGAAGGGAAAACGAGATAAAGAGTGGGAGAGAGAAAGAGAGAGAGAGGGAGACTTTAGGAGGGGGATAAATACATACAGAAGACGTTAACGCTGGTTTTCCGCACGCCCTGCTCGTCCCGGCCGAGTCGTTTGATGTCTCTGTGATCCTCCCGGGAGCGCTCGTGGGCGGAATAGAATTGAAAAGGTCGGCGGTGCTGCCCGGATGGATCGTCAGTTTGGGGATCCGGAAATACACGCCTAAGACAGTGGCGAGAGGGAAAACTGGCGAGAAGGAATACGGGGGGAGAGAAGAAGAAGGGAAAGACCTGTGGGGATGATGGGAGAAAGGAAGGGGTTACTCATCGGAGATGAAAAGCAAAGACGGGAAGTAGATAACTTCCAAGCCGTAGACTTCTCCCGCGGCCAAAATTCTAAAAAAAAAAAAACAACGCCCCTTGAAATAAGTCGGAAACTCGCCGGCGGAGTTACCTCAAGTCTTCCATAGCCCAGAGGCAACTTTCATGTGGTGAGTAAACAGTGTGATATGCGGGAAAAAGGCACGCTTTTATTCTTTTTCGTCCTTTATTCGTGCGATCGGACTTTCGTTCGTGCACCGGTACTCTAAACACAAATTTAGCTACGAGGTGGCTTTGAGGAGCTCAATTACTTCTGGAATGGGGCGCGCGTTTCATGAAAAGACACAGGTTATGACAAGGCAAGCAAAATGAGTACTTCACCGCTTTAACTTTCCAGAAAACTCAAATGTATTTCTCAACGTAAATCACAAGATTAATCGAGATCACACTAAACAAATTTGATTTTTCTTCAAGGAAGTAAAGCACGGGTGGCATTTCATCACCTTAAAGAAAAAAGATCTATATTCGAAAATACGAGAATTAAGGTTTATCATCCACACCTGAATTAATGGATTGATACAACATAATATTTTTAAATATATATATATATAATTCCGTTTGCAATGTTTGTATACTTGAAATTATTGTGAATGAATGTCGAGTGATATCTCACAATGACATCATTTGATAATAAGTGCATTCTTACCACTGTAAAATTGTATTTTTTCGGTCACAGGTGTTCCGGAAACCTGTATTTGTTGCTTCTGAATTCTTTTCTTGGTTTTTGCGGCGCCCAGCTGATGTAGCATGATTATTATGTTTCTATCTTTTGTTATAATGGTGATAATGTTAAAAAATTTAAGTATATTTTAATTACATGCATGCCCCCATCGTATAAACATTCATCTAATAACAACAAGGATGAGATATAAAAGATTTTGAATTCACTCCTTGCCTTTATATACACGTTTCTTACATTTAGGACACTTACGTATCTGCACAGTATTCGGCCCCATTTATCAGAAAATGAGAAAAATTAAACAATTGGTGTCAGAGAGGATACCATTTGGATTTGGCATTACTGATTATCTCTTATTCCGTGCTTAATCTCATTTAGAATTTATGTCTCTTTGCACTAAAATATGTCTATACTAAAATAGTTTTGAACATCGACAATAAATGAAACCTATAAAATTTCATTGTTCGAGAATGAAATGGCGTCATTTGTACTAAAGGTATTTAAAATCGTCAATCTCAGAGCATTAAAAACGATGTGAATTTGCGAAAAAAACTTCGATGAATTTTTTTCCACCCCACTCGCAATTCGCGAGCATTTTATTTGCAAGTGAAAGCAGGCACCGAAAGCACTCGGTTCTATGCACAAGAGTAATAAAGCTATCGTGATGAATTAGTGTCAATTAAGGTCTTCAGACATAACAGCCGAAATAACGCGTTCAATTAGGCAAATGAGTTCATATTAACTATTGTACCATAGTTTTATTGTTCCATTTATCCTGATTGTTTTGGAATTTTCTTGCAATAATTAAACTCAGAGCAATACGTCTCTTCATACTACAGCCCTAATCAACACACTGGCGTCATTTTTTAAGACAAAAAAGTAATATTTATCTCTACCGTTTGTAAGCTAAATGAAATGTGTTTACCTGATGCTAATTAGAAAAAGCTAATTGAATGAATGTAGGAATATTATTCGTACAGTCGGACTTCGTGCAGTAGTACTCTGAACACAAGTTTAGCTACGAGGAGGCTTTGAAGAGACCAATTACTTCTGGAATGAAGCAACTAAATGCAAAGGTTGTCTAAAAAGTAGTAGAACTAAGTCGATTAAAAAAGTAAATTTCCAGAATTGATACATTCACTCAAAAGTTTAGTATTTTCAGGAGTGATGTGGTAGAAATCGAACAATAACTGGTAGTAGCACTATCCCACAGGATAAAATGTATTGTACGACCGGGTTTCGATGTATGACGTCATCATCAGGTAACAAAATGAAGTTTAGTGCCGTATTATATAATTTTTAGACTCCGGAAGCGTGGTAGTGGATGTGGCAGGAAAAGAGGGAAGGAGGGGTAGGGGGAGAGAAGGACGGAGAAAATTTTATCAAGTGGAATAGTGCCACTATCAGTAATTCATTCGCTCAAAAGTTTTCGAAGTTGCTCCCATGTGCGTTCACACACCGCTACCAGTGGGTTTTTCCCGCTTCGTACGCCTTCTGGAAGGCCACGTCTAGAATGCTGCTAAGTATTCCCCTCCCTCGTCACGGTCTACTGTAACGCTTTCACCGACCCGTGGCGACGTCCTTTCAGCACAGATTTGAGGCAGGGTAAGAGGAAGAAGTCTGTTGGGCATTATCCATAAAATTTGGATCCTCACTCAGATGATCGAGAAGCTCTTGACAGATCTGCGAGGAAGTTTCCTTTTGCTCGTCCGAGTGCACTCGCGGCGCCTACTTCACACAAACCTTTCTCATACCCATACTTTCGGTCACAAGTCGATTCTCATCACTTTTAGGTATGCCAAGTTCATAAAAAAACCATGAGAACACTTAATCTGCCGTTCCTGTACAACAAAACCTTCACTGTTGCAAGATTTGCATCACTTTTTGAGGTCGAAGGGTGTCCTGAACATTCGACGCCTTCAATATCTTCTCTACCCTCCCGGGCCACAACTTGTGCCTTTCAAAACACCCGATCTACCCACTTCGTGATCAACATAAGCTGTCTTGAGCATGTCATGAACCTCTTTCCCGGTTTTTCCCAGTTTCACGCACAATTTGACGGCCTAGAGCTGGTCCAATAACCGGTTCACGTCGAAGCGTCACGAGGTCACGTTGTAGCGGTTTCGAAAACGAACAATGCGTAATCCGCAAAGGCTTGGAGCCAACTGCCTCCTGAGACTCCCCTCCCTTGAACCCAGCCAGAAGAGTGCGTGATTATGGACGGAGTGCGGCGATGGATGGAGCGTTATAGGTACGGTGTGAATCTAGTTCATGTGTGATGGTTAAGGTGCGGTTGGTGATCTTTAAGTGTCATTGCACATCGGAGTATTTTGTCTCATATATGTTCTTCTTGTATATGTATGCATGTATATAGTAAAAGGTACTGTCGATCAGACTTGACTGTTGCCTCCTGGACAATTGCCTAATTGCAACAAGATTTTCTAATAATAATAATAAAATAACCGCCGCCGTCCATTCGTATATCCGGGAAAAAATAAATCATACTACTTTTGAGACAGACCATGCACGCCTACTTTCGTGATAGATACGAGGCGTGTTCATAAAGTAAGGCCCGTTTGGTCACAGGAAAAAATATACTCATATGAAACACATTTTATTGGCACTTTTAGTTAGCTACAAACCTACTTCACTTATCTACATAATCGCCGTTCACTTCTAAGAATTTTTCGTACCGCTTCACCAGCTTCTTTAACCCCTCTGCATAGAAACTCGCCACCTGAGGGTTGAACCAATCGACAACGCCATTCTTGAGTTCCTCTTCGGTTTCGAAACGTTGTCCACCGAACCACTATTTCAAGTGCAAGAAAAGGAAGTAGTCGCTGGGTGTAAGGTCAGGACTGTACGGTGGGTGGTTTAAAGAGTTCCCTACGACCCAAAAACTCTCGTCCACTGGACATTTTTTGCTCTTTGTGGTGGTCGGTGAGCATTTTCGGTACCCACCTTGCACGCAATGTGTGGTATCCGAGGTTTTCGTAACAATATTGTAGACAGTAATGCGTCCAAGTTGAGGAAATTGTTCAGCCAGGCCATTAATTGTCAATCGACGATCACATCGCAGTTTTTGTTCCACTTGCGAAACAATTTCATCGGTCAGAATACTGGGCCTACCACTTCGCTCTTCGTCATGGACATTTGTTCGTTCATTTTTAAAATCACAGCACCATTGTCTAACCTTTCCTACACTCATAACTGTAGGTTTATAAACTAGGCATAATTCCCGATGAATTTCAGCAGCCGAGAATCCTTTTGCATACAAGAATCGTATGACAGAACGCACTTCACAGCTGGCGGGATCGACGATTGTCACGGACATTGTTGTTTGCATGCACGGACGACTTCTGAAACAAGCAAACGGCTTCTGAAACAAAACATATGCTATAGCTTCTCAATGAATCAATAGGTGGCGCTGCAGGAGCAAAACTGTGTTCTGAAGCGCCAATATTTAAATATAAGCAAACGGTACTTAATTTAAGAATACGCCTCGTACATAGCATTATATATTTCACGAAAAATTTCATTTATAAGTGTTATTTATAATTCAGCCACTACCATTTAAGTATTATTTTACGAAAATAAGTGTTTTTAATCTAAGAGTCTTCTCAAGCTAGTGTGTGTCGTTAAATCTAATTATAAAGGCATTTTTAAGTGATAATTAAAAAAAGTTAGAACCTGATTGAGAAAAATTAGATCAATACGGAGGCTAATGATATCCTAGTTGGTGGAAGAATCAATTAATTAGCAAATTCCCTCGGCTCGATTCCCTTTCATGTATGGCATCTACACTTCACCCAAACTGTTTGATTTTTCCGGCACCTGGTAAAGAGTATGCGGCGGAGTGAAAGTGATTTCCCCATCCCGAGAGTAAATTTCATACAATAACTAGTACGAGATGTGTTATATCATCACTTTGTTTTTTAAGGTCAAAGCATGACAGATTACGTTATTCCAAAGAGAGGAAGACTGTATACACATGAAAGAAATAGAAGAAGAAAGATATATACCATGACTAATGAAAGATATCAGTTCCAAGATGTCTTTATTTGCACTTCAGGAAAACATTAAAACATTTTGGAGACTTTATTTGCGAAATGATGGATATCGAAGGAATTTAAGCACTAGTCGGAGATGAGGATATATAGCCGGAAAGATATAAAACGATCCACCTCCAACTCCCGGTCGATATCGCGGTAACCATATCTTCACCCCCATCTCTCGCTGCCGGTCCATTCACAGCCTCCTCCATGCCCTCCATCACCCCATTAACTTTCATTTTTTCCGGTTTTATAGGGAAATGTTGGGGTTTTTCCCATAATTTCACCGGGACATCTTAATGCTCTACTAATTTGCAATTCATTTTACCCACTTTATTCCTTCCGCAGTTTGTTTTTCCATAAATCAGTACCCCGGAGATGCATCTCACCTCCGTTTTTTTTCGAATGTTCCAAACCCCTTCCCCGGAAAATTTACTTAACATGCGTGAGCAAACGCTAAACGATAAATTGGGACAAAATTTTGGGTGAGGCTAAAATGACATGATCAGAATACGCGCTTCTCACTGCGATAAACGTTTGATAATATACGTGTTTACTAATATCCTTAGGATAGTGTTACAAATAGAAATAAGTTACCTTTCATTCTATCCTGCTCTACTGAGCTTTGATTTATCTCTACAAGAACGAGTGACACCTTTATTTGAATATGGTAAAGGCGTCTTGCCTTTGGTACTCTCTTCAGTATTCCTTTACCATGTGCTCCTGATATATACGGTACTAATTTAGCGTATTAGATATGTTGGAAATGAAAATGATAGTGAAAAATTATTTGTTTGTCATTTTATGAACTGTTGTGAATAAGTTTTGAAATTATAATTGATTGTGATTTCTTAATGACAGTAATTGTTTCGCTGTATGACACTGACGAGTAATTTTGACTTTCAACCCGTCTTTGTGGAATAATTATGCCTAGAAGATTTGTTAATGCTGGAGGAGTTGGTTAAAGGAAAAAGAATAAACTAGCCAAAAACCTTTATCAAAATGTATCAGTTATGGGTGGATTTATAATTTCGTTTTTTCGAGAAGAAACTAATTTAAGGCAAAAATAATTCTGATCGATGGATTGAATCTAGTACCTGAATCGAGTATCGATAAGGTATTTTGGAAGGGTTAAGGTTTTGAGTTTCGTTTCGAGTAAAAGCTTTAGATTTCCAGGAAGAGACAAAAACATGAGTAAAATTCAACAATTATCGTAACGATAGTATGTCCTCTAATAACCATTTCGCCCTTGTATTGGAGCGAAGTGTGAGGTTTTTCTGGATCTGTAAATTGCATGAGTTGAGTGGGTTTAAGAAAGGGATTCCCCATTGGACTGACGCTAATTAGGGCGTACAGATGAATAATGAGCATATGTTTCCCTTCGTTTAATGTTAGGGTTATTTTACTATACATACAATAAAGGGAAAAATGGCTATCTATGCTGCCTTGAATTTACTAGTTTAAATATCAAAGTTTTGAGTAAATTTTAGTTAGATTAGTTAGTTGCCGCCTGAAAATTTCATGCACGGTTCAGAGGGAACGGTACCGTTATTATAGGTAGTAAGGAGGATTTTTATTCGCGGTTTTGGCTATGGCTTGCATGAGACTGCTTGAATTTTTTTGCAGCGTCATTCTTCATTTTTGCAAGAGCAAGTGCATTTGACGAAGAGATCCATATGTTACTTTGCTCTCTGCATTAAAATGCAACCTTATTAAGTGGAGGATGTTTTTGTCCATTAAAAAATTAATAAATAGCATTATTTGAAGGTTAAACGAGTAATTTTGTTCTTAAAATATAAATTTTTAATTCGAACCATGAGATATGAGAGAATAAACATTCTTCATACAACAAAAAACAAAGTGGAGGTAAATGGAAAGAATATACTCGAAATTCAGGTATAGCCGAGAGAACATTGAATGCACACAACTTAATGCAGCCACCGACAAAAACAGAGCTACATTCTGTGAGAAGAGTGCCATGAAGCATACTGGCATCTGGAAACTAAATTGGTGGTGAAATCGGTGAAAATTCAAGCTGGAGACCGTCAAAGATAATTTTTTCAGAGCACTTAAAAATGTTTATCCCTTCATCTCTTTCAGACTCTGTCCCAAAAATACCGAGGATTTCGTGGCAAGAGTTAGATGGAAAGAAAAAGCTTAGCAGACATTTTACGATTCGAGGTCCGACCGATCGTGCCCTCACTCACTGATAAGCCCACTCTTTCTCCCCTCTCTTCCGAATCATTCCCTCAAACCTTCGACGAAAATCAGCCGCACGACCGTCTAGAAGAAGATGGATTTCATATGTTGTGTACGTGGGAGGAGGAGTAGGGGAATAAAATGGCAAAGATGAATGGATGAAGCGAAACCATTCCGGATCTGTCAGTTATACGTTTCACTAAAGCTGAGCTCTGTGCGAACTTAATTATTCATGGGGAAAAGGAAGGGAAAAAAAATTACGGCCTTCGTTCGGGACGCGAAGTAGGCCCTTGTATTTACTCTTATCTAAATTTCATCTCTCATGAATCATCTCACATTAATCACCGAAACAGAGACGTAGTGTAATCCGACGTGCGCTGTTTCGTATATTTCATGCCTAAGGAGTAGTTATTCATATGCACCGTACGTAGTCTTGGCAGGAAGGCTAATGCGCATGCAGCCTCAACGCAATAGAAACATCTCGAAGGTGCATAATGTGAGAGGACCCATCAGTATCAAATTAAATTTTCATGGACTTTATTTTTTCCTTAAAGGTATATTACTCTGGTATATTAATTTGACGGTCAATTAAAGTGTTAAACAATCCTTGTTCACTGAGACGGAATTTTGAGTTTTTTCGTGAATCAAATATTCATTGGTCAAAAATATCGATTAGCGATTATGGTGCATCAGTTTAACGCGCATTTTTAATGGAGTACGTGGAAATAAACATGCACGCCCTAACTTGCAAAATATTTCATTAATTGTACCACAAACTTCGAACCACTTTATCAACAATGTTATATTATTTATGATCCCAGAAAATCAATCAATATTTTAAAAGATTTTTTTCTGTTAAATTTATCATATTTGCTATAGTTACAAATCACGTATTAATTACTGCCGTAATTTCCTTTATTTATTTTATTTTCAAAATTTCCAAGGTCGTCCTTTTCGAATTTCGAAGCAATGACGTCTTTTGTTTTGAGCGCCGCAAATCGATTCTATTTTAATGAATAATTAGCATCTATGACAGGAAAAATTTTTAGTTTTACCTATCAACTAACTTAGGCCGACAAGGTTAGACATAGAAAAGGAACATGAGGTAGAAGAAGATAGCTTAGGTCCAGGCATACTCGACGATGAAATAGAAAGGGCATTAAAGGAGATGAAAGCAAACAAGGCTGTGGGGGTGGACAATATTCCTGTAGAAATGTTGAAATGGTTAGGGAAAGGTGGGAAGAAGGCCATATATGGACTGATTCGTAGTATCTATGAGGAAGGAATCTGGCCGGAAGATTTTGTGAGATCGGTGTTAGTTCCCATTCCAAAAAAGGCAAAGGCTTCGTCATGTGAGGATTACAGAACAATAAGTTTGATATCCCACGCAGCTAAAGTTATTCTCAGGATCATCAACAAAAGGATAGAGAGTAAGGCAAATGATTACTTAGGGGATGATCAGTTTGGGTTCAGGAAAGGAAGAGGTACGCGTGATGCCATTGCAGTAATGAGATCACTAGTCGAGAGGAATATAGAATTCAATCAGGACGTTTTTGCCTGTTTTGTAGATTTCGAAAAAGCGTTTGATAGAGTGAATTGGGAAAAATTAATGCGTGTATTGCAGAAAATAGGAATGGATTGGAGGGACAGGAGACTGATCCGCAACCTGTACATGTCTCAGACTGCTCAGGTGCGAGTGGGGAACGGAGAGTCCGGATGGGCAGTGTTAGGAAGAGGTGTAAGGCAGGGTTGCCCATTGTCACCGGTACTGTTCAACGTATATGTAGAGGAAATGATTAAAGAGGCATGGGAAGAACTGGAGGTAGGAATGAAAGTCGGAGGGGAATTCGTAAAATCGGTTAGGTTTGCTGATGACCAAGCATTAGTTGCTCAGTCAGCCAAGGGGTTGCAAGCATTGTTGAGTGAATTGGAGGTTCAGTGCGATAAATATGGGATGAGAATCAATATTAATAAAACAAAGGTTATGCGATTTTCTAGAAAGAAAAAGGCTAAGCTAAATATTAAAATAGGCGGGGAAAGAATAGAGCAGGTAGAGCAGTTTACATATCTCGGAAGTGTTTTGGACCAACACGGTCAAAGTGGTAGGGACGTAAGGAGAAGAATTGCGCTAGGCAAGGAGGCTTTCTCAAAGAGGAGGGAGTTGATGACGGGGACGTTGAGTAGGGAGGTTAAGACAAGACTCGTAAAAACTCTGATATGGAGCGTAGCTTTGTACGGCGCGGAAACGTGGTCGCTGAAGCAGGAGGATAGACGTAGATTGGAGGCTTTTGAAATGTGGGTATGGAGAAGAATGGAGAAGGTGAAATGGACCGAAAGGAAAACAAATGAGGAAGTACTAGAAATGGTGGGGGAGGAGAGGGGTTTGTTGAGAGAAATCCTATGGAGGCAGGAAAAATGGATGAAAGGCGTATTGAGCGGTAGTGGAATGTTGAAGAGGGTAATAGAGGGGAGAATGTTGGGCAAGCGTGGTAAGGGTAGGAACAGGATAGGGATGTTGGACGGGATGAAGGGAGGAAAGAAGTACACCGAGATGAAGAGGGACCTGATATAGATTAGTTTGCTAGGTGGGGAGTTACAAAATGTTTATTTAATAGTTGTGTCCATCCAAAAACCTACCTTAACCGGTAGATTACCTAATATATAACTATCAACTAAAATATATTCATTAGAATTTCCAAATAGCTATGGAAGTTAAGATAAAATAAATTTTAATCATTTTCTTGGAATGCAACTTGCATCTGGTGTTTAAAGGGCTAAGACTGCAGGGCAGAAGTGCATGCAACTGAGAGAGAGAGAGAGAGAGAAAGGCAATGTGAAAGAAACTATTTTTATTTTCCTTTGATCGATTAAAGCATTAGAGGGCCGAAAGGAAGGTCAAAAGTTTTTATCCAGCAAAGAAAAACGACGCTGAGAAAAAGTCAGCATAAAGTCTGAGGACCCGTAATATAGCGTAGAACAAAAGAAATAAAGGCTAAATAATTAGGTTGGCTGAAATGGAGGAAACTAAGGTGAAAAATAAATTTTTGTTTTCCACCAATAGTTATCTCAAACCCATTTTATTTTTGGGTCCTTTTTCCAAAAAAAAAATAAATTGTCTCGCATTTTCGTCTGCGGAAAAATTGCCCGAATAAAAAATTCTCCTCCTTGGAGGGTATTACAATAGACGGTTGAACAATTAGAAAAAATAAAGACAAGATAAACTGGTGAAAAGAGGCGGATGAGCTGAAGAAATGGAATATCAGTAACTATAGCAATCAGCCATTTTACTTGCACTCATAGACGTAACGATCCGTCATATTCATACTCGTTTATCGATTTATGCCCAATTTTGCGCAGAAAATAATGCTATCCGTCATATTATGCTACTACGGTACTCATTTGCGAAACGTTTCAGTGACTACCAACAGCCATTCTTTCATCCAATATATAGGTTAACAATCAACGGAAGTTTAGCACTTCCATCCATTAGCTTAGCCAGAAAACGTTCACCAGTTAAACGTTCACACTAACGCGAACGGAGTTCACAATCACACTTTATAATTTAAGGTTGTAATAAAACAATAATTATTAATTTTAACTCTAAAAGCCTTAACTTTTAATGCAAAAATTGTTGCATTGAAATGCATGTTAGCGGAACACTCCGTAAATAGCTACGTCATCTCCCGCAGTTTCTTGAAATTTGCCTTAACTTTGTAAAAATTAAAATCTGGCTAAGTAAGATGTCATTAATAATATTCAATAATCTTTTTTCATGAGGTTAAAAATTCGAAAATTTCCACGACTTAATAAATAAGACTTGGAAAGATTTTGAGACTACCGCTTTTTATTTTCGTGGAGAATTATTGCTTCGGTCATTATTAATCGCCATATAAGCTAAACGAAACTAAAGCCACTTTGCGGTAACACATCTCATTTCTAAAGCATAATTACCAAACACGTTAAGTATATGAGAATTTAAACCCTCTCATAGGTAGGAATTTAGATTTTCTCAACAGAACCTAAAATAAGATAAAACCTAACCCAACTCAACTCAACAGAACATAAAATAATAAAAAATCAATTACATATTTCGGCTTCGGGTAACGCCGAACGGCTTAATTGATAAGGGTGTATATTATAATACTTGTAATAGGTCTTAAGGCGAGAGATTTACTGTAGAAGGCAGGTTTTCGGTGATACGGTGATATAAAATACCCCTGGGGAGATTTTACTACCAAATTTAGAAAAACATAATTCGCATAGTACATTTTCCCTGAGATGCCAATGACATCAGTTTTCCTAGAGGACGTTCAAAAACGCGTGTTCTTTACATTTCTATCTTAGATCAAGTCACACATATTGCATATTTAGCTACCAAGGATAAGCGAAATTAATGACATTAGACAATTTGAATAGCTAGAAATGACAGTGCTCATAAAAAACTACGCATTCCAATGAAATGGAATTATTAAATTATTAATGTGTAAAAAAGTAAAAGAAAAATTATTAATGGGTATACCTTTAATCAAAAGGGTTGCTCAACAAAAAATACCTTTAAAATATCATATCTGGAATACGATACATGACGACCGTAAATAAAGTATTCTTATGTAAAGATTTACTTCTTCCTTAAAGTTCTTTGGAAAAGGCAGTAATATTTTGTTCAGTAATAATAACTTTTCTTAATTTATAGTCTGAATTATTAACCCTATTTGGACAAAATGGTTTGATTGAAGGCTTTCAGATAAGTAAATCTATCCCTCACTGGCAATGATGAATGAAATTGGTTTCAATTTCGAATCATCCACAGTTACTTAATAAGCCGTTACTAGTATACCAAACGAACTAGGCGGAGATAAGTGAGTAAGCTACTCTTATTTGCTGACAGGAAGAAACTTCCCCCTTAGCTTTTTAAGCTTTACTACTAGACAACATCTTGAACTCGACTTGGATACTTCGACGCTCTCGTAAAAAAAATACACGTAAAAAAAACTAAAACGCTCGGGAACACTTCTCGTGATTCGTTTTGGGCTAAAAAACTGTCAAAGAATTGTCATCTGGAAAGAAGACGGAGCGAGTAAAGTATCTTTTCAAATGAACCTCAAAAACGACAGATTACAACGTAGACTCCTTCTTTCTCTCTCCCTTTCTTTTTTCCCTCGCCCATTATAACTCAGAGGCACCCAGAAATTGAGATACAAATCTGTTCCACATCATAGACTACCATTCATACTCTCTCGGAAGGAACAGAATCACTCCTCGTATGTTTCACACTATTGTACTCGACAAGCGATTGTACACTGATATCCTAGTTTATCGCCGCGATTTTATACACTCTCTGTAGTCGAAGACGATCTTTGCCTCCCTATCCTGTAAAAACTCTACAAGTATTGTATTTTTTAATATAAGATAGTTTAAGAACGTAACCGTAATAAGGAAACACATAAAAAAGGATCTCCATCCCTCTTGAACGTGAGCAACACTATAGGCTAAACAGGTAACGAAGCAAAAGGGCCCAACCTTTGTCTACAAAACCAACTGCTGTACGGGAAAACTGTGGTCAGTTGATTTTACTCTCTCTCCTCCGATCTCCCTTCGAGGCGTTCTTCTGTTCGGTATTCTCGAGGGAACATAACCCGATGAATGGCTGGGGATTCAGTAATTTCCCGTGACCCCCGTGGTCTATTGGGACCCCTCTCGTCCCCCCTCCCCCACTTTTGCTCTCCCTAGATTGAAAATCCCTCGCCCTCCTCGCTCACTCACGCCATCCCACCAACTCCCCGCACTTTTCCTCGACTTCTCCTCACCTCAATCTCCATTTACCCCTCAGGACCAAGTTCGAGTTCTCTAGTTTTTTCCTCTCTCTCCTTTTTCTTTGAATCGCAAATAGCCGTCTGCGTTAAAAGCAAGGAATTGAAAATGTGAAATTTCGGCAAGGGAAAAATAGAAAAAAGAGATGGGGGCATGGAGAGTCTCATTTTTTCCCCCTACCTATTTATTTTTTTTTTTAGAATTTTAAAGTCTCGGAAAGACAATATGAGGCCAAGAGTTTGTTTCCTTGGGAGACTGTTGTTTCGTTTTTTTCGCATTCAGGAGGCACCCGGGGAGAGAAAGTGGAGCAAAAATTAGCGGCGAGGGAAAATGAGATTAGCTCGCTCGAAGTTAGCTAAGTTTGGGTGGGGTTTGGAAGAGCAGGACGGGAGAAGAGGTGTAAAAAGAATGGCCGTTTCTCCCTCACGCCCCGTGGTGCCGTAACTGTAAGAGTGTGGACGGAGTTTCTGGCGTAAAACGCTACGAAAACGTTTATGCTTTGGAGGAGAAAAATACGTCAGAGCTAAAGCACTTTATTTCGATCAAAAATTTTTTTCTCTTGGTACACGACCTGAATTGAAATTTGAACTCAAAGCATGAACGGCATTTTCAGAAACGGAGGGCGAATCATATTTAGCCTCTCTAATAGTCGGGAATCCTAGATAAGATTTGTAGTTTTGTAACGCTTCGTTAATCGTAGATCAATTCTACGATTGACTATTGCACAAATCATGTGTTTGAGCATATATCTACTTACATATCAGAGGCGAACATTTTCGTGGTGACGAGGTTGAGGGCGTTTGTTATTCCCCAAGGCTATATGCGTGTATTGAAAGGAAGTACGTAAATTCATAAGCAGTTTGTAACGGAGGAATCGTCCCTCTCCCTAATTATTCCAGGATTTTGATTCCTCGACAGGATATTACTGTATTTGAGAAATTTTATTCATCCTACAAACAAGGTGAGACGGGGAGAAAGTGGTGTCATTAGTGAACAGTTATCTACATCTACATAAATACCCTGCGAGCCACCAAAAAGGTCTGTGGCAGGGGGTGTAGCACCATGAGGGAAGGGTAAGGGTTGAGGGGGTCGGGGGTTAGGTGAGGAAAGGTGGGGGGAACCTGTAAGAAAAAAATATATATATAAATACATATATGCATATATATAATATACATACATACACGAGTTATTAATGAAGCCGGAACATACAGCAGAAGTTTATCACCGAAACCGGTCACTGATATGTCACTGTCACACTTATTCCCATTATAAGGCCAGTCCTCGGTTTTAACAATTTCTCCGCACACCCAGCACTTAGTTATTTTATTTATTTCACATTAATTCGAAAACAGCACTTTGACCTTTACATGGGACAGTTTATAACAATGGTAGAGCAATAGAAACAATTACAAACACCCAAGCCCTAGATGGAGAAAAATCCACCTAAGCGGGAATCGAACCCGCGACCTCAGGGTTGGCAGATGAGGACGTTGCCCCGTAACCACTGGGGCCGGTAAATCTTAAATGAACCGAATCTGGAACCCTCAGTTTATCAATCCGATGCTTTTACCCCTGTTCCACCGGATTCCAAATTCAGAAGCACTTCAAGTTACAGTACAATAGAATAAATCCGACATCCTCGAAACCAAGGAAAATGAGGATATTTTTTTCAGTCAAAAAATCAAAAACATGTAATTGTCCATGCAACGCAGTACGTAAATATGTACCGTGAGATTAAACACGAGCCGTTAAAATTTAATTCGACTTTATAAAATCGTAAATTTCCAGATAATAGAAGTGTTGTGAACTTCAGATCTACGAGAATATTGTATACCAATGAGAGTATATTAAATTTTCTTAAATTCCTAGAAGTCTTTAATCAAGTTAATAATTAGTACACAAAAGAGTTTTAGAAATATCAGTCATGCGCATAAAAATAATTCTAAATATTAACAAGATATGAAAACATTTTTCGTAAAATGTGTCCCCTATCACGATGTTCTTAACGTCTCTGAGGATCTCCTCATATGAATGAGCGGACAGGTACCATTTCAACAAGAAACAAACAAACGCCTAATTTGTAAAATATTTAAAGTGCCTGTAATGAGAGAATTTCAACCATTAATTTTGTGTCAATTAAAGTTAACGTTAAGCAGGAAAGGTGCATGAAAATATAAGCCGGTCGAGCGGCAACAATGATTTCACCCCGAAAGAAAAGGGACAACGTAAAACAACACGTGTATGGGAAACTTGAATCAAAAGATGAAGGCGAGGACAGAGTGAAAGAGAGAGAGAGAGGTAGCCATTAATTAACAAAAGAGCAACAGAGAACGCGAGGTGGAAGGAAGAGACACGCCAGCTTAGATTAAAATAATCGAGGCGATGCTTTTGTTTCTCAAAAGGAGGAATTAGAAGGCAGGCTAATGTTCAGAGAGGCGGAGAATAAGTTTTGGCGAGGCGTTAAAAGTGGATTACGGGATATAGGAGGTTGACGTGCGTGCGAGAGGGAAAGGAAAAAAGGTGGCTATTATGGGATCGAGGACGCCATATGACCAGGGCGAGGTAAAAAGATATGATGGGAGCAAGCCAAAGAACGGAAGATGCAAAATAAAATCGCTCCAAATCACTGATTTTCGATGTCGCGGAATGACGTGATTGCATTATTTTTTTAAAAAATCTTAAAATTGGTTTTAACGCAGATAGAACTGCCCGCTTATGTATTCTTTAAACCATTTTGGAAAAATAAATAGATGCCTAGTGCTCCTTGTATTCTCTGTACCTTATCAAAGTCTATCGAACATTGCCTACAATTTGTGTAACAAACGATGCTCAAGAAACCACTATTGGCATTCCCATGGCGAATACCAATCGACATGGAAATATTTGCACAGCCTTTAATTAATCAAGATCACCAAAACAATTCGTTTGCCTAGCAAAAAAATATAATATTATTTTTTTATAACTGCACTAATGTATTCAACAGCGTACACCACGTTATTCCTTCACGTTTGTTCGAACCCCAGTTTCCCAGGTATGTCATTTTATTGTTTTACCCCTACATCAACGGACGTTCAAAAGTGCTCATATTGTTCTCATAATCCACTTGGAGTTCCTCAAGGCGTTATCTTATCGCCTCCATGATAGGGAGAAAAATGAAACTGCCAAATAATAATTATTGCAATTTAAAAAGAAATATATTTTTATTCACAGGAAATCTTGCGTCTAAATCTCCTGACATCCGGGCATTCTGAAACTCTTTAAAAATCTTTTTAGGGGCAATAATATGGAAAATATGTGTCTTCATATTCATGCGCCTAACGGTCGTTCTTTAACTATCCTAGCGCCGTCTAAAATCTCAGATTCAGATGCCAAAATGGGTAAAAACGACCGGGGGTTTGATAAAAGAGATACATTAGTATATGTCTTTACTTGTCACAGCGTCACGTGGCGTCGACATTTTAGGGCGTGTTCCATTATTTTCATTTGTCTTTTCTCGTCGAGATTCGTTTTCAAGCATGGTCTAAAAGATAAATCGTTCTCGTTCGCATTTGCAAACATCGCTCATGAGATTCAAATGACGGATAACTTTCCCATAACAATTTATTTACAACCGGTAAAAATAATGATGCTACCCTTTGTTATTTATGCATGGATCTGTAGAATTTCATTAATATGATGGAAATCTACCTTTATTTTATTCATGTCCATGCAAAAATGTCTTTCCCACAATTTCCGTGATTAATGCATTTGGTTAAGGCCCCTGCGTATAGAAGAGTAAACGAGAAGTGAATTCGTCACGTCAGATTTCGTTCTTCAACTCTCACCATCCCAGAGATTATAGCTGAGCCCAAGCAAGTTCATTTGACGAGAAGTGACGTGGGAAAATTAGGATATGGTCTCAAAAGAAATATTTAGTTTGACGCTCGAGTAAGCTTCGTTCGACATTCTACTGAATGTTAAAAAACGGAAAAAGAAATCACCAAGAATTTTAATGCATAAAAAAGATCACGGCAAATAATTGGAGACAGGAAACAAATAACAACAGTGTTTATAAAAAAATAGTTTTGTAGAGGCGTAACATATTCATGCAAATATATGCAAAAGTAAATTATTTTTACGACACTACATATTGTACCATCTATATGTACTAAATATCACACCAAAGATTGTGTAGAAAATGTGGGGAGGGCATTGGCCAACGTTATAGGTTTAAACGCAGTATTGTTCATTGTATTCCATCGCAACCATAAAATAGATCCATAAAGTAAAGCCAGAAACAGTTGCAAACGTTAAATTATCGGTAATAATTAATCTAGGAAAACTTCGACAAGAAAGATATTATTTCTGCCAATATGAATAGCCTTCCTTCGGTAACTATAAATAAATATTTCCTGTACTAACAAATTCATTGCACGACTCGGACCCAGTTGCGTCTTCTATGGCCATTGCTTTGGTTAGGAATTAGGAGGCACCCGCGACGAAACCCAAATCATAGTCAGTAAAATAAACCTAAAGTGCTTTTTATAGAAAAACTTTTAAGAGTAGCACTAAGTTGAAAAATTTCTTCCACACAGTTGATCGATATGAATAAGCAACAGGTCATAAAGTAATATTGTGGTGAAATATGTTTTTGTTATTATTTTACTTTGAAGAAAGTAGCGTGAACACGAAGATAAACTGACGTCAAAAAGGTATTGATATTACGTATTAAACGACATTCATTAGCACATTACAGACTTTTTCGTCCCTTCTTCCACCTAACCCCTACACTTTAAACACTAAATACTTAATGAATAAATTATTACACTATGGCTTACAATGAAATTATGTATAATAATGTAAAACGTAGCGTATTACTAGAGCTTTCAAATCTCCATTAATAGGAAACCATTATCTATCGAAGTCTTCCTTTTTGGCTCATCATTATCATTCGCTGCTTCATATTTTTGGCATTTATACATATTAAAACAATTAGATGGAGGTAAAATCTAGATTACTTGAGCAGTTCCATGTATCTAACTACTAAAGCACCTAACCAATTGGTTTCATCTTACCATCTTTTCTGTAGCCTGCAATTATTAATGCAAGTAGTGCCAAGAAACTTGCATGAAAATCACTTGCACCAACTTGATAATAATAGGGATGCGATTGTTTACATATTTTATATGCCTCAGGCCTGAGAGGTTCTGGATCAGCTACAAAGAATTTTGGGTTAAGTTGAATCATACGAAAATTTAAGTAAGCAATTCCAACAGTAAGTCAGAGATAAATCGTTTTTAAGAAACAAAAATTCCGCGTGATGACGGTGGGGTTGCAGTAATGGAATAGAAAGTGCCTCAGTGGTGAGGGAAGAGAATTGGATTAAAGTGTACAGAGCTTTAACAGCACAGCTTCACCCGTGACATGAAAGTTTCAAGAAAATTAACTGTTATTTAAAAAAAAACTCTTTTGTAAATTGATTCACTCATCCGAATACTCTCCATGTACTGAATAGAGTAACGTTTCCGAGATACAGTGTGTTGCCAAGGAAATGAAATATTCGGGGTGGACTGAAATTAGTAAATACGACAGAACACTTGGGCAATAAAGAAAGCAACACCTCGATATGAATAACCTTGGATAAACACGTATTAGGTCATGAGGTCATTTGGTGGCAATTCGACAGCACAGGTTCACTTGACTATAGTTTTTGAGATAAAATAAAATGATAAATAAAACAGTTTCTGGCTTGACTTGTTGGAATATCTTCATTTGGAATTGAACAATAAAAAACTTGGCTGTTCCACAAATAAAATTTTTTATTCACTACTTTGGTTTCGTTATGGTATTACATCATCAGGTCTGATGATGTAATACCGTAACGAAACCTAGGTTGCCAAGCCAAGTTGTTTATTTTTCAATTTCGACATCATGTATTCTCTTCATAAACTTAAACTACGTAAGAAATCCTGCAGGATCTAAAGGATGGCCAAAATAGCACGTAAACGTTAAAAAAAGTTTGATGATAGTAGATATTTTTTAAATTGAATCATGGAATCATTTTTTATTCGAATCGTACTTGAATTGGTGAAGTAATACCTTGACGCATAATTCAGAAGATACCGTTATCCTAATCTTAATCATGCTAAAAGCAGTCGTTGTTATAAAATACATCCACGTAGTTGCATAGATTATGCATTACTTGTGAATGACAGACAGTCGGGGTCAAGTTCTCCGCCATATTTGTAACAAAAGGTAGCTTTTTTAGAAAACTACAAAATCATTTTATTAACCTACCGTCAGAATTAGGGCCCTAGGGAAATGTTTACCTCTTTCCTACTCATACGGCGGACGTTTCTAGAGAGAATTTGACGTAAATATTTGGAAACATTTTCATAAACCCATTCGTTTGTGTGAGCACCTTTCTTACTTGAAGAATTTTTACTTGGAATATTTTTCCCTATTACACCTGGCGTACGGTACAACGTGAATTATAGACGCTTGGTTCCACTTGAAGGAAAACAAACTGAATCTTTTCCAAATATGCATCCACTCTATTTTTCCGGTCTTGTAGTGAGAATAATCAAGTTATCCATGTTTTCCTTTTTGCGTCTGGGAATCCTGTGCATTAAAAAGTTTCACGTGGGTTTCCTACCGCTTTTAAAAAATTCAGTAAACTTTTTATAGTCTCCACAGGAGGCTCAAGACTTGTGAAACAGTCGATAGGGAATTAAAAACTTGAGTCACATAAACAACCGAGGGTAATAAAGCGGAAAAGGTGGAAATGGAAAGAAAATATAAATTATTCTTTTAAAAAAATGGCCTCCAAAAGTCTTACTATATTGTCAGAAAAACTACAATATTTAAATAAGAACATTTCTTTCCAACATTTGTCTCTTATTCCAACATTAGATCGGTTGACTAAATCTTATAATTAATTAACAATTGGCATTCCAAAGGAACATATCATTTTAAACGCCAAGATTCAATCTAAAAATCGTGCAATTTGTTTTAAACTCAACTTAGTGAAACCAATATGGCAGATGGTATGCAATAATTTACGGTGATGATTTATTTTTTCATCAATAATGGCATGAATATTCGCTGTTCATCAATATGATCGTATATTAATTAAAAAAATTACACACGTGCCGTTTAATTAGAATATCTGTGCAGAGATAAATGGACAAGGCATGTATTTTTGAGTCACAGAGTATGCAGCTATTTTAGCATTTTTCCAAAATGCTAAAAAATTTCCGCAAATTATAATACAGTTGAATTAAATTGGTCGGAAATTATGTTAATTTATTTAAAATATGAATCTTTTGGGCATTAATTATTATTTTATTCGAGCAATATCCTACCATGACATTCGGTCTGCTTCCAATTTGGCATTTAACAGATTCTATGAATGGCAGTTGTTAAAGTACTACCTCCTCATCTCAATTAGTACATGCGTAACAAAGAATCATTAAAGCACACAGATCAACACCGTACGGAGATAATAAAAACCACATATTAATGCTCACAGATTGGTAAAATAAATGACTCCGTGCTCCGACATCAAGCAAGTCAAATAGCTTGGGGAAAGAGCTACGAACTAAAAATGTCCTTATAGGTTCATAAGGAAGGAAACCATTTGCTGGACTATAATTTCCATGTGTAGTAGTTAATCTCACCGTTGCGTGACTCTATAATAGGAAGTTGGTAGGCAGCCAATCCAATGAGAAATTTTTATTTAATTTCTGAAAATGATTTAACATCAGTTCAGTAACCAAATACGAGAAGAGAGCACGGTAAAACTGAATTAGTGGTGGCAGAAATTCGTATGGTTTTACGTAGATTAATTTAGAGTTAGTAAGGATTACGACGTAGAAACAAATCTCCTTTCATTATAGTGTGGGAACGTTAACAATTCCCTTAGCCTGTGCAGTGCATGCCATTATGGAGACTACGAGACTTTTATTGAGTAAATTTTGATATGTTCCTGTGAAAACAAATACATCACCCAGATAACAAAGACTTTATAAAATAAAGGTATTTCAGTTTAAGACAGGAAAAAACCCATGTTGTCTGAAATATCTTAAGTGGGAGTTTACAAAATTCTTTATTTAAAAAAGGAAAGAGAGGGGTGCATTCAATTAATTACCTAAATTTTTTATCTCTGAGATCGCTGCGATTGATCAAATCAAATGTGTGATAATCGTTCTCCCCTCGTCTCCTTCCCCTTTAAAAAACTTTCCTATTACTTTTTACGCTACAATATGCCTCTCATGATGGCACAATCGCACCATAAAGTTCTTCTCCCGAAATCACCATCGGCAAAATCTACTTAGGCGCAAGTATTGGCATCCTTCTAACCTAAAGACAAACAAACACCCCTAACATTTCGGACACCCAGACCGTATGGTACGACTTAAAACAGCGCTAAATATTATACGAATCTAACCATAATATATGCAATTTTTTCAATAATAAATCAGGATATTTTTAAGAAATATGATTTTGAATATAATTGTATCCTTAACTGCAAACTTGGTACAAAAAATATGGACCAAATTTGTGTTTAGAAACTGCATTTGCACAAATTGATCTTAATTATACGTACATATACCTGTACGCGCCATACGGAACACCTCTACGCTTAAAAATCACACCTGCGCTATTTAGGGTTAAATGCGATAAGATTTCCCGGCACCTCAATCACTCCCCCTACTCGCCGGTGGAAATGACAACATTTCATACAACATCAAATCAATTACATGTACACCTCACTTTCATTGTATCGAAGAAAAGTAACTAAAATTCACGCGTTAAGTGACAAAACATTAATATTTCAGAAAATAAAAACTGGGAAACAATTCACTCGGACGCTATTTCTATGCCATAGTTGTAGTTCAGTTCTTTAGGCGCACGTGCATCCTGAACTTGGAAGGGTGCAAATGTGCGAGCAATATAATAATAAATCTTTTTTAAAAATTATGAAATATTTTAATTTGAATTAAGAGATCAATTTCAATTACCGTATCGTAATCTGAATGAACATAACTACGGCAAATTATATGTCGTAGGACTTTCCCTGGGCTGATTTTTCTCCCCCGTTTCTCTCCCTTCCTTCCCAATATAACATCTTCGTATGTTGATTAATCACTTCATTTCTTATCTAACCATCATATTAACTTGAATATTTATCCATAGTTTTTCATCCTCTAATATTCATAACAATTATTTTGTTACAAAGCGCCAAATAAATGTGGATAGCTGCATATTTCAAATGTCAGATTTGTAGTAATATACTCAAAAGTGCACTCCTTAGCCGCCAATATGACTAACATGGACATGGCTCACATGTCATAGCCTTAAGGTTATGGTGAGGTTGAAATATACTTAGTAGTAACGATAACGTATTTCTTTTTTCGTGATCCGGCGATTCCGGAGACCTTGAAGGTCATTTGGTTGAATGTTGACGATCACACGAAACTACTTGTATATTTCAAGAAACCCAAGCCCCCAAAATTTCAGAGTGTAAGAGGACGTCTCGGTAGCTTAACTGGCTAAAGCACTCGGCCGGATATCAAGGGATCCGGGTTCGAATCCTGGTCAAGGCGAATGATTTTTACTCTCTGAAATTGTTGCATTATAATACACACATAGCGGATGACTCCGTTAATAGTTACTGTTGCGGCATCTCCCACAGTTTCTTGAAATGAACAGCCTAAGTGTTTGAAATTGGCTTTAACCTCGTGGGCTGTGGCGCCTCGCGCACGACTGCGAATGCCTGTGACATTGTATGTACGGTATTTCGTCACAACATCTTGCTCCTTTAAAGCCCCCAAAATTTCAGAGTGTAAGAGGACGTCTCGGTAGCTTAAATGGTTAAAGCACTCGGCCGAATATCGAGGGATCCGGGTTCAAATCCCGGTCAAGGCGAATGATTTTACTCTCTGAAATTGTTGTGTTTATTTAACTTAAATATATATATATATTATATATATATATATATTTATATATATATTATATATATATATATTATAATATATATATATATTACATTATATTATATTATATTATATTATGTATATTATTATATGTGTATTATTATAACCACAACATTGATGAACACCAGAGGGACATTTTAGTCGTTTCTCCTTGGAACAAGGACCTGGTGGTGGCATTAGGAGATCATATAATATTCTAATTGGTCACATGTAATATCATTTCGAAAATGTTGTCAATACTCTTTTCTCTTAAGGCTACTTAATGAGTTTCAAAGACCGCGGGATTTTTATTATTGCTAACAACATAATTTTTCCATAAGTCAAAATAGATAAACCTCAGGCTACTCTGACGGATTTGCAAAGATTATACTGGTGCTAGTATGTTATATTTATAGTTCTTTTTATCCCAGTTGGACGTATACGCAAAATATAAGTTTTCAGGAGAAATTTTGAATGCTTTTTACATTTTGAAGTATTAGTTTAGTGAAGCGAAGTTCAATTCGTTGAATCAGAATTTTGTGACGGCGTTTGAGGTTTTACTTTAAATATCAGGTTTGTATGGGTTAGCATATTATCGGATTAAATGGAATAAGGGACTATTTTGTCTCAATTTTTCCCTAATTAAGACCTCTATATATCTATCTTTCTGTATAGTAGTTCAAGTATGTGAATTCACCAGGAGAGATTGAAAGTTGGATTGAAGGTTTGAAGGATTGAAGAGATTGAAAATTGTATTGGAATACTTCACTCTACCATAATACTATATATACCCGTACTCTATTGAATAATAACTCTACCATACGAGTCTCTTTTTTCAGTTTTTCTTTTTATTTTATTTTTATTCTTTCATATGTTTTTACCGGGCTTTAAGGCACCAAAACGCCATTTCTTCACTTTCTTCTTCCCCACTCATTCCACATTCCCTTTTTCACGATCTGGAACTTTGGCCAACTACAGACAGATTTCCAAACATTTCGGAAGTCTAAACATTGAAAGAGAACTTTGGGTCTGTGCTAGATGATAACCGAGCCGAGTAATAGCTTTTTTTCAAAGAAATATGATCTCCTAATATTCTTGTAACATGAAAGTGATCAAAGACAAAAAATAAACAATTGCCTTAATGTTATATTAATGTCGATATTACTCTTATTTGGTGAGAGTTTGATATCTTTCTTGTGAATGTACTGGGTTGTTAGAGATGCTAACTGAACATAGCATCCGGCGCACCAATAAATCTGTCTCTACTTTACTATTACGGCCTGTAAGATCCTACTGCCACTGAATAGTTTCCCGATTCATTTTTTCTCCTGAAGTTTCCATCCATTTTCATGCCACAGCTTTTAGTCTTTAAATGGTGTCCAATTATTTTTCAAATTGTTTAATTTATCTCAAAATCGAATAAATCTAAACGAATATTCAATGAACATTGCCTCAATGATCGGATTTTATAAATACACTGCGCTACTTTCCACATTAGCACCATTGGTGTTTTTTGAAGCCTGCAATTGGTGTTCTTTAAATACTTCAGCGTCAATTTTGTAATTACATCTTTTACCAAATTTTATCTTATCCTTACTACCATACTCATTTTAACATTTTAATAATTCCCAAATACGTGAACAATTCCGCATGGTGTACCTTTTTTTCTACTAATTTATTATCTAACTTAACATTCCTTTTTCTTGAGATTTAAAGTCTGAAGAGCGTTTCGAAATTTAATCCATCACAAAAATGCTGGCTCACCTATCAATCAGCAATCAGGAACATAAGAAATCAGGCTTGAATACATTTTCGTCCCTTATCGAAAAATATAATTGATTTATGCAATTCGGTTTGTCGTAAAACTAAAGAATCTCATTTTCCACCTTAATATTGTGGAAATCAACATAACTTAACTAGTGCGATTCAGAGTATATGACGATGAGGGTGTCCATATCCATCTCACCACCCTTTGAAACCTTTTTCCCTATACGCAAAAACTCCTACCCATAGGTGAAACCTTTATAAATTAGAATATTAATTAACAGCAGCCATGATCACGACTAAATATAGCAAGAACAAGTGTTGTTTACTGGAGGACGTTACTAAAAAATAATAATCTATATCCTAATTTTTGCTTTCATAAATCCTTTTTTATTGGAACCATGCGTCACGGATTCACCTGAAAGGTCTCACTGTTGTTATTCCTCTGAATAATCCCTCCGATAGGGCTTCCTGTTTCGAAAGTCATATTGAAATACACTCTAAGTCACATATTAACGCTCTTCAAAATTGGTGCATTATTTATTTGAAGCCAAACTTACAAAAAAGTGTTTCTTTTTATAGAAAAAAATAATTAATATACTTAATTTAAATGTTAATGAAATGATTAAATAAAAATTTAATATTTTTTGTTTTCTAAAAATAGCATTCATAATGCATTCGTAAAAAATTTAAATAATCAACTGCTACTATTTGCGCTATTCATTTTAGCCCATTAAATACATACATTGTACACCATTTTAATTCTCAGACTTAACAATTCCGGTGTTTTTCTCTGTCTCCAAAAACTCTCCCGTTGCAGAGTGGACATTTTACCATAGTTTAGTGGACAACCGAGTTTATAAATATTCATCATGTTTCTTTCCTGACCATCAACCATTAGATAATCCTTTCGTCTTCCCTTCGCAGGGCTTCAAATCATCTTTCATATCTAACCATCCATATCCCTGACACCTCCACGATAGTGCACTTTCTCCACCGCTCTTCTCCGTGCTCCAAACTCCCCGTTGCAGCAAGGCGTGCCTCGGAGATGGATAGCCCACCGTAAAGCGGGCGCCGCCCCACAAGTCCTCGGGGATAAGTTAACAACGACCCGGGGAGCACGTAAGATTGCGTTGGTAAACCAATCGCGCCAAGGAAAATTCTCGAACCTGACGCTTCCTTGAGCGCTCGTTCCCGGAGCTCGGATTCCTCACTTTCCGGTAAGCAAGGAGACACGAGAGGCCTCGCGACGTGGTGGAAATGGTCACCGAATACCAGTCTTCTGGGCCGGATTGTAATTGTGTTCCCTTCCGAAGTAATCTTTAACTTCAGACGCCGAGGACAGGACTTTGCGTTTTCCATCGGGCTCTTCCGAGCTCGTCAGAGATTTGAATTTCTCTATCATTAAACATTTAATAAACTCAATTTGAACGTCCACGATACTTAGGAAGGGAATGTCTACTCACTTTGAAAATCAGACCAAGACGATCCAGAGCACCGAGATTTAAGAAAATTAGATTATTTCTTCCTGTAAATCAAAGGGCCATATTCAGCTTCTCACTGACCAATAGCAATGACATGGCCCGAAAGGGACAGAAAAATCAAAATTATGAGAGCCCATAATGCTCAGCACGCATTTTCCCTTGAATACGTAAAGTTTCCCTTGTATCGATGATGGAATATATTTTCTCCAAAGGAATGCAAATGTCAAATCTAGCTTAATAACATATGTATTCCCATCTTGAAAAATATTAGTCATTACATTAGCATTTCGATCTGCTTTTGTCAACTCCGGTATTAAAAGTTCTTCGGGTCATTTTTTATAAATTGTTCTTGAATAAATATGGGTAACTGTTCGAAAAAACAGATCGTTTAGTATCGCAAAAATTAGTTTATCTTCAAGGTCAAAAGGTTACTAGCCTTTCATATATCAATAGCTAATAAAAATAGCCGCATTTATAAATAACTGATATAATGAGGCCGTAATGTTAAATACAATATAAGAACCTTCTTTGGAAATATTGAAACAACAGAAAAAATAGCCATATTATAAATTAAATTATAATTTTAAGTTTACGTTTACCATGTAAAATTTGTCGGGAAAATATATTGCATCTAGGACTTTTTCCTTCGTTTGTCATAATTTTTAGCAGACTCACAATTAGTACATTTCGCACAAATCGGAGGATAGCTCTAGAAAGATAACGAATGACCTCGAACCGACAGGTTTCCGGTCACATATACGATTAATGAGTTTCAACGTTATCGAGTCTCTTTATAATGCATAATTGTTTCAAAATACTGTGACAGAAATATTTGTCATCGCACTTGTACCCATTCCGTTTTTCATATTTTGACATTTTATTCTGCACGACCGCACGCAAAAACTTCGTGCGATGAAGCCATTATGCCAAACGAAAGCTCCAACGCGTCACCCGAATTCGCCCGTTCCCCGGCAACCGGACTCTCACGTGATGTGAATACGTAATAATGCGAGGGTGGTTTCGAAGGAGGGTTTGGAGGGACGATACGCGACTTTCGTGTCACCAGAAGCATACACAGCAATTCAACGCTGACGGACCTCTCGAAAATTCTAACCAGGGAACCCGCCGGACATGGTTTCAAAAACACGGAGGGATACAAAAACCGCCTTCCCCAAAGGGTAGTCCTTCCTTCCGACAGAATCTGACATCTCCCCTCCCAACGGGAGGCAATTGATAAACCGCAAAGGGTCTGCACCGCCGCGCTCTCGCGATTAATCATTCTTGTCGTCGCCGCAGAGAACCGGACCAACGGCGGCAGACTTCGCGCGCAACTCGACGATCGCACCTGCCGCATCAAAGTCACACGGTCGCACACTCAAAGTCCTCCACCGATACCGATAGAAAGTACTCCACGCCGCTCCACTCCCTTTTGCCTTATTCTGGAACAGTCCCGTCCCTATACAGTGCAATCGAAGCGGAGCGATCCAGCACGTCTATTTTTTCTTACCTATCTACGCTGCCTTCATCGGCTCTAAAAACCCTTCGCTCCCAATGCTTTTTGAAACCACGCCAACATGTTCAGTTGAGCATAAGCCCACGGAGTCCAAATCATTCCAATAATAGACGTATCATTGGTAAGTTATTTTGCCTTGCCACCATTTCTTCATGATTATTCATCTTACCCTACGATATAATCTTTATCTTGCACCAATTTGAGATGCAATAGTCAATTTAGCTGAGGCTACCCGAAACACCAGGAATACATCGCTAATAATTTGCTGAAAGCTGTAATTATTCGTAATTTTCATTTAATAATGGGATAAGTGGCATATTACTGGCATAATATGTTGACTAAAATAATGCATAACTAATTCCTAAAATGAGAACAATTTTTTTATTAGACTTACATTTGAAACTTGCACGAATGTAAATTAATTTCAGTTTATAAACAAAACAAGATTTTAACTAATCCTTTCTAATAAGTTTCTTAATTTATTGCCCAAAAAAATTGTTAATTTCGAACATTTTTTACGAAAAAAATTAGATAATTTTTACAAACGAACACTTCGAAAATATTCTGTCAATATTTTTTTTATACGCACGTAACCGGAAGATACAAAAGTAATTCATCCATCCTTGGCCTTTAAATTATTTGCATTTCCAAAACTTTTGATGACGTTTACCTACTTCACACCTCAAATATATTCGGTAAATTTGAATAATGATGTAGTGGTGAACCATCCTCATTGCTGAATTGGTATATTTCATAAAAACATTTCGCTGATAAATTTTACTAAACTTCAGCAGAATATTGCAGAATGTGTGTGATCACAATGTTGTAATAACACAAAGGCGTTTTAAAATTGTCCATGCGGTAAAAGTAGTCGAATTTTACCTGGATAAATTCTTTCAATACCTTTGCGAAAGATATCATTTTTTTAAAAACCTGCGTAGTTACTCCCTTCTGCAAGCAAAATAAATTTCTTACAGAATAGAAGTCGATTCTTTAAGTAGAAACGATCAGCATTTTATTTGTGGAATAAAATAGTGATATATGCTGTATATATCACTGTATATATCACTCGCGTTGCTAATGATCTTGTAAATCAATAAACCACGAATGCCGTCATTTTGCGTCCCAAGATCGATGAACAGCTCGCTCTTCGAGACAAGCTGGAAGCGGCAAATGATTTAATGCTATTATCAAAAGAACTACATAGCATATCACATGGCTTTGATATTTCTAGTCTTTATTGCCCATTTATTTGACTAATTAGTGTGTCTTAAATGAATATCATTCGAGAAAATTTAAGTTATCATAGTGTAAATGTCGATCGATTGTAAGTAAAATTTATTTAAAAATTAATATAATATGATAGAAATTAGCATCACCGAATTAATAAATTGTTTTGATTTACTCAGTAATTGAATAAATTACTATCCCATTTATGTTGGGTTACCCGTAAACTATTATCTTAGTCATGTTTAGAGGGTCAATAGGTACCACCACTTACTGAGAGCATTCATCTTCTAATACCGAATTTATACTATCGTGGAAAAACTGTTTCGGAAGGTTCTTGGACGTATTTTCTCTCTCTTAATTCCTCAAATACATTTTTTTCAAGTTTAACTAATGTATTTTTTGGCTGGTTCTGTCGATGGCTTCCGTGTTTACCGTGCTAAATGGATTTTCTGTCTGCTTACGCAAGAGGTTTCTCGAACAAGTTACTTGAATTGTTGCCAGAACGTGGTTTCACCCTAGAGCTGTGAAGTGTTTGCTCCCAGTCCACTAATATCCATCCGCCAAATGGTCATTACGGTGAAGTCATCTGACCACCACCCATTCTGGGTCAGTCTGCATTATGAATTACTGTTCTTCAACGGTTATAAGGAGCATAAACACTCCAGGAAAGGTGTTAGCGGCTGGAAGCATTGGAACAGGAAATGCCATCGATAAGACTAACTCCTCTGATGAGAATTTTATATTTTTCCGACAAATATCATCAAAAATAGTTTAAAGTCAAAATTTGTGTCGCAATAAAACACATTTTTGTGACAAAAGTAAGAAAAACAGGTATTTTGAAATTTATGTACATAAGTAAAATAATACACACTTGAGAAATATGTTATCAAATTCAAGGTCATGATACAAGCGTCCCATTAAAAGCATGAATGGGTTTAATAATTTCATCGATACTTACGAACAGCCTGAAAATAGTTAACAGTGATGGTTGAAAAGCTCCTATGAACCTTTATAATATTATTATCAAGCTTGAAAAACTAGAAGGATTGCGCAGTGGCTTGGGGAGAACTAAATACCATACCTTGGATCAAGTAACTCATAAATATATTCATTTGCATAAAACCATACTAATTTACTTTGATATATTTCCGCTCCGGTTACAATCAAAGTTTATACTTTCCTCACACGCAAGTTGTATTTTACGGGTGTTGTTTCAAACACGATTAATATTCCAAGGAAGTATTACAAGGAACGGTTTGAGTAATGTTCGGCCCATCAAGCAACCAGGTGTTTTTTTTTCATACTTCGAGCTCACCTTAGGTCAAATTATCTTTAGAAAACTTGAACAATTTGAGAATTACAGGAACCGGATTTAGACTACGTCAATGGTAAAAGGGACACAATTAAAATATTTTAAGTTTCTTACCACTTTGTAGCTAGATTACTAAAGAAATAATACTTTTCCTAGCTTATTCAATTAGAGTTCGACCTTAGTACTCATAAAGAGTCGATAAATAACATTATTTAAATCAACTTCTGTTAATCTTCAATCTTGAATACAGATCATAATGAAGTGGAAAACATCGTGAAATCCTAGGTTGAGAATCACTGGAAGCCCGGAAGAATATAAGCAAGATTTGAAATACTGGATGAATAAACGTGACGCTAGTATTGAATTAATAACTCTTGCCCCGGATTACACATGGTTTGCGTAAAAGATATCGGAAAAATAGATTTATTTCAGTTATTGCTCAGAATTCTTCAAAGTACATCCCTTGAGCGTCGACGCACTTTTGCGAGCGGCTTTTCCACGACTCGATGGCTCCCTGGAAGATGGATTCCGGAAGGTCCTAAGGAAACGATTGCAAGCTAATTTGGCGGCACTTAAGGTTTTTTGGTGATGTCCTTTGGGGAATGATTTCCCTTTTGGGAATAAAAAATAGTCTGCTGTTGCCAAGATGGGACTGTAAGGGGGTTGGGGAATCGTCGCTATATCATTGCAGAAGGTCTTCGCAAGCTGATACTTGACTCTTCTCTCCTGGTCGTTCGTCAAGACCTTTGAGACGAGTTTAGGACGGATCTTTGGCAACGCCAAATTTTTAGTGACAATGGTGTGCACTGTAATCTTATGAATGCCAATCAGATCAGCAATTAACCGACGGTCCGAGTTTAGCACTTCACGCACAGGTCAGAAAAGGGTCCGATATTTTATACATACCTTGTATTTCTAGGTAAAACCATGACCAATAGATATTCGTACCAACCAATATTCGTTAATATTACAATATAATTATCCCCTACAATAATTCCCTTTCCCTCTCTCAATTCGTCATTATTACAATACAAATATACCCTACAATAATTCGAACCATATTAAAATTAAATGATACTACTGAATATTACAATAAGTATTTACAATAATAATTAGCGGTAACCTAAAATTTCCTGCCCCAAGTCCTCATGACATAATGTTTTTGTGGTATATTAATTTCACTGTTATCTAATTCCTGACTTTAAATGAATTATTATTGACTTCATACAGTATGCTAACTACAATTGCCTCAACGCTCGCAACTAACGATGACAATTACGCAATTTCCGTCGAACAACCGGAAACCATGAACCGAACTAAATACGACCAAGAAGTCCTCAAAATTAGAGAACCCTTTTCCGTCTATGAAACATTAGCATATAACTTCATTTTCCTATTTTAAAAGCCATTCTATTGAATGTTGCTCGAATAATCGATATTTTTTGGTGCAGTGCGTGATTAATGATTTCGTCACGCAACCCTTTGATGTGGCCCTGAAATTTCGTTTGCATTCAATTTCCATGCAATTTCGTCATTTTCATTTTCTGTTAAACAAAATTATAATTACAAGTGTGAACAATGGCGGGTTTTCTGGTGAAATATTTGAGCCGATGGCAATCGAACAAATTCTTACGCAATCTAATTACAAAAGCGCATTGGAAAATTTCAATATCTACAAAGGATTCTCTCTAAAATTTTTAATGAGATAAAATTGATCAATCAACAAAAGCATAACTTGAACGCTAATGTTATTTATTATTGAGGGATGATACATTGGATTACCTATTGCGTTTGAACAAAACCTGTACGCATAATTACGAGCTAAATCAACTAGCGACAATACGTAAAACGTCCTATTATTTATCTCGCAGGATATTAAAATTTTTTATGGGAATTTCACGCTATAATTTCCATAGTATTAATCGAGCGTTTGATATTATGAGCTGCCTTTTAAATCTATAATTTGTGTCATTTTTTAACGTTTTGGAAGTGAATTAAGTAATATTTATTATTTTTTTGAACTATTTCAATCAAAACGCAGCAAAATGTCGCGTGAATTGCACAAAACAACTTTTTCAACTGTTAATTCAATATTTCAAGTAGGAAAACAGTTTGTGAAATGAAATAATGTAATCCATATTTAAAAAACAATCTCAAAAACCAAAAAAAAACGAAATATCGAATCAACGTTTTTAATGCACCCGCAAATTCCACCGGAGTTTTTCGACATCTTCAGTCACAGCTCAACTGGCAGTAACTCGATGCATTTATATAGGAAGGACGTCAATATATGAATTTTTACCGATATTTTCGTTGAATCTCTTGCAACTCTGAAATCCGAACCTTTCATACCCTTACGTTGCTGCCAATGCTAGTCACGGTAAAATTACTGATCTGTCGTTTCCATTCTCAAATATTTGATGTTTTGACAGCCAAGCGCCCACGGGAGCGTATGACCGTAGTTTGAGGAATGACCAGGGCATGATGCAGTTACGTAATTATTAAATTAAGAACCTAAGTGGCGTACAACGAATGTTGAAAGCCACCAAAGGTTGGGAGGGAAGGACAAAATTTCTTCATCCATTTTCACAAAGGGTGTGTGCGTTACATACTGATGATGATGTATTTTTTTAATTCTTCCCACTAATTCGTCTTTATTATTGAATGTTTTGATTTCTCTACACTAGTTTATGTTTGCTCTGATACTCTGAGGTCTATGCTAGGTGAATTATCATCATACGATGATGCTTATAGCCCAGTCTCCAGAGAAAAAAACTTAATCATCACGGAGAGGACCAAACAAAATTTATAAATAAATTCTGTGTAAATCTTAATAATAAACAATTAGTGTTTCTTTCTCTCATTCTTTTCCATTAGCTATCCTTTGATTCCCCTCAAATCCTTTTAAGCTACCTCAATTTTACGCACAGAATTTTTCCAATGACGACGTTTTGAATATACCCATTTATTCATATCACGATCGCTGAGATGTAAAATCTCTGATTTTCTTAGAAAAATTATCTAACGACAATTGATTAATTGAGCTCAAATCCATCGTACAATTTTCTAAGAAAAATTATACTAAACGTGTACCCGCCGTTCAACAATTGATGAACCGTTGGAATCAACTCCATTGAACAAACTATTTTTTTTTAAAGAGCATCGTCCAGTACATCGCTTTTGTGAATCAACGTTGCCATTAGCGACAGCGAAAACAAATAGCAAACACGAGAGTAAGTCGCAATAACCCGAAAACACAACGCCTTCCTGAGCTTCATTTAAATTTTCTTCATATTTACCCTGTTCAGACACCCAATCTCTTTACAAAGTCTTTGATAGGTGGCATAAAAGAAATCTTTCATTTGGTGTCATAGCCAACTATTAAACTCTTGGACTACGGTACCATCATTTCCAAAATGTCGGCACCTGAATGATTTTACAGAGGATTGAACGGATAAAAATCACTGGAGGCTAGGTTGGGACTGTACTTTGGATGTTCCAAGCGTTTCCAAATAAATATTCGTAAAAGTTCCTGCTTTTATTATGCTGATGTGTTTGACTTATTAATTGAGTTTCCCTCGTTCATTTGATGAATCTTAATTCTGCTTTTGGACTCCACCAACATGTTCAATTTAACATAAAAAATGTATTAAAACCATTAAGAGCATGGTGAAACACGCATTAAATGTAAATTGAGAAAGACATACAATGGATTGGTATTATTTTACAGGCTTTCATTCTAAACAAAGAATACAACTACGCTAAAAAGCACGAGTTTTTTTATTAAATATGTGAATAAATGTAGTTTGGTGCCTACAATTATCTCTATCTTTGTATTTGTTAAGTGTTATTACTCAAAGCATAATTAATGTTACTTCACCATTTCTTTTCAGAATTATCTATCAAAAAGTTCATTTTTTATGAGATCCTTATGTTATACTCAGGAATACGCAGGAAGCACTGATGGACATACCGAAAACCGAACATAAAAAATGTTTCGAGGATTGGATCAAGCGCTGGCATAAGTGTGTTGCAGTCGATGGGGATTACTTTAAAGGGGACAATATAGATTTAGATGAATAAACTTGTATTTTTAATTTTCTGAATAAATTCCGGGAACTTTTTGATCAAGGTAGTATATGGCTTCTCAATGGAAAGTAAAGATAGCTTTCTTCACTAAGCAAAGTATATATGAAGTAGAGGAAAAATGATTAACCTGCACATTCCGTCCATAAACCACGTCAATACGTGAACTTGTTCGAATATTCGTTAATAACACAACATAATGAAAAGAGAAACTTTATAATTCCACATAGATTTATTAGACGGACGACCCAGGTTTCGACGTGGCACGTCATCATCTATGATGATGACGTGCACGTCGTCACCTGATGATGACGTGCCACGTCGAAACCTGGGTCGTCCGTCTAATAAATCTATGTGGAATTATAAAGTTTCTCTTTTCATTATGTTAAGTCGATTCCATAAAGTCACGCCCGAGACAACGAATTATAATCACACAACAATTTTATTAGCGAAATAATATGTTATCTCCATATCTTATTAGTGCATTACTCCTCACGCAAAAGGGTAAATTCTATCACAGCCATCTAAAATAGCTCAGAAACGATCACACACTACAATAGAAGAAAATAGGAAAATAGAATAAGACGAGTAGAATACAGGATTGCATTTTGTATACGCGTAGATTGAAATATGAAAGAGACAGAGAGAGAATAACTATTTATTCTTTATTGGCCCATTAAAAATGCTGATATGAGAAGGAAGACTTGTTTCTGTACCTATTGAAAATTCTTAAAATTCGAAGATAAAATTATTTAATTTTTTCTCATCCCCAATCTATTTTGCTTTTCCTTCTTCACCCGTATAACCCTGATCCGACGCAACAAAAGAACTGAGTGTGAAGGATTTTTCATCCAATCTAATGACGCCTCTAGCAGTAAAGGGTCGTTGGCAACTTTGGCCAAGTGACGAGTAAATAATAGAATTCTTCAACAAGTAGAGCTCATTATGAGCACGTATCAATCAACGTATGAAGCAGTCTTAAAATCCGAATCGTGAAAAGCAAGTTTGCAACGGCTGAGGAGAAATCAAGTGCGCTTGTCAAGTGAGTGATTCATCGTTACAAAGCATGCACGGCGCGAGCGAATTCTGCAAACCTTTCTGGAGCCCATTCACTAAGGAGGCGCTTCTGTTTGCAGTTCAAAAAAGATTCCGATTCCACCCCTCATTTTTTTGCGAGATTGCGGATTGCGAGAAAGGAGGCTCAGCTGGGACCATAGGTCTACCCAAGGCGCGGATTCGCTCCGGCAACTCGCATGCTCCAGCCGTGTCTCGCAAACAACTTTCCCGCTCCCACTACACAGCTGTGTGCCGAGACGACATTTGGTTGACGAAGAGGAGAGTCTTTGAGCTGCATATCTTTTCCCCATTCATCAGAAACCGACATTGAGTCTTCTCTCCCGGAGGAAATTTTCTTAAACGATTTCCAACATCTCCCTGACTTTTAATTCCACTCCGACGAATATATTTGGCATTACTCTATGAATTCATTTGCCACTGAGTGTTTTATGTACCTTAACGTTTACTGTAAATAAAAAATATATGCATAAACGCGAATAATGGGTTATTTACTCTATCGCCACGGGTAAGACCTACGTTTGTAGCGATTTCTAACAACAGCGTGTTTCCAAAGAGGCTATGAAGGTATCATTCACACACATAATTTTTTCCCCGCTCAGACACGCTACCTGTTTAAGTTTATGAATGATGGTGTATGCCTGGAGTTTAATTGAGAGAATCTAACCATAACATATACATTCATTTGGCACAATACTTTATAAGAGATTCCGCATACCTCACTCTTTCCGCATAACCTCTCATTTTCCAGGTTTTATGGATGAATTGTTCATATATTCTCTCCATTAATTTGTACCGAAAAAATCATTTTAATAGTTAAATAATATGGTTTGCATACATTTCCACATTTTAATCTTGGCAATGCACGATACTCGTACATGTGATTCGGTATCTTTAGGGAAGGTGTTCTAGTTGAATTATGGACGCCATTGATAATTAATAATACACCCTGGATTATTAATAATAATCCCAATATCTGAGTTTCTAGTTGATTTATTACTTCCAAAAGATAATAGTATGGTCTTTAAAAAGAGCAAACATGGATTGTTTTGCGTAAAGTTTAATTTACGATATATCAGACACTATCTTTATCTATGACTTTGCGAGTGAAAGACGCTATGTAAATAAGATAGAACTAATATATGTACTCCACCATTGGTCGTGCATTTGTGTCCGTAGACCTTACACAAAAGAAGTAAATGTGTACTACACTGTATGCAATCCAACCATGTAGTATGGATGCATTTTTCCTGTTCGTACGTTCCTTCTTGCGATTAAAACCAGACTACCATTTTCAAACCATACAATCTGGGAAACTTAGGTGTGAGCTTAAAAATGTTGTCTTCTTTCATAAGTAATTTTATGTATTTATTCATGTCGTGTTTTTCACTTTAACTCAGTAAAAAATAACCTCAATGCATTCCCAACTCTTTCGCTTTGTTTCTACTTAAATTCCTCTAAAAAATTAAGTTATCTCTTCATTTCATTTTTCAACAAACAAATTTTGAAACTGTATTTCAGCAGCATCAAACAGGTCCTCCATGAATAAAATGAATATGTCCTACCAAAAAATTCCATGGAGACTTTTGCCTAAAATATTCACATATATATGCATTCCTTTTTAACCATGCCCATCATAAGACAGAAAATCTAAGATTTATTCATTAGTAGTTAACTATATAGGGTCAACCTGGTTGAGCAGGAAGCAATATTTGTTCAATCTAGGCGAAGCACAGCAGATGGAAAATAAACATGCTTCGTCTGGACATGGCTCATTAATAAATACCTCAGCATTTTGTTTGGTTTCCTCATTATTACTCAATAAAGCGTATTCACACAATCGATTATTTCCGTTATCAACGCTGACCTAGTTTAGCAGCTCTAAATTGAAACAGAATCTTCATGCGCTTGGCTGAGCACTGTGTACCTATTCTTGCAGATTATGTCTCAACTAATCTTGCGTCCATCTTAAAGGTGAGCTACGGATTTGAAATTTTCTATAATGAAAAAAGATATTTTTTTGAGGATTCCGACGTGTTACAACGTCAAGAGCCAATATTAAGCCATAGGTTCAGCCTTAAAGCCATATTACGTTCAATATAAACTTACGGAATTCAAGCCTCCGATTAATGTATAAGATCATGAATCAGACTAGTAAAAAAACTAACCACGTAACTACATTGGAGTTATAACAATTTCTGGTTAAATATGCACTTACCAACTCGTGAATGGACAAAAGATGTGGAGGAACGATTTTCTTGATGAGAATGTTATGCTGTTTCGTCACGTTTCCGGAGTTCACACCAAAAATTCCATTGAGTCACATGCAGAAAAATACTGGAAAGAAGACCAATTGTAAACGTCAGAAAGTTGTAATTTACCGCAAGAGCATTCTTAGGTGTTTATAACGTTACACTTCTCATAATGTGTGAAATGTAAAGAAGGTTTTTAAAAACTTCTCACAAACTTTCAATTTGTCAACAACTCAATTTCAAATTCTCATCTCATTGGTACCACGATAACCCACGATAAGTGTCGTTAAACAAAATATCGAAAGTTATTCAGCCACAGAATATATTAAGAGCATTCAGGTTTCTCAAAATGCAAACAATATTCAATAAGAGATCCATAAGCTTTAATTTATTTTGATTGGGATTGTTTCAATAATAATATCTAATTAGTTTAGACATGCTCGCAAATTCTTCTCTAGTACGCTTCTGTCACATAGATTGAAAAAGTAAGCCAGAGAATCGTAGGATAGGTTTCATGGGATAAAATTTGCATTAAATCAATGTAACGGTTTTACATTGAGAGCTACAGATGAGATAAAACATTGTAAATATGATTTTTTTGCAAAATTATAAGTATTTTTGGGATTTGAACCGTTACCACATGAGCACTACTCCACGGAGTTGTTCATGTCTTAACTTAAGCACTATCCGTCAAGAACATGTGTGCAGCAATTTAAACTCTGACATGAAAAATAACAAGAACCTGGAATTTTTACTCAATTCATAAGCCACGATAGTGCTTTGGTTACAGTACAAAATCATCAAGTGATAATACTCCTGGGAGGCTTCACGTGTATAACATCAGACAGCAGGAGAGGTAAGTGTGCACACTAAGGATGAAGGACCACGGGTTGGGATGTGACCTTACCTGGGAAAAAGACTTTTCTCTTAGGATTAAGGAAGGTGGGTGGCCCCAAAGCAAGGGTGAGGACTCTACTTCGCGGAAGGCGACACCCCTCTCTCTCTTTCTCTCTCAACCCTGTCCCCGATTCTAGAGCAGAACTCCTCGGCAAATCTTACCATGCCGACTCTCCATGCTGATTTTCGTTCCACCTCTATAAAAGTAACCACACAGTCCTCTGGGAGTTTTTTTTCACTTTGTTCAACGATGAGTCATAACTGCGAAAACTAACGCATAAACGTGGAAATTGAGGCACTCTTTTATGTATTCAAACTGCTCTAGAAAAACATTTCTCTTCAAAATGTTAATACAATTTGCTATACTCGAGATTAGTGATTAGGTTAATGGAAATAAAACTATCCACGATTTTATTTTAGCGCTCCGTATTCAAGGACTAATCTATGGTACTAAATGGCTGACTCAGAAGCAACAACTCATGAAAATTGTAAGTTTACGAATTCACTTGACTTGATAAAATTATAAACATCAAGTAACGATAGGAATCAGAATATTTAATATTAAAAGTAAAAGAGAAAAAGGTAATTATAACTTTTTGAGAAACTTGAAGTTGGAAGAACATTATCCAAATTGGTTCTTTTTCTGTCATCCAAAGGATAATAAGTTACACTAAAACCGAATAAATACTTGACTCCGCCTAATTAAATTCAAAGCATCTTTTTAATAAATACCCAAGAAGCGAAGATCAATGAATAAATAACCAAGATTTTATCATAATGCTACATATGAAAACGTTACATGGATGGGTTTCGAGGTATTCTACAAAATCAATTGAGGAAACTTAATACATGCATTGATGGAGATTTGTTTACCACACTAATGAAATAGTAAAAGGGGCATGGGGAAAATAACTGGAGAAAAACATTAGATTAATACTGAGTTAAATCATTTAAATGCGGATGATCAAGCTTCTTTTTCCAGTCATTCTAATAGGAAGATAAATTTCAGTAAAAACAAAGGAGACATAAACTAGAGCAAGTGGAACATTTGATATTTTTCGGAAATATTTATAAAAGTATATGGTGAGACATCTATGGGCAAAAGAAGAAATATTGAGTGAAGGAAAGTATCTTTTACAAAGAGGAAGAAATTGATAAGAACAACCTTGAATAAATATACAAGAGAAAATTATTTAAATATTTTAATATTGAAAAATTTGTTGATTAGACAAAATAATGAGTGCAAATGGAAGATTTTGAAATTTGAAAATGGCAAAGAATGGAAAAATAAAACTGAAGGAAAAATAAACGTAGAAATTAAGGTAGGGTAGGATAAAATTTTAGAAAGAAATTCGAAAGAGAGAGGAAAAATGGAAGTAGGGCGCTTCGACTGGTGATTGAGAGTCTAAATCTGTAATGTACATGGGAGAAGGTAAAAAAGCGAGGTAAAGAGAGGAATAGGATAAGCATGTTAGGGAGGCAGAAGTTATACAGACTTAAAGAACTCTTTCATTTAGTACCCAGCGTCAGGATGTGATTGGTTAAGAGATGCAAATAAATGTAATGGTGGTTATTCCGTGCATTCATCTAAAGTCCAAGGTATATCTTAATTGTCAGACTACCATTGATGAAATTCAAAAACGTAGTTCACAAAAATATTTGAAAAACCACCGAAAACACACTTAAAAGAGACTATTAAAGCGCAGATACGAGGGTCGTTATGTATATGTTAGGCCTTGACCACACTAAGTGCTTTAGGCGCCATCTGACGAGAGATAGTCTGATAGTTTTCATCTGATAGTTTGACCCACTTAACGATAACTTTCTTCCAAATATTTTCTCGTTTGATCATGCCTTGTGTAGTTTACTTCTACGCTGCTACGCATAGATCATGGATCTATACGTATGAGACCGAAACAAAACGCCAATCCACTGTGTGTCTTCCATGACGAGCCAAATCCGACAAAAGTGATTCGTGCACGAAGTACATCGAAGCAAATGATCGCGTTTCTTCGGCATAACTGGACATGGGGCAACCGTACCGTTAGACCAATGTAGAATCGTGAATTTTGAATGGTATATGAGCATTTGTTTGCCAAAAGTACTTGGCAAAATATGGAAATTGAAGCGGCAACGAAGGATCATTGTTCATCATGACAATGCAAGCTCTAACAGATCGGCTGAAACAACTATTTATTTGACTGGCCAAAACGTCTAATTGATGGGTCATCCTCCGTACAGCCCTGATTTAGCACCAAATGACTTGTTTTTATTCCTGTTTATCAAGAAAAAATGCTTGGCTAACGTTTTTCGGCGCCTGAATAAACCGATAATGCATTCAAAAGCCATGTTTTGGAGGTACCTCAATCTGAGTGGAAAAAGTGCTACGAAAATTGGTTCACATGCGCATGTAAAAGTGTATTGATTATCATGGAAACTTCGAAATACAATGGAGCCATTTTCATCAATAAAATACTTTCTATTATTAGGTTAAAATATGAATATTACCTTCGTATTACTTATTAATACAGGTTAAATTTAGTCAGAAAGGAAAATATAGAGAGAGAGAAGTTTTAATTTAGCCATTATTTTTCTAATAGAGTAGACATTATTGACTTATCTGTACTTTTTCCCGTAATTATCAAAGCGTTCATAACAACGGGGAAACGTTTTTGATTTAACACTCTTCCCTTAAAGAAAATAGAATATGTCCGAATAGATTGATAGGTCTTTATCTTTATCATTCTTTATCTGCAAGGTTATTCATAAAAACGAAATACTTGATTTAAATATTGTGTGGAAGAGAAAATCAGGAAGAAGAAACCACGAAGAGAATGTGGCAGAGAAGCAGGAGAGAAATCACTGAGAATATCGGAAAATGGAGGTGGAGAGGAGGCATCAGTGGTCTTCCGAGTCAAAGAAACGAAATATCGAGCAGATCGATACAATCCCATGACCCGATCCGGTTTCACAAACAAGATTTATGTCCCTCGACCACGTACCTTCATTTCGCCATATGAAGCAATGTCTCTCTTTGAACCGAAGGGACGGGCTTCTTGGGTCAGAAGGGCTTTCGCAACGCGATACCTCTCAAGCAGTCAATTTCCAATCTGGAGAGAGAGAAGAGGGATGGAGGGGGAGAGAGAGAGACCTCTCCCGAAGCGAAAAAAATTAGTGAGACTCCTATGACCACGTTTCCCGCACGCTAGTGATCACAGCCGGAAGAGGAGAGTCATACCTCTTCCTTGAATTCACCCATTCTCTCTCACACTTGGTCTTTGCGAGCGTTCCGTCTCACGAACCCGGTTGAGAAACGCCCTGGTCCCGAAGTAGTTACGAGAGGGGAGCGAGAAAGAGAGTAGAGGGGATATTCAAACGTGGCCACCTCCGCCAACGGAGCGCGCGCGGGCACATCAAGTGCATTTCTTCTTTATGGGGGCACTAGGTTCCTTTTGAAGTGGAGGAGAGTGCTTGGGGTGGGATGGCCTTTGACGTCCTCATGAATTCTCAGCTCCTTCCACCCCCATTCGCGATGATTACGACCATCCGGCGGTGGCGGCGGCTGAAAGGCAGGTGGGCACGCGTTGCACTGGCCCTCGTGCCCGGGTATTCTCTTAGAAAGCAAACTCTTTAACGCCGCTTGCGGTTGGGTTGCGGGCCTCGCCATTGTCAGGGTGACGAGGCCATTACGCAATCGGCTCCCCACTTACCTTGACATGAAAGCGAAGATAGGGCAAGGCACAGCAGGGTAGCAGGGTCAGCCTTGTTTTTTTTAATTACAGCGCAGTCTGCTATTGTTAAGGACTCGGTTCCGCAATTAAACTCTTAAGTAAACCCCTCTTATGGGACTGCAGTTGGCATTTTGTGCCCTGAAAGCATCTCTCCTCAATTTGATTAATCAGTTAGCTGTAATAAATGTACCAGGTAATACGGTTTGATCAAAGTGCATGCTACTAACAATGAAGTATTGTATAATGAGGTCATATTAATGAGGTCCTATAAAGCAAGATCAATCAGGTACTTCTGCTTTGAATCATGCTGAAAGTTAAAGCAAAAGCAATGTTAGATTCCGTTAGTGTTATTAACACTTATTTTGTAACAACATAGATATAACACCTTCCAACAAGTGCGCTTTGTACTCGCCTACTACCAGGAATTTCAAACTTGGCAAGTTTAACAGGCCATTAAGGAAATTGCGCTGAAATTACCACACCACATTTCGGTGTCAGCAGGCAATCTTTATTCCTGGAGCCTACACCACTTTGATCACGAAACCTTGAACTTTATTGTGAATTTGAATTTTCTAATATTTAACGTTTTAAAATAATACTAAGTACAATTATAAATATGCATTCAACAGCTTAGTAAATAGTATCTACCGATAAAATTGGTGTAATCATTTCATTAGTTACAAGGAAAATTTAATAATGTTGCTCATCCCTACTACAAGTATCTCATAGTATTAATGTAAATGCCTTTTCAACCCACAAGTCCTTTAATTTAACGACACGTAAAACAAAATTCCAAGTCATCGGAACGCACTTAATTTCAACAGAAATCGATAACTTAGATTTACATTGAAATATCCTCATAATAATTTTCATTCAGTGCTTTCTAGCTGTTTATGATGCAACTTTACTGCTAATGAAACCTTGCAAAAGCGTTTCTAACATTTCGATGAATATATTTGCAAGAAATTTCAGCTTACAGATTTTTAAAATTAACTTTAAATTCCATAATATATATTGAAATCCACGACCTTATAGCAATCATAATTACTCATTAATAGTTTACAAACCTACTGTATTGACGATGGACTAGGAATATTAAAATGATACTCATACGTGACCTGAATTGTGTGAATTCAAATGAGAATAGTCATTTTTCGAATTTCACTTCCGTTTAATCATCCCTCTGTATGATTTCCTGTCAATGTAATATTATATTATCTATCACTCTTAATGACCGGAGTTTCATTGAATGCTACTCAATAAATGATTGTCTTCGTATCATTAAAACTGCGTTAGTTTGGGCCAAAAGTAACAGTGCCATTTTTCGTGACACCTTTTTGAGTTTGTACCTGAGTGTTTCACACGTTCAACAGAAAAAGACAAACAATGTCACTCAGACACGTCCTATTCTATACCAAAATTGGAAATACGCAAAGCTACAGCTACAGATTTAATGAACAATATTGGCAGGAAGGAAGGAGTCGTACAGTAACGATCCTCGGGTGTGGTCTAGATTAAGTCACATGTCACCGTGGAGCAAATTGTTCAAAATTCGGAGATATGATCGCACAACCAAATTTCCATGCCCTAAATGGTATCCAAGGCTCCAAAACTTCGGTTTGCGGTGAGTCCGTTTGCTACACGTCCAGCTCCCTCCGTAAAAGCATTCATCATCACAGGAAATCAATCCGAGAATTGGTTTGTAGCAGGTCTCCAAACTGTCCTGTTCCATGCAATTCCCTTGCACTGATATTTTACAGCATCCCGTAGTTCATCCTTTGGTTTTGTATTTAATGCATTCCCTTCCTTTGTGTTCCTTTAAATTGAAAGATTTATCGAATTAGATTTCCTTCTCATTTTCCTTTATTTTCTCTATTTCTTGCAAGTATCTTCCATACGTTTCTCCCTTCACTCACTCCTCGAATTATTTAATCATTACTTACTTTGGCCATCCATTTTATTTCAGTATACTTTTGTATCTCCACATTCCCCCTTACCCTCATTTTTCTTTCCGCGACTGCTCCAATCAGCTATGTCTCTCATCCGGAGAAAAGAATAGTGTTAAATATGTTTTGATAAATACCTTCTTAAAGTGTACACTTCCGATATGTCTTTCGTTCTAATGTTTTATCTGATACAAAAAACACTTCTTCGCCAGTCATATTCCCCCGTTTTGTCTCTTTTGCTTCTTTAATCACAACTTTAAAAGTATATATTAATTCTTCCATGTATTTCTATCTATTTACATCATAGGAATAGGTAGAAAAGTTGTTTTAACCGAAATTGTTCGGCATATTATTTTAGCAAGTCCTTGGCAGAATCTTTCTCGACTTTGCTCTGAACTTCATAACGCTGAGAAAATAATTATAATGGCATGGGAGGGAAAGAGGAGTGAGTGTTAATATTATTGATTATAATTTTTATGGGAGGCAATAACGATAGAAGGCATGCAATCAGAAGCAGTGAGCAAGTAATTTCTGTGAGATAGTAAAGGTAAGTTACCATATTAATCCCTCTTTTCCAAAACTGTCATTAAAATTGCATAAGATGAAGCTAAAGTTTTCCCTGATAAGGCAAGATTATGGAAAATTATTTTATACAACCTACGTTTCGGCATATTAATCGGATAAACGCTAGTTTGTTAAAAGTTGTCTCTCTAATAACACTGAAGTAACAAAGTACATTAGTTACAGCGTCACTGGAAACAAAAACCTGGGCAGAGGTTGTGAAATAGAAATATTTCACGACACGACGCTCCGTAAATGCGAAGCTTCCGATGAATTACTTCCATGATGAAACGTTTGCCAACAGGTACTGACCGATAAAGTAACTATTAGGAGTAGAGAGATAATACTTCTTGTAATACGAGATGCATACTCGTATATGCACATTATTGCATTCTTTATATAAAAATTATAGTATCCTGTAAGTTAGGCTAGAATTACACTTTGTTGTTTTGCCAGTTGCATAATCACAAGGGCGCTTAAAATGATTTCGTGATTTATTCCGAAATTCATCTTTGGCATAATAAAATATATCATTGGAATATTCATGCTGCTTGTTGGATCGTAAAAATTTTAATTCATGTTTTTTTTTATTTCCTTCACCTCACTCCTTCTTTAGCATTACTACAATTTATTCGGTCGTGGGAAGATAAAATATTATAAAACAATATCGAAAGGGGAATAAAAGATTCAGTGCAGGAATCATAGATAAAAATATTAGCCTACGAAAACACAGGGAAAATCTTTGACGGATTCATGTGTCTAGTTTAATGTGGATATTTTCCCCCATTATTATTTACTTACGAGTATATAATATTTGGTAATTGACTTCAACATTGACGTCAGGGAAGTACCCAGACGTCTAGTTGCAAAACAAATATAAAAGTGTGCAGTTAGGATTAATAATGCCAAACAGAATAAATGGTAGTAGCCAGAGGGAAGGCACTCCTTCCATCGTCTGTTCCCTAGGGAAGAAGATAGCTGCAAATATGTCTCATCCGAGTTAGGTGACCATTAATTAATATGGCCCTCGTTAAAAACACTAACGAGGAAGGTGAAGGAAAAACACCACAATTATTTTCCTTTGAATAAAACTTGGAAAATAGAAAACAATAATCCTGAAGAATATTAGATTCATCTGATAATATTGAAATGAAGGTCTCCTGGGTCGTTATCACACGAAATCCTTACACGATCCGGGTTACACAAATGCAAAATAATATTTAAAAAATATATCAGCTATTTTTAAGATTATAGTTGAAACAACAAATATTTTATATTTATTATAGTTTTATATATTATATATTATTTTATATATTATTATATATATTATATTTTATATATTATTATATTTTTTTTTATATTATTATATATTTTTATATATTATTATATTAGTTTTATATATTATTATATTTATTATTTTTTTATATATTTATTATAGTTTTTATAACAGATTCAAGGGTGGAAAAGTAATGATGTTTCGAGGCAGATTTTTGGAAAGAAAGGATATGTTTATTAGACTTGGGTGAGCGGGAATAGTCGATGGGAATTTATTGGAACGATACTAGATACAATATGTAATTATATCTGGGGCAGGAGAGTCAACATTGAGTAGAAATAATACCAAATACGAAACTCATAATAAGGGCAATGCACAAGGGACAATTAGAAAAAATAAATTGGATTGATATATCTGATAATCATGTGGTAAGGAAAGGCAGAACACGAATCATTGAGAGTTTGAAATGACTGATGAGAAAAATGAGATACGAAATCGGAAATAACGGATACAAAGCAATTGATTTTATAGAAGAAAAACCAAGACAATAGCTAGACAAGGCGTAGGTAGAAATTAATAACACTTAACATTAGTTTAACTCCTAATATGTATATTAGAATATGGTTTTTATGAACGCATATCATTAAATGGTTTGATCAAGAGAAAGTGATAGTTTATTAAATCCTATCACGTCCCAATAATAGCCCTTATTAAGTCGAGGATTCTTTTTGTGCCATTTTCATCCGATGCATTCTACTATTTTATACGATGAAGGGCTAATCTTAATAATAATAGTAACTTTTTAAAATTATAAACAATTTTATAGAATGACGGAATCGAACCAGAATTCAACAATGTAGCAAAACAAGAAAATCATGACATTGATAAATTGAGCCAAAATTTAATTTATCCTGAAAATTAAATAAGCAGTTTAATTTTAGTAAAAATATAATTAAATCGCTAAAATTTAAATCATTCCTTACAAAATCCAAAAGTTTGTGTTTTCTAGCATTGGTATTATTTTAAACATTTATAGTCTAAAAAAGAATATACTTAACCTTATTTTTCGATTTGTATTTGATATGTTAATAAAAGTTTCGGAATAAAAACATCTAGCTATAGAGTCATTGTCACAGAATATATACAATTATGGCTTATGCCAATTTAATTTCAAGTAAGTGGATACATAAAGAGTGTCTTCATTTTCAAAAGGCAAGACCTTGGTACAGACTGTAATATTGATGTTTACGCGATAAAAATTGACAATTGTCAAAGATAAGATAATTCATTGCCATTCAAAATAAAGCACCTGAAAGCATTGTGTGTCGATATTTCTCGTTTTAAGTGTTCTACTCGTTTGACATAAGTAAAATTACTTTGAAATTATTTATGTAATGGTTTTTAGTCACAATATTTCAAATTGCATAAATCACGTCAAAATGTTCACTTTGACATTATTTTTGTAAGGTTTTTTATGACTCTTCCTTTACTTTACTCTTTTTTGCCCGAATATAGCACGTATCTCATTCTAGTTGCTATATTTGCTCAACTATAGGGATATATATTCCAAGTTACTGAAAAAACATTAAAAAAATCTTTTTCATCCATGGCGCGCAAATAAACTACACTCTTCATCACTGCTTGTGTTCAAATCCTCATTGATATTTAAGTAGAACAGGCTAGAATAACTGTTTCCCAGGGAAATAAATGTAGAGGTAAAAGAAAAAAGCATTCAGAAGAGTGAATGTACAAGTAAATTACTCCGAGTGACGATCACCTTGTTTGCGAAGTTTACCAACTATCTCCCCTCAGACACACAGTCGATATGCCGCCGTACGGAGTCTTTCGACGGAGTCCATAGTTAAAGCCATCTTTTTCCCCTCTAGCACGGTGGAAAGGGAAAGAATGTGCGATGGCGATAGCGATGAAATGAGGACGTGGCACGAAGGAAGGCGGACCAGAGTGCGTTCCTTTTCACGTTCGCACAACAGCGATCCCTCCCGTTCCGCGAAGAGTACTTCCCTTCTCTCCCCTTCTTTCCCTCTTCTTCTATCTCCCCCATCCGCCTACGCTTCTTCCCTCCCTCCCGGAATTCGACAGGAGTCCTCGGTGCGGCGTTCGTTTGTTTGCCTTCGAGGTGTTATGGGATGGAGGAAGATAAGATTCTGGGCTCGTAGAAAAGAATGACGACCGACATCGATCCCGTTTAAGCAAACATTCGTTTCCGGGCGGATAATGCTGCTTGAGACGCATGTTTACTATGGTACCTCTAAAAATTTCCTTCGACATCTGTCTTATACCAAGGCCAAAACGGTTATGTGTGCATGCTAGTGACAATCACCTAGTTTAGCACAAGGTTGAACTTCAGCAAGCTAGGGTTGGCTACGAAATAATCCAATTCATACATTAATAAATACTATTATAAAATATGGATGGTAGATAGGTAATATGTAAGGTAGGAAGATATTCTAAAGCAAAGGAGAATATTAACGTAATGAGTAGTAAATATCAGCTTGTACTCAATGAAATAAGCACCTTTTGCCAATAACGGTAGTCTATACGAGACAATTTTCATAAAAATTCTTCATTGACTAGATACTTGGACCATTTATTGAATGCTCCAAAAAATAAGATGAATCCTCCATATACAAATTTCAAATTAAATTTCTTCTGAGCAGTAAGCAACCTAAAGATGACAACGACCACTGGTAAGTTTAAACTAAACGATATGGAATAAACTATTTTCATCAGAGAAAAAGTTTATGTAAAACTAATACACTTTATTAAATGATAAAATTTATTTTTCACGTTCCAAGTATGTTTTGTAATTTGGTAACATTAAAGATTTTTGCCATCGTAGGGATGTGTTTTTTTACTTTGTAGTAAAATGGATCTTTTAGCTAGGCCGTATATTGAATAGGGCTTCTCTACGTGGCAGGACGTTTAAAACCCACCTACTTGGTATCTGAACTTTAAAACATCTTCCGCTTGTATAATGGAGTTGTATTTTTCTGGGGAAGAATTGTAGACAATAATTCTTGAACGGCTTACTTCATGCTCTCTTCAGTAAATCTTCTAAGTAAAAACTGTTTGCTGGACTGAAATCTTACAAAAAGTGATTTTTTCTAAGGTCTTATTTTGATCGTAAAATATCTATAGTACAATAAACATCACTCGTGATTAATTGTGTTTTATAAGAATACTATGAATTATACGTAATTGAAATATTAGTCCATTTTAATTGTAGTACCCCGAAGGCATTAAGCCATATCGCTTTCCATATTAATTGCAGAAACTACGTTGAAATTGCGAGAGGCTATCCTTCAAAAAGCAATTTAGAAATTCCAGCAGATATTGAAATTTGCGTTATTCATGTGGTCCTTATTGAATTAATTTATACGACTTCGAAAGAAAATGTGAACGATTGAATTTCCAAAACTCATGATATTTATTGTGGGTATATTTTTTACAAATAAAATATAATTGTAAATTTGGCAGATTTGGTCAATAATATGTTGATTATTTTTACGGTGGAAAATCTTAATTCATATCAAATTAAAAAATTTCCTTATACCACATCGGAATTACTCAGTTTCCAATGATTACCATTCTGTTTATTTTATAATAAATCCTGTTTAACACACAATGTGTACCACATTTATCGTAATTGGGTGACATTTATTTTTTATATCAAATTTATTTCAAAGTTTACATCAATTCGTATGTCATTCGTGGATTTTAAAATAATGTAAAATGTTATGTGAAAACAATAGTGTATTCTTCCGTGCGAAATTAAATGAATTAATGGTATATTTATTTATCAAATCATTCAGAAGAAATTTTACTCAAAGATGAAGAAATCACTGCCAATGAGGCTTTCCATTTTCAAAAAAGATGCATTTAAAAAAAACTGGTGCTTGATAGATTATTTGTTGCGAAATATTATGTATCTGATGTCATTCCATTATGCACGTGTTACTACGAATATAATGCTCCAGACTTGCGAGACCCGAGTGATAAATGACGAATACAAAAATATCTTGACGACACGCCGTCAGAACTAACGCTAATTAACCGGCACCATACGAGCGCAGAGGGTGTCTAACGAGGCCGCGGCGGCGCGGGAAAAAATCTAGGCAAAGAACGGACATTTCAGAAAACGGCGAATCTACTAACCAGATGGGTAGTAAAAGGGATGACCTTCAAAGAAAAAAATTGCTAAAAAGGGAGGCATCCGCTTGTTCCTAAGAGAGGGAAATTGCTCGGAAGACTTTCTCGCAACAGTGGCTGCCATGCTGCTGGAGGAAAAGCGGGTATATATGTGCGACGAAGGGAAGTGGCTGAGAAGGGAGGAAAAGCAGATAGAAAAGAGTGAGCACGTGATTAAGGAGAATAAAGTGATTCATTTACCTCCAAGTTCGCACTCCACCAACCTTTCATGCTTGTTGTTCTCCGCATGAAGAATGCACGTTTAAAGGAATGCCTCGAGTGACACGCTTGAGAGAAGAAACTCCGCGGATGTTCACTTAAAACGTGGCTTTGTTGAAAGGCCGTAATTTACGCAGTAACAAGTCGCGGAACATGGATAAATTGAGACGCAAAATAAAGGCTAATCCAAAATTTCAATGATGAAAGGAGGGAGAAATAGATGGAAAAGAACGCAGGAGAATTAAAAGTGGATTAGGGAATTTTCATGCCGAAGTTAGTTCCTATGTCGAGTTAACTGGGAGATACTTATACTGGGATAATATATCAAGATTCCATACAGTTAATCCCTAATTTATGAAATTTAATTTGCATAAATTCAACAGCAACGGTTATCAATCTTTTTTGGTTTGCTACAACATTCTGTAATAATCATAATATTTTTCGACTCGGTTTCACGGCAGAAGTAAAACATTAATGTCTTCCGTAACATTACTATCTACGTAACACTAGTATCTTTATATTAAACACATATTAGTGCAAACAAAGTTATCTTGAAAACTTCTTTACAACGAACAAAGATTAACCCATGGCAGTTATAATACATGCATTACTAATGGAAAAATTATGTTACCATGAGTTTTATCCAAGTATGAAAACTCCTAGACCCTATTATATCTATGCAAGAATCGTTGCTCTGGTATTCAAAAATATTATGCCTTTAAGTATCCCCTGGGCGTTCTATTTATCACTTTTCTTGCGTTTAACATTTTTTTTCTTGTTTCTTCTATTTTTCTCAATTTTCATTACTGATTATGCCAATTGGATGTCAGATCTCGTATAGATAAACATTTTCATTACACAGTGTTATATTGGTTATTTTAGTAGAGATATAGTTGCGGAATATTTGTACATAACCCGAAACCCTGAAACAGAAGCCTGAATACAATGCAATAGGCGTGCGCGAAGTCAATATCGTTCACAAATATATTTATTAATCATATCAGTAACAATAAATAGCTTACGAAATGGGATAATTGCCTTTTTCACGAGTTCAATTGCACAGAACACGGAAATTACAGCGGAAATCACTTCGGACTGTGTGCGCACAGATTTCCAAGAAGACCATGGTGAGGTCTTTGCTGTGGAACATGTACAAATCGCAATTGCTATATTAATTATGACTCGCCAAGTTTGCTACAACTCGAGGAAAAACAAATATCACGAATTTTTTCGCCGACCTAGGGCAACAATTCCACTCCATTATTTTAATAGGGGAAACCACAGTGAAGAACATAGGGAAATTTATGCTAGTCGAATTTTTATTCTTTTTTCTCATACAAGTTATATTTTGTCATCAAAGAGGCACCACTATTCAAAATACTTATCAAATAATACAAGGGTAGACTGAAAACTAATGCACACTTGTTTCTAGACCACAAACAAAATGACCTTCAGAACCACTCCTAATGGCATCTGGAACTAACACTCCCTCTCAACACTGATGTGCAGTTTTGAGGTCGTTACATTCATTCAGTGGATTTCGAGAATTTGAAGTATGGAGACCTGTTCTAGTGCTTTGTCAACGCGAGTTAAACACCATGACTTAGAAAGTGACTCTTACTCAGATTCATCGTCGTTTAAAGGCTGTTTATTGTGACGATGCTGTTGATAGGTCTACTATAAATCGATGGGTAGTAAAATGTCGTGGTTGTGAGCCAGGAAACACCATAATTGTTGAAGAAACACGCAGCGGACGTCCGATTGCTGTTACAGATGATAAAAATTGCTAACTGGTCGAAGATCTGATTCCAACTGACCGGCGAGTCACTCAAAAGCGTATCGCAAAGCATATTGGAATATCCAAGGAATGTGTTGGCTTCATTATTGAACGATTGGGATACCTTAAAATCTGTTCACGATGACGGTACCATGCCATTTCACAGACTAGAACAAACAAAACTCTTCTTATTCCCCAATCTTGCGCTTTGCGATTTTATTTTTTTCCTCAACTCAAGAGGCGCCTCAAGGGTAATCATGTCATCTCAGATGATGAGGTGAAGGCAAAAATTCGATAACAGTGCGCTGTTTAACTACATACTTCCAGTTCTCAAAATCCATTGGATGAATGTAATTACCTCAAACCAGCGCATGCGTGTTGAGGGGAAATGTTACTTCCACATGCCACCAGGAGTGCTTCTGAATGTCATTTTTCTCGTGGTCTACAAGCATGTCTGCATTAGTTTTCAGCCTATCCTCGTATTACAAATTCCATTAACAAATGTAAAGTTCACTTGATGGCTGGTGAGTATTCATCCTCTGCCAAAAGTCCCGAGGAAGGCTTTAGAAGCTATCATTACGCAAACGCTCCCATGAACCTTGACACGACGTAAGGTTTTTTGCGTTGCGATGACCTCTGGAGCTGTACCTTTAGGAGAAATGATAATTGGTCCAGGTAGTGGAAGGTTAGGAGCCAGGCAAAAGGTAGTCCATGCAGCGCCTATTCCTCAGTGAGGCGGCTGCAAAAGCGTCTGGCCCAAGAGAGGTAACCATTGAGTAATGGTATCACGTTGGAAAAAATATTGAGAAAACCAACGGGAAACTACCTCAAATTATAATTTCATGATATTTATGAATGGCACAAAAATTAGTCCTGGAAACTACGAAACTGGGCCCAATCAACCGTGTGTCGTGCCTGGCAGTGGGAGAGGCAAGGCTTCCACGATCGTCATCTCACAAAAACCATGCAAAGCAGAAGAGAAACCGACAGCAGCGGATCAGAAAATGCAGAAGAAGATGACCGAACTAGTTAGAATAGGATCTTGGAATGGTCGGATAATATTGAGGACAGGGAAATTAGAGAATATTAAGTTCGAAATGGAAAGAGAAAACGTAGATATTTTAGGTTTATGCGAGGTGAGATGGAAGGATAGCGAGGATAATTGAGGTGTTAGTGTAATATACATTGAAAGTGTGTGGGTTACAGTGTAATATACAGCAGAGGAGACGAGAGTCAACGAGGGGTTGTCATAATATTGAATAAAAAGGTAGGAATAAGGATCATCAAAGTATAGCAAGCAACGGAGAGAATATTACTATTAGAGATAAAAGCAGAACCAACAAACTTGGTTATTGTTCAGGTATACATGCCACCGAGCAATTATAAGGAGAAAGAAGTCGATAGGATATACGATCAGTTAGAGGACAAAATTGTGTGTGTTCCTGTAGGACAAGGTTTGATAGTGGAGGGGATTGAAATGCGACCGTAGACTAAGGAAGGGATGGGAATGAGGTGGGAGAATACGGTTTAGGCACGAGGAAGGCATAGAGGAGAAAGCAATTGAATTCTGGAGGAGAAGGCTAAGTCATCACCAACCCTTGGTTTAGACACCACAAGAGGTGTAGGTATACATAAAGCTGTATATCAACAAAGGTATATCGAAAGCCACATAAGAAACCATGGGAATTATTAATAGAAAAATAGGAAACATTGGATCATGGATGAGATGACTAGAAAGATTTACGAGATAAGAGTATGGAAGAATGTAAATACAGAGTCAGGTAGAAGAAAGCACAAAAAATTACATAATAATAAATTGAGACGGGTAACAAATAAAGCAAAAAAGTGTGGTGGAAGACACAGTGGGAGAGTATGGAAAGTTTGCAGAGATAGGGTGAAATTGGTGCGCTATACGAGAAGGGTAAAACTCTATCGGGAAGTAAAATGGGAAATTCTGTGTTAAATAGAGAAAAGTTGAGTAAGATACGAGAAATTGAAGTTGAAACAGAAAAGATACGAGAAATATGAAAGGAGTATTACTTGGAAGGTTTGAATATAAAAGAGCTGTAAGGTAATGAACTTAGGCCAGGAAGCTTAGACATAGAAAGAGTAAATGACGTAGATGATGATAGCTTAGGTCTAGGCATTCTCAACGATGAGAAAGGGCGTTAAGGGGGATGAAATGAAATACGACGGTAGGGGTGGACAACATTCCTGCGGAACTACTTAAAGTTTTCGGAGAATGAGAGAGGAAGAGTCTCTATGGACTGATTCGTAGTATCTGTGAGGAGGGAATCTGGCAGGAAGACTGTGAGATCAGTGTTAGTTCCTATTCCAAAAAAGTTAAAGGCTACCGCATGTAAGGATTACATAACAATAAGTTTGATTTTCTACACAGCTATAGCGGTCCTCAGGATATTCAACAAAAGACGGTTTTCCAGAAAGAGTTAAACCTTATAATAGGACGGCAGAAACTAGAGCAGGTGGAACAGTTCACGTATCTCAGAAGTTTTTTGGGCCAACACGATCAAAGTAGTAGAGACGTAAGGAGAAAAATTGCGCTAGACAAAGAGGCTTTCACAAGGAGGAGGCATGGATGGTGAGTAAGGATGTCAAGAAAAGGCTCGTCAAATCTTTGATATGGAACGTACCTATTCACGGTGCGGAAATATGGTCATTAAAAAAGTATTATAGGTGTACATAGGAGACTTTTGAAATATGGTGGTGGAGAAGGATGGGGAGGATTGAGTGGATAGAAAGGAAAACAAATGAGGAAGTGCTGGGTATGGTGGGGGAGGAGATGATGTTATTGGGGGAAATCATTAGGAGATAGGAAAAATTGATGCAAAGCATATTGCTCGGCAAAGAGGTTCTGAAGACTGCGATAGAAAGAAGAAAGATATGCAGACGAGGAAGGGGCAGAAAAAGGATAAGAATTTTGGACGGAATGAACGGAGGAAGGAAGTCTACGGAAATGAAGAGGGTCTTGTCGAGGATAAGATGTTGGATTGTGTTTTGTTAGGAGATACAAGATATTTATTTGTTAGATGGATTCATTACCTATAATATTAATTACGTATAGAGACAATATTATTTTGGCATCTAACTATTCTCTAATTGCTCAAAACGACAATTATACATTCCTCATCTAACTTAAGCACAAACATTCTGGGGTAAATTTAATGTAAAAAAATTAATAACAAACTGCAGAGTAAAAGATTAAGACAGTTCTTTCAAACTAGGGCAAATGCTTTCATCTAAAATGCCCACATTGTTGCGATTATATTACCATGTTAGGACATACTAGTATTGATTTTTCTTCCAAGTTTTGGTTGTGGCTACAACTGAAAATATACATATATGCACGATAAAAACTGTAATTTGCTTGATCTTGGCAACATCACGTCAATGTTATTTGAAATTTTAATTCGATAGAAGTTCCCACTATGTCGACATTAAAGCATTTCACTTGCTTTGAAGTCTATCTTATAACCATATAATATTACACCACCTAGCATCTAAGATAGTCATGAGACAGACAGTAAGTTTACGGACGAGCTATCTGACTCACTAAGGTACTCAGCCGAAACGTATTCCACCCATGCGCACATGATGTTTGAGCGTTGTGGAGAGAGGAACGTATACGAGGACACGTACACGGGGACTTGAGGGATGGCGCGCTACATTGCGTTCAGGACACTCAGCTGCCCTGAGGATGCTGGATCTGGTAACCGTTCGCAGGATGAAATTACATCTTATTTTTTAAAGAATCAAAATAATAGGGTAATAGAATAGAAATAAAACAAGGATAATAAGTGTAGCTTATCCTATATGTTATGCTTGCGTCCCTACTTAAGCAATGGCATTTGTCTTATCAACAAGTAAAATCGAATATATGTCAACAGTTTAAAAAAATGCATCAAAACAGAAAAATCGATTCCAATTATAATATGAAAGGTAAAATGAAGGAAAGGTATAAAAAAGAGAAATTACGAATGTATATACTTGGAATGTTGGTAGAGGAAACTATGAAAGATAAAAAATTACATTCCGATTTTAGATTAAATTTTCTACGATTATTTTCCATTCCGTACAGTATATATCTCAATTCACATCACCGTAACTCTCCTCAGCAGTCAAAAGTCTTCAAAATTTATCATTCTCAATACTCTCATCTTGGACACGGGTACCGCTGAGGTTGTGGGAAAGTATTTTAAGTTAATTTATATAAAAATTCATCAAATGTCATCTAATGCTTTATGGCAAAAATCAAGTGGTTTTAATGTTTTCCTGAGACATATTTTTAGAGACATATGTCGTACGAATCAATACAATCTACAGCCTCAAAAAATAATGAACGTACACCATGAAATATAACATTCTCGGGGCAAAAGATACCCGCAGTCGTTCCATTCTGCCTCACGAGTGCACGTAGAGGTAAAGGAAAGAAAAGGCGAGAAATCCGTAGCCGGATGTCCGGCATGTTTTAAGAAAGAGGACTGAGGATAAGGAGGGACCAAAAGAGGTGAAAAGATTGGTGAGGAATTCATTTATTTTTTCGAGCGAGCAAAGACTGGAGATAGAGAGGGAGGCGAAGGTGTTTTTGGTTAGGGCGGGAGAAAGGGAGGTGTGGAAAAGGCCTTTGGGGAGAAATACTGATAGTTGGAACGTGAACTGAAAGTCAAGGAGGAGAACTCTGGGAGATTTTCGGGGGTGCGGGAAAAGTGTACGAGAGTAAGAGGTGCGTAGTGAGCAGGTTCGTGAAGGTATATGATCATGATATTGCGGCTGAGAGATTGATGCAAGGCAGAAATGAAATATCGGCGGAAGTTCAACACGAGTAGGGTGAGTGAGGCGAGCGAAGAATGGAGTTTCAGGTTGTCTGACTCATTTTTCCGGATGCCGATGAAAAGGCAGGGATTTTTCGGTGCCGTTGAGATTTACAAAAATTTACAAACTTCAGTGGCTTCAATTCGTGGTGCGGGTATATCCCCACAAGAACGAGACAATCGGAAAAAGTTTGAACAGTCGACGTCCTAATCTGACGTCTGAACTGAACGCAGTGACGGATTCATGAGGGGAGGGAGAGGGTTAGGATAGTCATGGCTCCCCGTTTTGGAATATTTTTGGCTTTTAATAAATTACACAATAAATAACACTTATTGACTAATATTACTACTACAGCTTAAATTACCCACAGGCAGGTGCGTTGCGGATTGAATTAGTTTAAAAGGAAACATGATTTTGTAAGCATGAAAATATTATGCAATAACTTTTCCTTGATTAAAATAATGGTTCCGATGTTAAATTATTAAATTTGTTCCGATGTTAGATTATTAAATGTTTCATAGACCAAACCCTAAATGAACCTATAGTTGTACAATTTTTGACTTGAAAGTTAAATAATATTTTAGAAAATTATTACTCTGTATAATCCGATTTTATGTTTTGTACTGATATGATTGCAAATTGCACAGGGTAAAATTATATCATTTAACGGAGTCCATCGTACCTTTCCCACCGAGGTAATAGAGAGCTATGTTGTGATATAGCAATTCGTAACCAACATTTAACTCAATTTTTTATCTGCAGCAGTGGGCTTTCCGACACAGTTTTTATTCAGACTCATGGACAATAGTTATTTCATTTCAAAGATTGGTTGACCGCGATCCTCTATTGTTCCATTTCCAATTTGTCTCCCATGTACGCTCAGATAGCTCTTCCGTCTTACAAAACTTTTTATTTGGCCTACATATTTGCCCCTAAGACTACCTCTTGCGGCCTTTCATCTCTTATCCTGTCTATTACGTACCACACAGATTCATTGTTTCTCAAGGTGTTCGTAATTAAATATGGCCATTCTTTTCCCTTCTTTCTTCTCCTCATCAGGATACATTTTATTTAGCCCCTTGTAGATAATAATATAGGCCAACAAAGTCATTACGACTTTAAACAATATCGGTACGCGATATTTTAAAGCAGGAGAGAGTAAAAATATATAAAGATGTGTTTGACCCAAATAAAGATAATTAGCATTAAATTATTGATTTAATTTAATTTTCGTTTAAAAGTTTAATGATTTGTTAAGCTAACATATTTTCTTAACTAACCATCAAACATAGAAACCACGTGTATTATAAAATGAACCGCTATGTTGAAATTTTGAAACTAACTTAAATTTATTTAAACGGTATGGTCTAGTTACTTATGATAGTAAGACATCTGTGTCTCAATATCTTTACATACTTACGTAGCACACAGGGGAAATACTTGTAAATCACGGAAATCATAAAATAGGGTTGGAATAAGTCAGTACCCGGAATTGTAAACCACTCAAATGAACAATTTCTAGAGATAGAGCATATTTGTTCCAGCTCCATGGCTCTCTCTATCTTCATAGCTCTTCTTTCCAATTCCTGATATGTTGTATCACTCAAGATACTTTTTATATCACACAGAAATATCTCTCCCGCTCTTCATCTTCGTTTTCGTCCAAGGACTTTTTCTACCATTTAACTTTCGAGAATGTTATGCACCAGAAATTGTACACAACATTAAATGTTCCTTTTCTCCGATTCTTTTGTCAAATTCTCCTCTCCTCTTGGAATTTCTATGTTGTTTTTGTTATCTATCAGGCCCGTTCTTACTATCCTTCTCCAAATCCACATTTCCCAATACCCAAATATCAGCAGTCAATCAATCACACATATATCTCTCTAAGTGTAGCTCTAAATAATCACAGGATTCGGAATGGACCATCCGCTCAATATTTGTATCTGGGATATTAAAATGCACAGATTGTTATGGCAACACAAAGGAACACCTAATGCCGTTACCCCGTTTCATTACGCGCAATCTCTCCCATTTCTCTTGTACGGGATATGCGCTCCGTTTCACATATAGTGATTTGCGTACGCTATTTGTAATGCTAACGCAGACCTTAAAACCATGTAAGTTTAACATAAAAGCCAATCGCATCACCAGAAGTAAATTTCTCCGAGCGGAAGACACCCTTTGTGGAAAATGCGCATTTATGTACCTCATTAAAGATCCCGCCTCAGGGACACCGGCCGCCTTTCTCTAGTGAACATTCCTCTTCGTTCGTTTTGAAGCCTGGAGAACGCAACTATCCCCCCAATCCCTCCCCCCTCCCTTGCCGAATTTAGTGGTGCGATTGCACCTATTCGCGGTGGAATGGACGGACGAGGAAATATAAACACGTGCGTAACAACAGAGACACGGCGAAGAAAACAATAAAAACGCACAGAGGGAGGGAGAGAGCGGAAGGAAGAAAGAGGGGAGAGAGAGAGAGAGGGGGAAGAGAAGAAGAGGAGGAGGGGAAGAAGACGACGCGTGCGCGTGAATTGGTGGAGTAGGGAGAGGAGGAACAAGGAAAGAGGGAGGAGAGACGGGGAAGGGTGTTGAAGGGACGTGAGGGAGGAGGGGGGCGGAGGAGAGTTGAGTACCCATCGGGGGAATCGGTTGGTGCGTGGCGTTGTGGGGATCTGGAGGGGGAGAGGTGACGGGGGAGGGGATCGGTGGGAGGGCAACAGAACACGGAGGACGGACCGACGGGTTGGCGGGAGGAGGGAAGCCCATCCCCCACCTCCCCTCCAAAAACACCGCCGCTTCCCTTTTCTGAAAGCCGACGGCGACAGTCGCTCCCGCGCGCGGCCGAAGGCAAGGAGGAGTAACCAGAGTCTCGCGAAGAAGACGGAGACCACATAGTTGGTGGTGTAGTACATTAGAGCACATCAGAACGGGAAGGGAACTCGAATGAGGGAAACTTCCTCGCGGAAGGTGCGACGAATTCCCGCCGGATGCCCGCGTTAGGTCCGCAGTCAGAGTTCTGAGAGAGGTGGGGAGGTCTGTCTATTCGGACGCCGTCCCCGATTCGTTCAGGAAGGAGCGAGGGTGTTGGGAGGAAGGGGGTGTGGGGAGGGAGTCCCAGGGTGGTGCTCTGTAGTGTCCCGCTGCTGTCGGGACGGAAACGTTACCCCGGGAGGTGGAGAAGTCCAAGAAGGTGCATCGGCCGGAGAGTGAGCCGGCTGCGGGGGGGGGCGGCGGTCCGGTGGGGGCGGCCGCCCCCGGTGGGTCGAGGGCGGCGGCCCCCCCTTCCTCCTCCTCCTCTGCCGTCGCTTCCTCCTCATCCTCCTCCCAACCACAAAGGACTCCCACCGCGGCGGCTAAATCCTCCCGGGGGCCCACCGCATCGTGCTCCGGGGCCCCGGCCACGCCCCCCGCCTCACGGCACGCGCATCACCAGCAACAAGCTCAACAGCAGCAGGAGGATGCAGCCGCGGTGGCGGAGGGCGGGGGCACGACGACGAGGCACGCGTCCTCGTCGGGGTCCACATCGCTCGCCACGTGGGTTGTCAAGAGGGTGCAGAACATGAGGTTCTTCCAGCCGAAGAGGGGTGAGTACTCCCTTTGTGTGCTGTTTCCCTTGATGTATCGTGGAGGTTTCTTTATAATTGATTCCAACATCGTTTTAAACACGGAATTCACTCAATGACACTTTCTTCGGTTATGCATATTTGCAATTCTTACTGGAAAGTTTTAATCCCTAGAAGAATTATTTATGTTGTGAAATTTAACTTAAGAGTTTCCTACCATAAATTCTATGTAGCTTCTCCGAAGAAAAGGTAATAATAAATATAATTTCGCATTTAATACATTAACACACGAAAAAAATCATTTCACTTGGAAAATACGATAGAAAACGTATATGACTCTGACAGCAACAAAAAATATAAAAACACCTAAAAGGAACACACACGTTATTTCTTGATAATTTCGACGGAATTGAGCTCCGTCTTCATCAGAAGATTCGCTAGGATATTTCTAGTGCTCCTTTTATGTGTATTTATATTGTTTGTTGCGGTCAATGTTTTTTATTCAACACTTCTGTGTTACTGCGACGAAATCATATATATACATATATATATATATACATATAATACATGTGCGCCAAAGAGAGTGCAATACACTAGCCGCCGAGACAACTTGATTATCAAGAAAGCATAATAACGTGGGAAGAAGGAAAAGTACAATTTCTTAATGCCGAGATCGTAATAATGAACATGAGTACCAGTAGTAATGATAAATGGGTAAGGTTTGATTGACTTAAGTGGGATAGTTCTTCGTTATACAAAGACAGTAATCGAATCCAAAAGCTTGAAATTACTGCACTTAATCTATATGAAAATTTTTATCGCATAAGTAAAGGAAAACAGGAACCAAGAGAACAAATTTAACGGATTAACAAACCTCTGAGAGTCGAACCAAAGTTTTTCAGTGGAATTCCAGGACAGTAGCCACTACACGAAATAAAGCAAAACATAACTGCTCCATTATCTTTGGGTCTGTCAAAAAATTTCATTTTTCCGATCTGGAACAACAAAATACAGTTTAAGTTTTATTGACGGCTTGAGTTATCACGACACCAAAACAAAATATGTCCAGTCTCTGTCGTAACTGCGCACAATATGGAGGAAAATTCTTCAATCAGCGGTAACAAGAGATCTGATTGTGACTAAGGATGAAGGAAGAATTAAGGTATTAGAGGTTACGTTAATGCTGTAAGAACGGGTTTCCTGAAAAATGGCATTTCTGACCCAAAAATTCCTTTGATAACAAGGTTGATGTTACCATTGCGTTAAGAATAGGTATATTATATTTATCTATATTTATAAAGCCAACATTTAAAGCGGTTAAAAGGAATTCCTTAATAGCATGGAACTGTCAAAGTATGAAATTATTGAGACCTTTCTCACTCATATCACACCCATATTATCTTTTCCCGACGGTTACCGAAAAGAAATATTTCGAATTTTTTTAAATTGTTCTGAATAATAATAATAATATTTGGAAATGTTTAAGAGACAACTCATATCTTAAATTTTACTGCTTGAAATGGACTGAATTAAAATAATGCAAAATACACAATTAGGGAACACGAATTTATATATGTTGATGGTCTCGTATAGTCATGACTGCTTGAGAAAAGGATGCTGCTATTTATTTACATTCGCGCAAAAAAGTACCGCAAACATCAATTTCCCAGAAAAGTAATGTGCCAAGAATTTTATTGGGTTCATTTTAAAAGTTTATCAGAAAATCTTTTGCTTGTCGACGACTGCGCATGGGAATCGTTTTATTTTTTTGCGGTAGTACGCAAGGAGCAGACAAAAAATTTCAAGCGAGCGCATTATACTCCCCACAATAAAACACTGCAGTTGGCAAATAACGACCGTTTGCCCTCGATTAAACGCATCGATTCCCTAGTGAATCCCTTTCCAGAACGCTGCTCTTGGCGATATGGCACAGGAACGGAAAATTGCGGATCTGATAGATTGCAAAACAGCGGGCGGTGAAAAGGAGAGTACGCTGCCACCAACTGGGTGAAGTCCGTCGCTTTCCCAAGAGAAGAGAGCGGATTCTCCAATTCTCCCCGTATTGTTACCAATTTGACAGTTCTTTAATATTGATTCCGGTGACGAGATCCGTTCCATGGACTGCAAGATTCGGCCGGACATGAGTTGTTCTGAAGCAGGTTACGGTTTCGGGACTCGAGTTCAAATTTCGATGAGCTGATGTTTACGTTCGAGATGTTAACTTCTGAGATTCCTGATCAACATCTTCCACTGATATTTTATAACAGATTCCTTTTAATTTAATTATTTTATATATACACACACAAACACACCTGAACCAACTATATATGGTAAAGCACGAACTAGATTTTGTTCCGCGTAAACAAGCAAATTTAAGATGCGTTTCCAGTTAATGTCAGCTCATAAAATCCATTCCTTTGTTTCGTTAACTTTCTGTAGCTACGCATTGCGTGTGCCTGTTAGCCAAATGCTGAATTTTGTCGGTAAAATGACCTTATTATGAGTCAAAATGCAATCGACAGGTTTTTATATGAACAGTCCCAGATTCAATTTTGTTTGAATGATACTATTTTGCCAATGAAGTTCTCCCATTAATTGGGTATTTGGTGAGTAAGTTTAAAATATTTACGTAATTGCGTTTTTTTTCTCGGAGAAATTTAAATTTAATAAAGTCGCCCAAAGAAAATTATCAGCTTTTTGTTATATATTTTTCAAAATTTGAATTATCCCTATCGAGCTAAAAAAGTTTTGGTCTTTTTTCATCAAATTTAAGATTCAGACTTCATGGATGCTCGTAAAAGTTCATTTTCGTAGCCTAATCCTAAGATTTTACCATGCGCTTAGAATGTTACGTTATTCTATATGTATGTTTTCATAATCTACCGATGTCATAATGTGTAAAATTTTAAAAATGGGATTTAATATCGAACCCAGGATACCTACTCAAAATATCTGAATCATGATCGAAATCTCTTCACGTGTTTACCTCAACCGCTACATACGCTCAACCTCTCATTACAAAATCTTCATAAAAAATCTATTTTATCATAAAAATGTAAATAAGAGCATTGCATTTTTCTAGAGATAGGCTTTAAACTTTCAATGATAACATTACAGTATAAAATAATGCAAATTTTCTGAACTCTCCCGCATATTGGCGTAAGATTTGAACAAGGGATTTTCTTTCGGAAAAAACCGAGGTTTCAACTCGGTTTTTTCCGAAAGAAAATCCAAATTTCAAAAAATAATATGCATATAGATATTTTTATCAATTTTATTTAACTTCATTTTTTAAATGATAAAATATTATCGAAATACTTTCAGAGATGTCAGCTGTCCGTATAATCAAAATATTACGGTACTTTTAGCATTAAAATATATAAAATTAACTTCTTTTATATAATTATGCATGAATGCATGCACTTCACGAGTTACATTGGCGTAATGAAAATCATTTATGATCAAAGAACAAGTGTATTGTAATCATTTTCCATGAAAAATATAATGTTCCAAAAGATATGCTCATGTACCCGAAAATGTTGTATCCATTTATAGAGATTCGTCAATTACTACATAATTAGAAATATAAGTCTATTTACTATAGACCAAAAAAATGCGCCATTTCTCAAATTTAAATGGATTTATATTCTGAGTTCCGTTTCATTTTCTTCACGATATTAATGCATTCAATTTTTTCTATAGTATAGGCAGGTATGAGTGTAACTGGTTCTTATCTATGCATGAAAATCTAATTTTACTGAGCCACTCCCTGAGCTCATTTAAAGAAGAAATAATTATTTAGATTTTACTGAAAATAGTGTGCTTTCATCCAACCTTTTAATATAATATCTCTGCTCGAACTATCATCCCATTTCTAGATCTGGGGAAACAGTTACTTACATAAAACGTACAACGTGTACAAGCAAATCATCTTCAGGCTAATTTAGGTGTTTCGTAAGCAATTTAAAATTACATAAATGAAAAAAGTATGGATTTTTTCCAGCGTTTCATGTATAAAAATAGATAATGTCTTTAACAGATAATTTTTCTTACGAAAGAAACTTGGTGATATGCATAGTGAAGTTTCATAATAATGTTTTCATAATGGCAGAGGAAAGACTCAATTTTCTTCTTCTAAAGTTTAAAATCAGTTCGTTTTGCTCTGTAAATTATCCCGAGCGATAAAACAGCGAATCGAGTGCCGATACATGCATACCTTTGAACATTTTGTTCGCCGTACTGCATCCGCTCTTCACATCGGCTAATGTCCAATTACAAATTTTACAAGCTAATGTACGATACCCAGCGAGACATGCTATCGACTAGTCATTATAACGACGCATTGATTGCAACGAGAAAAAAAATTTTTCAACGACACGATTGTTAGAAGGCCACACAGCAGGCAGCTGGTTACTTCCCATGCCGCAATAATGGACCGTGAAAAGCGGCTGCTTCAAAATAAAGAAGATGAGAGAGACAACCGCCACAGTTTAATATTCATTTTAATCTGCGCAACTCTAGTCCCAATTTTGATGGAAGAGTGATAATCGAAAGTATAAAAATATGAGTTGATAATTCAAGATACAACAGACTATTTTTTTAACAAAGAATTTAAAATATATGGAACGGATAATTTTAATATTGATAGTACCAAGCCGCAGGAACTCTTTCTTTTCAATAAAACAAACCTACTTTAAACTTCATCTAATTATACGTTACGTTGGACTAATTGTAAAACTAAAGAAATTTTCAGGGGCTAATATTTTACGATTACAGAAACTCTAAGGCAAGGAGGACTTATGTAAATATTTTATACTTGTTTAACATTATGATTGTAAAGTTGGAATATTTCTAATAGAAATAAAAACATGAAATAGAAACCGAAAATTGCAGTTGTTATTCAATGCAATATTTATTAAAATTTACGATAAGGCTATAGCAAAGGATGGTATTTTATTCTGCACACTTTTTTTTAACCTACCACATATTTTGGCCAATGATTTGAAATTCTAAGTAAAATTTCAAGAGCAATTTTGATGGTTTTCTTATTTATATACGCCCATCACGATAAGTACACCATAATCTATAGGTCACCTTGCATTAAAAGTATTTAGGCTCACATACAAATGTGTTAGTCGATTACAAAGAAAATATTTAAAAGAGCATTTCAATAAATACTCGATTTCAGTTTCAAACATTCGAGCTTACAGAGCATGTATGTCGTTCCTCACACTAAATAATGCCAACTGTTATTTCGTCTGCAATATTTAACAGGAAAACCTTATTGAATGCATTATTTCGCTTGGGTTAGGCAGAGTACTTGACCCTTCTGACGTTCAATTTTTACAGCGTCTTCACCACGATTCCCAAAATAGCAACAATCGGCTTAAACGGCCAAACGCTTTAATCCCAGACCTTATCATTGCTCATGAGCTAATATACCCCTTTGCCAATGGAGCATAAGGGTCTGAACGGAACCGAAGGTCATATACCAGGGGTCTAACGACCAGAAAAAATTTCCGTCCAAATAACCCGTGTCCCGCCTCCCTTCCAACCGTACCATCTCTTTAAAAATCCATTCCAACCACCCACACTGAAAGTCCTCCCTCTCCACCTCCGTGGACCGACCTCAACATAGCTACACGGACCCCCTCAATCATTCAACCCTTGCTAAACGAGGTGGGTAGGCGTCTGGTACCCTCTTTCTCCATAGACGTCCGGGTTTCGAAGCTTTAACGCCCTCAGCGTGTAGATAATCCACGTCCAATCCCAAATCTCAGAAGCTCCCTGAGGCCCCTTCCCCACCACGTTAACCACGGCGATGCGAGTAGAGGATGGAGAAGGATGGGGGGAGAGAGAGGAAGGTTTTTGGATCAGGTGGAGGAGACGAGAAGGGCGGTTTTACACACACACAAAGCTACACACCCGTGTTCCACGTGTTTGGTGGTGGCGGTGTCAGGGCTTGGGGGGGGGTGGAAATGGCGGAAAACAAATAAATAAAATCAGCCTGGGTGGACGGAAGGGGAGGGAGGCTACAGACACGAGAGAGGATGTATAGATAGTGTGAGAGAAAGATTGAGTGAATCGGTAGAGGGAGGGAGAGGAACGAACGCCATGACGAAAAGTGAAAGTCCCTGAAAATTTGAGTAATTCGCCTCCCGCCTTCGTTTTTCGGGGCGGGCTGAAGTGACTCGCGTCCGTCTGAATAATTGATCAAGCCGGCAAAAGGGTAAAAGTCGTCGAGGGCGTCTCATCCACGTGCGTTTGAGAACGCGGGACCGAGAGTTCTTCGTGTGGCAAAACAGACGGGGGATGAGGTTTCATTATCGGTGGAGGAGGATGCCATTTTCTTTTTTTTTATTCTAGTTTACGAGAGAAAGGAGAGGGGGGAGGAGGAGGAAAAGAGCAGGGGGAGCAGGTAGTGAAAAGGTTTCTTGTCTCGCTTGATTTTTCTTTTTTACCACCTTTCCTTGGATCGTCCGGCAGATTAAGCGATGGTGGAGGGGGGGGTTGTGAGCGAGGAGAGAGGATGGCGCGAGGTAGTATGGGCGCGGAGAGACGTCTGGAAACCGACGCCATGGGCAAGGGTGGCCGAGGGGGAAGTAGAATGAAGGAGCGAATGAAAGGGGTGATGAACAGGTGTACTTCCCATTGGGTGGACGATCGTGCGACTCTTGGAAGAAGAGAAGGAGTTGAAGATTGCGGAAGGAAAGTGGAGGAGGAGGGTGGTGGCCGTTCAGATAGGGGGTGAGGGGAGGTCGGTCGAGAGACGCTGGATCACGTCCAAAGAGAAAGTGCCGTTCGTGGCGCGATAACGTAGGAACCCGGAATCGGGGTAAGGGAAGGAGGTGAGAGGGAAGACCAAGAGAGGGAACGTAAGGCCGGCGGGAGCATAAGGGTGTTTCCCCCTCACGGGAGAGCAATAGAGCATGTGGCAGGACCGCGATTAATTATTTCTCACCCCTTTGCCTATCTCGGTAAGGACGCGGTAACTTCCGGCCTCATCCCTGGAAGTAGTAAGTAGAGGAGAAGAAGAAGTTATATTCATTTTCGGAGGATTGGGAAAGATAAATATTGACGTTGAAAGGAGTCGCATAAACATACGTGTTCTTGATTTCTTAAAACAATAATTCCACTCACTCGAAACATGGCTTGTTTTCAAGGATTATACGTACTGTTTTATTAAACCGCAGCTTTACACTTTAAAGTTCAAGACCGCAGGTGGAAACCACAAAACAATTCGTAAATGAATTAAGAACTAACTTGACGTCGCGAAAGGTTTGATTACCCATATTACTATTTTCTGTTTACGTTACTTCACGTTTTTTTCATTTCCCCACATAATTACAAACGAATGCTACAGAAAGTTTCCATATAATAATATAATAATGCGAATAATACGGCAAAACACATTGTTTCCTTCATTTGTAATTCTAAGGAAAATTACTAGTTATAATAATATGAAATAGAAACCAAGACATTTCTACATAACCCATTCCTTTCCCCATAATGACACTAAGCTATTTCACATTAACTAAGTTTAAAGAGCGTGCACTGCATTCCAAGTCTCCACCTCTCAGTTATTTGTAGCGAAAAGTACAAGTACATAATTAAAAGATGGCGTAAAGAGGACCAAATCCACAGTATATTAAATTACGGTACAAAGAGAACGAAACCATTTCTCGTTCACTAGCAGAAACACGTAGGTGTAGTAATCGAGCGAGTAGAGCTTTTAGATGCTGCCTAGAGGGTCTCAGATATCAATTCTAAGGCTGATGCCTTTGGATAACTCCATCTAAAATCCAAGGAGTGCATTACTAGAACGTCATGAGAAACAGAGCGATGGAGCAGGAAAAATAAATTCGCCCTCCCACAATGCTTAATAGGTTATTTTCACATAGCTCTAGGTAAAAGCTATAATCTAACATATGTAAAACCAATATTTGGTTTGATTAATGAGAAGATACGGCAGAATCATCAAATTATTCTAAGGAAAAACCATTTAATAAATGAAATTATTATCTATATCCGTATCTGTTTGGAAATCCACGACTCCTGCATAATACCAGTAAAATAAACCAGGTAAAACTACAAATTTATTTATTTATTTGCATTAGTCTGAAAGCAGCACTTCGACCTCTACATCAAACCACCTAGGCGGGAATACTATATAACCCGCGACCTCTGGGTTGTCAGACGAGAACGTTACCCCGCCGCCGCCGGCCCCGGTGGCGGTGGGGTAACGTTCTCGTCTGACAACTATCTTTCTATTAATTAATCTATTATTTAAGCTCACATTTTTCTATTGCGTTATTTACGTTTCAACTGTCTTAACACATTGTTATTTTCCCCATAATATCCTGAACAGCTTTAGAGTACTGAATATGATCAGTAATGGCTCTATGTAGTAACGTAAAGTTTATTCCCAGTCCACGTTTGAGCAGCAAATTTCGAATATTATGCATCATTTACAGGACTTTCTAACATTTTTTACCAGCAATCTCCACGGACGTATTTCTTCTGGGAGAATTCAGGAAAAAGTTTCAGCCAACAACATTTGTAGTCAATTCATATTTATTAATTAATAATGATATCCTGTATTAAATATTACATTCGACTAGTGAAAAAGCATATAAAAAGGTTGAAAATGTGGATAAATATATAAAAATATCATGAGTTGATTTGCAGTTGTTTCATTTTTAGCTTACATAAATTATGTATTTAAGTATTAAAATACGTGTTAATCCTATTGGATTTCCCGAAGCAACACTGATAGGATATTTGACCCAAAAATTAACTGGAGTTCATTTATTTTGGAACTAGGAAACATTTAGGAAATGAGCAGTGGAAATTTATTTTTGGTCACTTAAAAATAATAGTTTGGCTGACAAATGAAATGGGAGAATAAGGAGTAGAAGGAGGGACTCGATTAGACGAGTATGACGCTTTGGGAACGCCCATGGAAAGGTGAAGGAGAAGGCTTTCATCTTCGAGGGCGCCTTTGCCCCGGGTTTGCGTGCATGCCGCAGACATGAATTATTTGCGTCCGTCGACGAGTCTAAAGATCCATTTCCAGGACGACGAAATTCGCCCTGCATTCATGCAGCTTATTCTATCCGGGCATTTGGAGACCCGGTGTTTCCTCTTGAGTTTGGATGCATTATACCAAGTGATATGACCAAAGAAAGAACGAATGCCTGAAGCACCTTCGGAGTGCATAAATAATAAAAGGGTGCGGTTGCGTGACTCTCTGAGAAGCATCTGGAATGGGTAATCATATGCATCGTAAAGCCTTGATAATTAATGGGACAGCATCTAGATATCTTCACCCGCATTTAAAAAGGAATGTAATCATTCATTAAAATTAGAAGTGAATTTGCAAAAAAAAATCTATGATCCTTTCTGAAACTGATACTTCAACGATTATTATAAAGAAATTTTAATTTGACCCGATTTTTTTGGGATAAATAATAACAGATATAAATGCCTTAGTAGCTTATCTGCCAATTCTATATAGACTTTTATATCGCTCGGAAAACGTACTCATATTCTTGTGGATAGAGAAAAATGCCTATAGTGAAACTCAATGTAATTTAACATAATCCTTTTTCGTTCTGTACCAAAGGTTACCTAGCATTACGAATGGCATTATGTATTTCATATCCCCTCTAAAGGCACTACTTTAAAAATTCCCTTCCAAGGACTTCATCATATATTTATCCCAATGCATTTCACTGTCCAAGCCACTCCTCTAGATTCCCCAAGCCGCTTTTTCTGCCTTCGAGTTTCACCGAATAATCTAATTCATACGTCTTCCTTTCTACCCAACTCTTTCCTCCGCTCCGACTCAAATTCCAATTCGCGACTGCATTGCCTAGACAAGCTAATCCACCAATTTTCTACCTAATAAACCCATGAAACCTTACAGTCCGCATAAACTCATAAATTTATTAAACAGTCATTCCTTCTCTTCTGCATGCACTTGGAACCATATTCCAATTTTCCGATTAAGTAATCTAACTACATTCCCGCAATTCTCAATTTTAGTAGCTCAGCTTTAGAATCCGTCTAAATTTTAAAAATATTATGAGCAATATTTTTTATCGTCATTGTGAAAATTCACTGTTCTCATTCTTTTAGTCAATATTCTTAATTCCTATTTTTTCTTATTGCAAGCTCAGGGACCAAATTTGTATGCCTCGCTATTTTTATCCTTAAGGGCTCCCAGGACTTGATGAATTATTTAAGTATTACCCAGTACACACGATCCAAACCCCTATAAATGTTTTTCTTTAAAAAATGAAAAAGGTTTCAGAAAGTAACAAAACTTCTGCACACACCGCCTGTCATTGTCTGTCTCCGGTATCTAATTTAGAATTACATGACCTTATCGTTATGCACATACATGTATGACCAAGAGCCTCATATATTCTATCATTCCCTTCATCCTGCATCAATTTAATACGCTCAAGAACTTCGTCCTTTATTGTGTGTCTTCCAGATCTCGTCTTAACAAATATATAATGCCATCTCAATTCCTTGGACAATTTCTTAATACCTTCACGCACAAATGTTCCTCCCGAGCAATAAACTCGTCTTTCAAAATACTATCAAATAGCCAAATTATTTAGAATACTTTTAACTAAATTGCTTTATTTTATTTGAAGAGGTTAATATCACCAATATTATCCAAATTATTAGGCACACTATAAAATATTCAAATGTATTTGGAGTATATTTTCCGCTTTAATTATAGTAATATATGTACTTATATACATACATATATAAATATAATAAAATATTATCGAGGTCTATGCTTATTAATTTCCTCATTATTCAATTATCTGCATATGCGTCATTTAGCTATCAGTATGTGTGTATATATATATATATATATATATATATATATATATATATATATATATGTATGTATGTATGTATATATATATAAAACTTAGACAGTAACACACAGCACGAGAACACATAAAAAGAACACTCACAATAATATTTTGATAATAATTTGATAATTTCGACGGACTCGAGCTCCGTCTTGATGACTGAGTCATATCTTATCTTCCGAAGAAGACGGAGTTCGAGTCCGTCGAAATTATCAAGATATTATTGTGAGTGTTCTTTTTATGTGTTCTCGTGCTGTGTGTTACTGTCTAAGTTTTTTTATTCAATACTTCCGTGTTACTTCGAAGAAATCATCTATATATATAAATAATATAGATATTTGTATATGTATGTGTATTTTTATATGTATATTTCTATATATATATATATATAAACCATAAACACAGTAATCAACCCGAAGGTCGGTTTAGTAGGTGATGGTAGAGCTCACCCATGTACCAAGCCCGACGGCGTGTGAATATTCACACATCAGGGTAGGGGGGCCGGTTATGGTTTCCCAGGAAGACCTGGTACCAGAAAAATCAACTAGCTTGGGTGGAGCTGCAGGTGCCCAAAGTGCCTTGCCCGGGACCCTCTGGTCAGCAGTCCAACTCTCTACCCGCTAGACCACCGCGACCCGCTATATATATATATATATATATATATATTTATTTTTATATATTTATATATGTATATATGTGTATATATACAGGTATATATACATATATATATTCCTGTATATATATCGTAACGAAACTTCTACACACACCGCCTATCATTGTCCGTCTCCAGTATCCAATTTAGAGTTGCATAACCTTATCGTTATGCACATACATGTGAGTTTCTCTTTTATGTGTTTCTGTGTTTTTGTCTACTAGTGTTAATTGTATTTTAATTATATATATAAATATATATATATATATAACATTGAAGATAAATATTAATAAATGATAAAACGTTAAAAGAAAACTTGTATAAAGCCTTTCTACAGAACTTTGCATAGTCCTTGTGTAGTACTATATGCTCGAAATTTGCTTCTGTCAAATGAAAGCAGGACTGACTATTAAAGTCCTCGCATGCACACAGAAACATGTGGAGCGAACTTTGATTCAAGGCATTCAGAGACTGGAGTGATTAGCCTAACTTTCAGAGAATACCGTTCCATTAGGGATTTGTCGTCGTCTCACATAGTTAGGCAACCGCAAACTTTTAAAGCGTTAGCCCTAAGGCACACCATCGACTTTGAATTATTCCTAGAAAAAAATACATTCCATACAGTATGGATAAGTCCAGTGAATTATAGAAATATTACATCAATATTTGAATTAAAAAATCAGTTCTTAATCGACTAAAACGCAACTTTTTTCCGAAGCAAAAAAAAGAGATATTGCTTCCTCTCGTGATTTTGTTTCTTCATTGGAGCTCCACAATTTTGAGATTTTGCTACATTTAGATCCCTGATATGGATCACGTGTTTCCTTGAGTGAAAATAAAATTCAAGACTTTCAATCGGGTTAAATTCACCCTCCACTAACCTTTGTCCGGACCAACCGACCAAAGAATTAATAAATTTCATGAGAGACGGGTCGTATCCATGAAATGACATTCCATCGACCTCGCTTAAACGGATTCAACCCACCGTTTAACGCACACTCACTCTATCTCAACGATATGACTTTAAGGATCGCATCCCATGCCTTTAATTAAACCCGTGCACCGCGGCAACCGCACACAGAGATGACAACCAACCCACTAACGGACCGAGTCCTCATTTCCGGACGAACTCTCTCTCTCTCTCTCCCGTGATTCCGTCGAAGGGAGGGAAGGGGGCGTAGGAGGGAGGAAATTCCACTCGGGCAACAAGAAACGACCAAAACGTATAACCAATATTCAATGGAAAAGAGAGGAGAATTCCCGGGGTTTCGAGGGGGTATTGCAGTAACTTTATTGATCGCTGTGATGCAAGTCCTAAATGGAGACCGAGAGGGGCTCAAGTGCAGAAGAGATCCTGTGCACAATATAATGGCCGAAATCCAAGGATTTTTCTACCAGTGCTCGGAGGACCGCGGGTGCTCGCTCCTTATTTCTCCCACAGAACTTGACGCGAGGATGAATATCCCGCTTTCGAGGCAGAGGCTCGGCAAAGCTGTTCTGAATGATATGCGGAGCAATTTGCATTTGAGGACACAAAAAGCAGCGCACCATCTGTGACTAACGGCTTAAATGTCGAGACTCTATTGTACCGTATGGGGCATAGGGAATCATTCTCAGACCCCACGCTTTGCTTAATCTGTGCGTGATAAATTTCATTACTTTCAGCATTGGTTTTTTTTTCATTCATTTTATCAGTTCGAATTTGTTGCGATGGTTTCACTTTCGTCACACAAAATCACCAAAAAAGTGTCCAAACTAGGGAAAATTACTAGTTATTTCATGTCCCTTGCGCTAAGTTTACACAAAAAATAAAACGGCATTAAAAAAGACACTGCATGCATTTACTATAATCGGTCATTTCACTTGCTCGTCTTGAAGTCCGGGGAAAGTTGCTGAAGCTTATTCAAGATCAAGGAAAGGAAAGTTCTAGAAAAATAATTCCGTGGGATATGACTACGATCAATCATCAAAGCGAGACGTTCTGAAAGGAGATGAAAAGTTGTCCCAGAGTCAGTTCTTTCTTCGGTGGACAATACATGAATGCAGATAGGAGGACTAGTGTCAGTTTAAATGAAGGCCATTAGTCATTCGAGATCACCGCACTTCTCCTTATTTGAAAGTGAAAAAGCCTTGTTTAATTATGAAAATCAAATAACAATCCGTAAATAGATAAACGCGACATCCATAGGATTCCTATGGCCTAGAATTTATTTCCGTAACTAGGCACGTCTTTCCAACTCCCAGCCCTACCTCTCTCTCTCTCTCTCACACATACTGTTCTGGAATTGCTTCTCTTAACCGGCCATCTTTATGATTCGCACAACTGCGGCACCAATATTTCGATGGACCAATTACGTTATTAAGTTTAAATTGCAAATGAAAAACGTCGAGTCCCACCGATCATATAAATTAAACTTCGTCGGCAAGGATTATTAAGTGGAATATGGAGAGGCTGTCGATCGTACAAAATTACTAGTCATAAATATTAATCAAAATGAAACAAAGCGAATTACTATCAATTCATATAAAATTAGTTGCGTTTGAGTTTTGAGGCGGACTGTTTTATTTTTCATCAAGTTATTATCAAGCATATACTTGTATTCTGAAATTGTCGCATTGTAATATACTTGTATGATTAGGAATCGTCATATTTTACAGTATAAGTGTAAATGGTCAAATAAAGTTTGACCATTAAATGGCACTAAAGTGTAAAACACGAGTTATGAGCGTTAGAATTTTTCTCCATCTAACTATGTACGTCAATACGCTAAATTAATTTATAAATTGGTGCCACTACGTATTCAAACATATGTCAAGACAACAAAACACTATCGATCATTGGTTTACCGAAGTCAGCGCTTGAACGGAAGGATTTCAACAGAAATCGACGAATAAAAAATGCTATCTGTTTTGCAAGGATAACAATCCATTCGTGGAGGTGGTTGAAATTTGAGATGGAGTTAAATCTTTGAAGATAAGGATAAAGAAAAATTAAATTCGGAAAAATATTAAAATTCGGTTGAAGGCCATCAAAAAACTTTTAAATGGTTCGTCGAAATACATTCGATTACATGAGGTCCACTATTAAAATGAAACTCCTCTCCCTTTAGTATCAATATAGACAACAGACAATCAAGCACAAAAAATATGGCCATTCAAACAATTATCATCCGTGACGGGAATAATTATCATCCGTGTTGCGATTATCGCAAAACATGGAGAATAATCACTGGAGGATTATATTATATCATTATTATTAGGTAATCTACCGGTTTAGGTAGGTTTTTGGATGGAGATTATACTATATATATATATATATATATATAGATGATTTCTTCGAAGTAACACGGAAGTGTTGAATAAAAAACTTAGTAACACGAGAACACATGAACAGAACACTCACAATAATATCTTGATAATTTCGACGGACTCGAACTCCGTCTTCTTCGGAAGATATATATAGTCATATCTTATCTTTTTTCAAAAAATTATTAAAGAAATTATCAAGATATTATTGTGAGTGTTCTTTTTGTGTTCTCGTGCTGTGTGTTACTGTCTAAGTTATATATATATATATATATATATATATATATATATATATATATATATATATATATATATATATAGTCCTGGTTATTATGAAGTGAGCTAACATTTTGTTCCTTCACTTAATGATAGTAAAAACTTCCCAGGAATTTCAGGTTGTTGCAGACACAACTGGAAAAAATAATTTAAAGAAAGGACCGAAAATCTCAAAATGGCAAACTGTGAAGATATCATCAGCACATTAAATATTTTCAAAAATAAATACGAAACTGCGCTATGATTAAGACATGTAGAACAATTGCAATATAAAATATTTGCTAAATCAATATTTTTTCTCTCGTTTTCTTCCTCTTCAATATAACCCGTGCGTGTCCATTGATAAGATATGCCACACCGATATTGATAAGAAACTGATTCTTTTTCGGACTAGGCACTGCCAAGAAAAACCTGGCATTAGGTTACCAAGGAGAAACTATTGATTAATTTATTCCATACTGTTCTATCGTTTAGTACTTATTTTGCCTCAACTGTCATACAATATTTGATAAACGCTCCTCTATCCTTGACAATAGTATTGTTTGATTTAAGGAGAGTCTCTTCAATCGCATACATTCATGACTTGCTTGGCTATATATTGTGTTGCTTATAAGTACTAATTGTACCTTTGACAAGCAACTAATCACATATTCATCAAATTTAGGCGATATCTATTCTTATTTGGACATGCCCAAGTCACTTTCTCATGCAATAATATGGGTGGAAGTGCACTTTCGTGGACTGTCTGTGGACTGTCTTCGACACCCATTCTTATTTCGATGCTTACTCTTAGAGTGGAACACGAGAAAAGATATTCTGGCTACAGGGTTCATCCGGAAAATAAGTGTACTGAGCTCAGGGAAAAAAATGTATTACACTTATACATATCTTAAGCTAATATTCCTCAAAATAGGACCCTTGTGAGTCGATACACTTGTTCCAGCGGCGTTCCCATTCCTGGAACGCTCCCGCGAAGGCATCATCGGGAACCTCTCGAAGACACGTCGTCACGGCCTCTTTGACGGCGTCCAAAGTCCCGTATCGCGTTCCTTTTAAACTCCTCTTTATCTTCGGGAACAGAAAGAAGTCCGGTGGTGCCAAGTCCGGGCTGTAGGGCGGGTGCGGCAGCGTTGCCACGCCGTGCTTGGCCAAGAAGTCCGACACGACAAGCGCGGTTTGAGACGGCGCATTGTCGTGAAGCAGCCGCCAGATGTTTTTGAACGCTGGCCGGACGCGGGCGACTCGTTTTCGAAGCCTGTCGAGCACTTGGACGTAAAATGCAGCATTTACAGTTTGTCTTTCAGGTACAAATTCGTAGTGGACGACTCCCTTTTTGTCAAAAAAGACTTATTTGTCAAGAAACTTATTTTCCGGACGAACCCTGTATTACGTTAATCCGAAGGATTACTAAGCCACGCATATCAAGCTTTGGTTTTGCTATTGGTAAGTTGTGAAAATGTTTTGAAACTTATGATTGCAGAAACCGTTATCATAGAAGAAAATAGTAAGGGGAGTTCAAAGGTTGGGAACCCTGAATACCATTCCTTTCATAACATTAAAAAATTCAACAAAAGCCGTTAAATGAGTGATAGTAAAATCATGGTAAAGGGACAAAAAAAGTTTAAATCAATGTACAAATAATGCAAAGCATGAATTGTTCACAAGAGAATTCCTAATCTACCTCGACCATTTTTCGTTGCACAAAGCAATCCATGAACGTAAATTGAACAAGATAAACACTATACCGTCCCAGAATATGGATTGTAATAACGTGTTACAGGTTTAGGCAAGCGGGATACGATATGGTAAGAGTGATGTACGTACACCATAATAGTGATTACATGACTTTTATAGTTACTCATATTCATCATTTGAATTGATAATTTTAACTTTTCATGCATCTTATAAATTTTCAAATTATAAATTCATCCTCTTTTCCCTGAATTGAAGCTTAAATGGGACCACAGACATTCATTTGTGGTAATCTCACAATGCGAAGTTAAAACTTTCTATGAAGACGGAACTCATTGAGGAGCTAATTTTTTTATTTCCACTTCATTTTTATTCTTGACCAGTCGGTTTATTGATAGCCTTGATAAAAACTAATTGTCAGATAAGTTTTTTTTAAACAATCTCAGGTATTCTTAAATTCAATGGTGTAAGAGTTGAAGGAGAACAGGAAGTAGAAGAAATGTATAAAAACATCTCCTAGTACTCATAGCTTGGTTACCTTCTAGTCGTCGGTTGATTTAAAAAAAAAAGAAATCGAAAACATTCGCATTCCTACCGTAAATATTCACCAGACTTAATTAAAAATCCATTGTAAATGTCGTCTTTTCCAATGAAATAAATAGCAAATATTACATTCGTGATTTAATTTCCATGGAAAGTCTTCAATGATTACCAATTAGAATCCGAGAGACGAATTTTGAACTCTTTAATCCTTTGGAATTTTTTTATACAATCAACTTCCTCCAGGAAAATTCTCATCCAATTTAGTTCATATATCTCAAATACTTTTTTATCGAGTGATCGCAAACATTTGAAAACTTTTATCATAGGATTTCAGCCAGTTTTACGACGAATTTAGTCAGTTCATGCAATGAAAACTTAATTTCCGTTTTTAATGAGCATCTCCAATCTCCTGTGAGAGCATCCACACTGCTGCCATGGTGAGGACATGCACGTTAATTTTTATCAGTACCAGAAAACAATTTTGTTCGTGAGTTTACTTATTGCTTAATGAAAGCACACAAAGACAAAATTCCAATCACTGCCTCATTTAAATGGCTCCTATTTTTAAACAGAGAGAAATCTGTAAACAGATTTTCCACTAACCCATCTTCTATAAAGTACGCCTTCAGTGACTTTTTTTGCTTGGTTTTTTTAACTCTCCCATTTCTGCAATGATAAGAAATTATTACTTCCAAATGATCTCATTCTTTCTCACATTTTTATTGGTCTTTTCTGTCGTAATTACATTCCCCCTCAATTCCAACGAGAGACCAAGTGTTTAATTACTTCTCAATGGGAAATGAGAAAGAATCCTCAGGAAAGACCAACTTTGCACGTGGAATTTATCACAAAATATATTCTTTGGGATACATTATGGTTTTACAAGGCTGGATCCTGCGAGACACAACTTGCTCTTTTTGTTCATCTTTTGGGTTCAGGAGAAAATAGCTTTCCAGGTGACACTTTTTTTAAACTTTGAGAAAGTTTTCAACAAAATGTCTCATGAAGCTAACAGTTTCAGGCTTAACTTTGTGGAATTCCTTCATGGTGAGGGTAAAAAATAAGGAAAATTTTACACTTCCACACCACTCTTAATGCAATACGAACATGGTTTCGATGCTACGCATCATCATCAGGTATAGTTCAACAAAACTGGCCAACTTATGTGGTCAGGCGCCAGGTAGGGGAAGTAATGGAGAGGGGTGGTAGTGTTGGTGCACCAATCATCGGTGGGTGAAGGGAAGGTGAGGATCAACCGTTGCAAACAAACACCCCCCCCCCCTTTGTACCGTCTGCGTCCAATAGTTCACCCTCACCTTCCCTTCATCCACCAATGATTGCTGCACCTACACTACCACCCCTCTCCTTTACTTCCCCTATCTGGCGCCGGACTATAAAATGTCTGAAAATTTTGTTGAATTCTACCTGATGATGATGCGCAGCATCAAAACCATGGTCGTATTGTATTAAAAGTGAGTGGAAGTGTAAAGCTTTCCTTATTTTTTACTCTCAAAATGTCTCATAGTAACCTACTCACAAAGCTAGAGGCCTATGACATAGATAAACATATCCTGGGCTGGACGAAAGACTTTTTGAATGGTCGGGTACATATGGTAGTCGGAGGTGGTGTTAACTCTAATACGATAATTTTCATTGACCATCTAAGGGCTAACAACGACGAGTATTATGCGAACTTATTGCAACATTTGAGTGAAGAAATCAAGCAAAAGGGGCCGAATTTGGCACAGTTTCTTGAATTTTATCCAAGAAAAAAGTGTTTTTTCATCAATAAAAAGAGACGTTTCATGCGTGATATGTTGGAATATCACGATTGATTAAAATTGGCAATTTCCCACAAAATAAAATTTTTATTAATACGACCGGTTTCGATATAATTACATCATCTTCACCAGAAGACGTTAGTTACATCGAAACCGGTCGTATTAATAAAAATTTTATTTTGTGGAAAATTGGCAATTTTAATTAATTTTTTCATCAAGACAATGCACCAGCTCAAAAAACCGTTATTGCCAAATGGCCAAAATTCATGAATTTAAGTTTGAATTGCTACCTCAGAGCCCCCTTTTCGCCAGATTTAGCCCCCCTCGGGTTATTTTCTGTTCGCAAACTTGAAAAAAATGGTTCGGTGGTCAAGGATTTTCCAACCGTGAAGAAGTGACGCCGGCAGTCAATGGCTATTTTTAGGAGCAAGACAGTTCTCATTATAAAAAGGGTATCGAACTTGTTGAACATCGCTGGGAAAACTGTATGGAGCTGAAAGGAGATTATATTGAAAATTAAGTAGATACTTTTCCAAAATGTTTGCGTTTTAGTTGTTAAGTCGGGTACACCTGGGAATACCCCTGTACAGTAGGAGTAATTTCGTGTCCGATGGGAATATTATCGGACCTCTTTATTTCTTCTGTACGTTAACGACATTTACTCCGTGGCTAATAGTAAGATACGCTCATTTACCCACGACGCAGTGGTTTACTAAGGTATTCATGATCCTAACGATAAAGTAGCACTTGCAGATAACTTATACGAAATACAGCACAGGTGTGGTAACTAGGAATCAGAATTAAATGCAATAAATGTGTCTAGATAAATTTTTAAAACAAGACTACTTCTTTCTCAGATACCAACTACATTATTAATACAGAAATATTAGATGCAGGATCGATAGAATTCTTAAGTGATACCCTTAAAAACAACTTCTCTCGGGTGAAACACGCACAGGAAATATTTGGACAATCTAGTAAGAAATTAGAAATTATTGGAGGAGTAATGGGAAAATATGAAGAAAGACTTAAAGAGCAATGCTATCATTCAATACTTCTTTATTTGGAATATGCTGTTAGCAAATGTGATCTTGACGATGCCGGTTTGATTAGCAAATTAGACGGTATGCAAAAAACAGAGGGAGGATTTATTGAACTTTGTAATGATGGACGTAGAAGGATACGCAAGTTACAGGAGAAACTAGGCCTCACGTTAAATTTTGAAAATATATTATTAACTCCAGCGTTAAGGACGGAAAAAAAGAAAAAAACTTAGAGAGGTTAAGTGGAAAACCATTATCATTTTTCCCGCAAATGATAACGGATCATATTAACTGCTAAAGACGAGCTAAGAGGAGAAATATTTTACAATATAATAATTTCAAATAGCCTAGAATTATTATAAAATCTTTATAATATTGTTCTTTTTGTTGCCAATATCTCGTCTCTAATGCGCAGAGAAATTTTTAAAGAAAATTGTTTATTTTTCTTTAATTGTTTAAATTGTTGTATTTTTTACTTAAAAATTTTTAATAAAAAAATTATTAAAATAAATATAAAAAGATTGAATTTAATTTTTAAAAATTAAAATCAAATTAAATACCTCCATCACTTGGCATATTTTGTATTTTTATCATGTTTATAATATTTAAGAAAAGCTTAATGATATTTTTGTATTCCTGATATGGAATGACCTTCTGCCACATACTATATTGTAATGATAGCTCACAGGATTCCATGAAAACGGGCATCACAGAAATATTATTCGGGAATTTTAGTTCTGGGAGTAATCTTTATGGTAAATGGATTCGTCATCATATTCAGATGGAAAATCATTCGGAAGGTTCGAAAAATTGACCGGAATCCGATACATTTTTATGAAAAGCAACGGCGTAATATTTCTCAAGAATGAACTTATATATTTTTCCAAACAATGGAGCAGTTGCATGCAACTAGTACGGGGAAGTGTTATAACGGATGGCGTGACTTTGTGATTCACGATAAAGCATTTTCACTGCAGTTATTTTGTTTCTTCTGAGCCTTATCAGTTCATAAAAAGTCATTTTATCTCATGGCTCCTACGATAAGAGCAAATTTTCTCATTATCGGACGGGTAGGGTAGAGTTAGAGCAAAAATATAATACATCTCTTATCAATTTCAATTTTCTTTTGAATCATACTGCTCCTTAGTTCATTTCCCTTCATACTTTTTTTCGGAAAGCACTCTACTCGGTCCCAAATGGCGAAAGTAAACGAGTCACTTATCTGTAATCGATGCGTTGCCGGTGGTATGGAAATACTTCTACGTGCTAAGTTATATATTAGTTATTTTATGAACCTCATACAGTTTCTGATAACCGTCATACTCGTAAAATTTTGTTTAGTTCATACAACTTCATGCCCTTGATTTTAAAGCGTTTTTTCCTTCAGGGATTATCATTCATAAACGATAAATGGATCGAAATTATGTCAGATACAGCAGATATTAACTGAAGCTTTCAAAGATATAATCAATGACCAAAAGCGTTATGCTTCGCACGAGATGAGAATATCTTTTGTCGTGGGATGAGAGTGCGTCGGCGGGTAATTTTTTAGCGCGTGAAATTCTCCCACAAAAAGGAGAGGTTGGTAAAAATACTCGTTCCCTAATCCATCCTCTCGTTTGGAACACAAGAGTAGAATCCTCTTGAGACGTCAGTCCAGTCGCTAAGAGTGACGCTTGGCAAACAAGAATTCTTTATCTTGAGCTATGTTTTCTTTAGCACTTGCCTCTATTTTTAATGACATGGACTGGGTTATGGATATTTGAATAACAAAATTCTTTGTTATTCTTCCTACCTTAACCACTCGCATACCAAAAATAACGTTTAAATACGAAGAATTTACCTTAATATTTGCCAATTTAAAAATGTGGAGTCGAGTCGAATGGCTGCCCGCTTGAGTCATGGAAATATTTGGTCGGAATATGGTTCGCAGCTGGTCAATAACTCAATCGTTATCCTTGGAGGGACGAAGCCGTGAAATGAGTAAGGCACTAAAATAAGCAATAACTGAATTTTTAAAAACAGTCACACAGGAAACAATATTTATAAATTAGGTCGCATTTACGAATGCATTTAATAATAATCATGGAATCCACGTCAATGGCTAAATATTTAAGGCCAGATTATTGAAAAAATGAGCTGTGATTGAAAAGCATTAAATGTATAGCTATTCATTATGATCTAAAAATATAAATATATGCATGTTTTCAATTAATGAAGAAAAAAACTTGTTATGGGAACTCACAAGAAGAACGGAGAATCCAGTTAGACTGATCCTGAGTCAATACTTACTGAATAGTACCGGAATTAAGGCATGCAAAGGGGAGACATAGCAGAAGAGGAAATCGCTGATGGGAAAGGTATTGCTAAAAGCAGACGATGGAAAGTGAAAGAAGCCATGAGACAATGTACAGATTGGCAAGGTACAAGACAGTTTTTGATAGATTTTATAATCCAAACCTAGGATCGATGACCATCTGATGACTGAGAAAAGTGTAGTATTCCTTTCCTACGAATAATGTTGTACATTTTACTAAAAATGGTGTCCTCACTCAACGACAGCCCGCAGGCAACTGAGGTTGGTGTCGGTCTGTTGCTAAGAGCCCCCTCCACCTTACCCTACTAGGCAGACCCCCCTCCACCACGCCAGAGGAAATCAGTTTTACCACTTTTGGGTGCGACCCTGTGTGTCATCGGCGCCGCATATATATAATATTTGTGTGGCTGAATGCGTAGGTATGGGTGTTTAGCGGGTGAAGACATTTATTGGAAACTATTAATTTGGAATTCTGGGAATATGCCATTTTATGAGAATACATTTTGATGAAAATATTGTTCAATCTGCTGATGTGCTGCTGGAGAACAAAATATGAGATTCCGAAGTAAATAGAACTATAAGAAAGACCTCTGGATTGAGAGAGGAAGACTACAATTGATCGCACTCGAATGTCGAGTTAACTACAGTTCACTGATATCAATTGATTAACAACTTTCTTACATTTCTGGACGTGAATATAGATAATTTTATAATTGACCTATTGTTTTAATGTTCCACAATTGAAAGTTGATTTCTGATTATGATTTCGCAGCCTTTGTAATAAAGGGTTCGGACTCATTCTTGGATTATGTCGCTAATTTACATCTTACACGAACACCCTTAGCTAGTATTGCTCGCAAGAAAAAGGATTCCTATATACCTGGTTTTATTATTTTTATTTTCATGTTGACATGTTCATCCGCTCTAGATATTTGAAAATAATTTTAATTTAGCATGAAATGTTGAATCTTCTAATATGTTGCAGTGATGGCACTTAAAATTTGGAATTTTATCAAGTCGATTTACCTCGATTAGTGTTTCGTATAGTGAGGAGGAAAGCGATTTAAATTACGCATACAGCGTATGCGTTAAGTATAGCTTCAAACTATGCTTTATTCGGTCCAACATTGATTGGAATTGAAAGTTGACCAAGTAGAATTCGCAAACGATGTGTACATCGTCATCACTTCCGCCATGGTTATGAGTGGAGAGTACCAAGTTGAATTGGTTAGGCTTACTTTTCTTCTCCCTTCTCTCTCTCTCTCTCTCTCTCTCTCTCTCTCTCTCTCTCTCTCTCTCTCGTTTCCATGGCCAGGGTCCTCATTTGCATGCCCCAGGTAAGGTCTACCTTGGGAAACTTCATTTCCCAGGCAGCGGATCAACGATTTTTTTCCTTAAAAAGATGAGATCCTCCCGTATTCATATTCAAGGTATTCCTGGAGTTCTCAACATTTCCTTTCTTACACGTGAGCATAGGGACGGATCCCTACCCCCTTAATAATATAAAACAAGGATTTTATCAAAAAGTACAACAACGATCGAACCTTTCATTCACCTTGCATAAAAAGTCAATTTTGCTTTTGGAAAAGTAACCACTTATCTTGAAACAGATTTTCTTTACACAAAGAGAGAAATATATGACAGAACAACATTTTGAAGTTGTTAATGTTACGAAAATCATTTCAACTGATGTTGGTCTATTTTTGCTCAAATTATTTTTGTGCACCCAAGAAATACGATTAGGTATGAATAGGAATCACAAGACAGCAAAGGAAAAAATAGGAATAAATTGAAAAATATGTGAAAGAAAGTTGTGTGAAAGTAAAAAGGCTGTGCGTAAATTTTCAGAAATAATAAATATATCACCACATCATTACCATAGTTTCCCATCATTAAAAAGTTTTCATTTTTTTTAGCGAAATAGAACTGCAAAATTAGGACTAAAAACTGGGAAATACGTTTTCAACTAAACACCCATTTAAATTATCATACAGGCCCTCCAGTGGGTCGCAGTGGTCCAGTGGGTAGAGGGTTGGACTACTGACCGGAGGGTCCCAGGTTCGATTTCCGGGCAAGACACTCTGGGCTATCTTTGGAGACGGTTGTCTCAATTATCAAAAGTAACTTGGCTTTGAATCTGTTTAATTCGCAGTTCCACCCAAGCTAGTTGATTTTTCGGGTACCAGATCTTCCTGGGAAACCATAACCGGCACAGGGAAAGGAACTGGCCCCCCTACCCTGAATATTCACACACCGTTTGGCTTAGTACATGGATGTGCTCTACCTTCATCTACTAAACCGACCTTCGGGTTGATTACTGTGTTTTTTATAGGCCCTCCGTCAATAAATCCCGACCCATTATGGCTTCCAACAAGTTAAGTCAGATTCCCTCGGAGCAATTTTCATATTAAACATGTAATCGGAGTAATTTTAACCTTCCCCGAAATCGATGACCCTCACATTCTAGCAAGCATGCCTTCCTTGAAATTCGTTTCTTCCTCCTTTACATTTCTAAAATATCTCTTTGAAGTTATCCCCTTTGCTCTATCCTCCGCTGTCACGAAATTACATCACTTAGTACCGCAGAAATCAGTCCTCTGGCGTGAATCTGAAAGAAGCGATCACCTACGGTTAACATACTACTTGGCATAGTACGTCCGAAGGGAGGCTCTGGTGGAGAACATAATGATGTTGGAAAATATTTGACACCTGAAATTCAAACGTGAAATGCAAAATGAAACTTCTCCCCATAGAGAAAGGTGGCAGCGCTACCGAAAATTCGGAAAACATTAGTTCCATTTCTTTGTGTTTCTGTATTTATGTGATTTTGCGCTAATGCTATCTTGGTGTACCCTATCATTTATATCCGTGAAACGTTCACATACGTAATATTTTTTAGGTGGAGGTTGAACGGTGAGGATCCAAAGCAGAAAAAAGTTTGTTTGACCGGGACTTTCTAACTGCCGAATCGATGCTATACGGGAATTAATGAAGTTATCGAGATAATAATTATGCAAATGTAGGCACATACATATATATGTTCGGATGAAAACATCATATGTGTATATATATATATATATATATATATATATATATATATATATATATATATATATATATGTGTGTGTGTGTGTGTGTGTGTGTGTACATATATATATATATATATATATATATATATATATATATATATATATATATATAGGTGATGTCTTCGAAGTAACACGGAAGTGTTGAATAAAAAACTTAGTAACACACAGCACGAGAACATATAAAAAGAAAACTCACAATAATATCTTGATAATTTCGACGGACTCGAACTTCGTCTTCTTCTGAAGATAAGATATGACTGTCAGAGTCATATAGATAAGATAGAGTCATATCTTATCTTCCGAAGAAGACGGAGTTCAAGTCCGTCGAAATTATCAAGATATTATTGTGAGTATTCTTTTTATGTGTTCTCGTGCTGGTTGTTACTGTCTAAGTTATATATATATATATATAATGTTTATATAAACACACAAGTGAAAAAGATTAGTGAAGTGTTATTCTCTAAGAAATGTTTCCATGTCGTCACTGTAATAACGCAAACATTTAATTGGATTATTAGACGCCTACAGTGTTCTCAATCCTATTGTTTATAATTTTTAACCATTTTCCACCATGTGGGAAATAGCGCTTAATCCTTTCTCAGGGTTATCATTAGTCCATTTGTTGGCAGTAGCTACTTTTCATACCGCAGCACCATTTTTTTATAACACAGCGTTTATCGTCAAAGATATTTGACATATCAATCACCACAATAAAAAAAAGAAAGAATAAAAAAAGAAATAACCATTGGCATTGAAGGAATGCATTAACAAAAAATAATAACTCATAAGCAATTCTGATATATTTTCAATTTTTCAAGGGAATGGAGCCATACATACACTCTTGTGTAAATATTCATCACTAAGGACACACGTAATCGTTTTTTTATACCTGGTGTTAAAATAAACAGATAAGGCGACTAAATACACTCATAAACGTTTCTTATCCCAGAGGTGGCAACTTTGCCAAGAGAAAATATTAGGCATATACTCACACAAAAAAATTGGAGAGGATAAATTATATTTTTTTCACTTCCTCCAGATAATACTAATGAATAAGAACCGGACATATTCGATTTCACGGTGTCGGTAATTTTAATTAGTTATTATTGTGTCAACAAACGCATAATCTGGAAATGTGTAACATTCTGGTGAGTTTGGAGCGCGAAGCGTGGAGCATGCGACCCACATTTTTAAAAGCACACGAGCAATTCGCCGTAAATTTACGATCGCGAACATTTCACTAAAACCTTTTAGCTGTCTCATCCTCTCTCTCTCTCTCTCCCTCTTTCAACTGCGCGTGGCAGGCTTAATTGGATTCGTGCCCCATGCCAAGCTCGCATTCCAGTTCAACTCTCTTAGCCCGAAACAACAATCAATCGAGTCTATGACGAAACAAATGACGGCTCTGTGAGCGAAAAAAAAAGAAATACGCGATCAGGTAAAGGATGTGGTGGGCGAAGCTTTGTTTCTCGATGGTTTGAGTTTGATCTGGGCTCCAGAGTATTTTGACAAAATTGCACGCACTCGTTGCAACTGGGATCCAGGAATGCAATAAGCCGTTCTTTGCGTAGACGTGCCTTTGAAACTGCAGGGATAGCCATAAATGAAACCGAGCACTGTCCTTGGTTGCCATCTCTCTCTCTCTCTCTATAAACTGAGAGCATTTGGGGCATTTAATGGGCATTCAATGGACCAATTTCTGTCGATTGACCACCAAACGAACATCATAATTTTCTGCACATAATATATGCCAGTCATCTATATCGTCTAATACGTGTGAAAGTAATTAAACATTCAAGTTGAAACACACATTTATTTCATTTCATATTTCTTGCCTCTTTCTGATTTTAATTTTTTATTATCAAAAATCTTTCTCAAGTGTTTTTTTAGTATGAATTTTTTATCATTTCAAGAATGTTTCCGATTGATTTTATATTAACGAGAATCGGATGAGGGGGTTCATAAGGAAACATTTAGGGAGAGAACACAAAACTACGAGTATCCTGGATTTTTTTTAACACACGGAAGGTAAATGTTTGAAAAAACTTACTGAAAGCCATTTTTCTGCCGAAGGAAAAAGTAAAACGTGGAAAAGACACAGGAAATATATATTGTCCTTTTGCCTTATATGCAATCTCCCAGGAGAATCAATAAGCATTTCCATTTCAACGAAGAGCTTTCACATCAGCTACTAAATAATTATCATAAATTTAAGTAAGCATTAATGAACTTCAAAAAATGTGTACACTTTCTAATCTCTAGTAAAACAATGCAGTGAGCTAGAAAATTTTTAATATCCCACATCCCAAAATGAGAAAATACCTTTAATGATGATAAGAAAAAAATTAAACAAAGTATAAATAAAACAACGTGGCAATCAAAAATGCCAAAGAATAGAGGCACATTGCGCACGCATATCGGCAAAATTGGTGTGTCTATTAACGTAGCGTAATTAGCGCGTTTGCGTATTTCTTAGATGTTTATTTGAGAGACATCATGTAGCATACTGTTTCATAGAATTCTATCCCTTTTATGCGTAGAACCAAACAAATATCATGCCGTAGCAAACCCAACAAGCACTTGTAACATTAAACTAAAAAAACTGGGAGGAATCCGTATTCCTAATTTAAAGCAATCGCAACACACGAAAGAATGTATCAATGGGGACACTTTTGGAGACAATGGAGAGTTAACCAAATTCTTATAGTTAGCTTCATATTCTTACGCCGTGATTTTGATTTATTTCAAGAAATTGATCTTATTCGGCTTCCGTTTTTTTTTCTTTCGGGGTTGAAGTTTAGAAGCTCTTGAAGAAGCTTGAAGAAGCTCTCTTTACATTAATGATAGAGAAGTAACCAAAACCGGACAAAAATAACGAAAATGAAAAATTATTTCAATTAATCTGGCTCTGATTATAAAAAAAATTAAATTTCCCCAAAAATCTTGCTTACACAATATTTTTTCTTAAGTAGGTCCAGAGCCATCAAAGCCATGCCAGAGGAGTGCAGGCTTCATTGACAAAGGCTAACGGAGCCTAAATTGACGTAGGACATGGGGTAGAGAAAATACGATCATATCATAGATACCATTTTTCTGGGATATGCCTGTAAAAGACGGAGTCGATAGCAGAGAGAAAAATAAATTAATAACGTATCAATGTTTCATATAATCCATTAATAATATTAAATATTATAAAATCCATTAAATAACACGAAAAACTCGCCATATGGCGAACAAACATTCATTCATATAGAAATAGATATAAGGAAAAGGGATAGGAACCGAAAAGGACGAACACAAGACAGATGGGGAAGGCTAAATTAAGCAATTAACAATTTCCTTGACCGAGGCTTGAACACCAGATCTTTCGACTTGCCAGACCAAGGCTCTAACCACTTGAGCTATCGAGGATACATAACTTAAACTGAAATCTGTGGGGAGGTTTATGCAACCAAGTCCCCCATTTCTTTGGCCAGGAGATTTTGTTGGTGGGTGAAACAGATCCATAACGCCATCTCCTAGCGGTTATCGAGTTGTTCTGTCCTTTTTTCTTTTGATTTTTGTCTTTTTGCACTAGTTATAATTATATATATATATATATATATATATATATATATATATATATATATATATATATATATATATATATATATCGTATTTATTTATTTGTAATAGTAACATCTCTAAATGTACAAGTATCTGTCCAAAGTTTCCCAATTTTCCAAAGCGGGTAGTTCATCTGTATCACGTGAGAAATCAGTAGAATGGTATTTCACTTAGTCAAAAATTTAATTTTTAAGTCGAGACTTCGTTCCACTTTGGGCCATTGCACAAAAAGAATTGTGGCGTGAGATTGGCTTTAGGTGAGGTTAGGTAGAGGCTCCATCCCAGATTAAGCAAAATTGTGCGACACATTTCTTCCTTCAATTGGAAGAATGAAAACAGAATTTGGAGAAATACTCGATGAAAGTGTATGTGTGTGGAAGCTTTACGAAAAGGGAAGCGCGTGAACCTATCCGAAGGCTTAAAGTCTGCACGTTTTTCATAGGCATGGAAATAACGCCACTTTCGATTGAAATAAATATCAATGCACTCTTACCATCCTTGAATTTAGGTACCTATCCATTATGTCCTATTATGAAGGTGTGTTTTGGTCAGTGAAAGTCCTCGAGAAATAATTATTGTTCAAAAAATGGAGACGTATTAGTCTAGTGGGTGGAGTGATTGGCTGGAAGCACTTGGTTTGACGGCGAGCGACACTAGGTGGGAAGTCTCATTCTCACTCGATCTGTGTATTTTTTGGGTATCAGATATTCCTGGAAAACCGCTTGCGGCACAACGAAAGGTACTGATCCCCCTGCCCTGATATGCGATGCACACGCTGTTGGTTTTAGTGCTGAGTGAACTCTGCATTGACGTTTCAAACTAACCTTCGTGTTGATAATTGTGATTTTTAGCTTAATTTTTTCTTTAACATAATGTTAAATGTTATAGTGACCCCGAAACACCTTGGTCAGGATCACTCCTTTGACAACCTCTATCCATTCTTTCGCTTAATACCAACTCAAAACTAATGGTGTTGATGCTAATGCTGCATAGAATATAAATAGAACTTCCTATATCATTAAATACTTACTGAATGCATTCAGGAAGTAGTAACGCAGGGAATTCCAAATAACGACAAGGACTATAAAGATTTTTTCTCACATTGTTAAAAAAGAATATTAGTTTTAATTCAAGATATCATTCTCTAACCGAATAAAGTTCATCATTCTTATGACGTTCCTTACCATCGATGACGTGTTATAATTTTTTCTAGATGGTGTTTTATCAGCCAACTATAGTGTTTGGCAGGGGTGATTACGATACAGACCAGACATGCAATATTGAAAATTTAGTTTCTGATCAATTAATATTCGACGTTCCCGTCAAATAAAATCGTATGTCACGAGGTCATTGCAGTCGAAAATAAGAAAAATTGGGATGAAAATATTGGTTACCTCCCAAGGTAATTTCTGAAATTTTATTCACAAGTATTTCCCCCATATTTCGTACATATCGGAAATTTTCTGTGGGAGGAAGTTTTAAAGGATGACACGCTCAACTCTTTAATAGGTGAGGGAGAATGATCTGCATTGGAGGCCAAGCAGATATCGGCTACGTGCTTGTCACTCAGGGAAGTCAAAATTATTGCGATCGACCGAGCATGTTATCCAATCAAATTCAGATAGGCCATATCTATTTCTGCCAAACGTTACAACTGTAAACTCCATCGCGTTAAGCAGTCATACCTAGAAAAAGATGAGTGGCACGCCGTGAGATAGATTGACTGTTGAACTGACGGAATGACGGTTGTTAAAAAGCTGGAAAAAAAACAATAATTTAAATTTATTATTGATTTTTACTGTATTTGAATACCATAATGCTGCAAAACATTCCGCCATCCCTGGATTCACGAGTCCCACGCGTAGAAAGGCGCTAATATTTAGTTATTCTGTGGGCAAGAGCTATTCATAATATTACGTTTAATATGTGTATACAAAGTAGAACGGACGGTTTCCTAAGGTTTACTTAATGGGGGAAACTCTCAGTCCCAAGTAATTGGGCAAAATCATGTGTTGCATACGATTTAAAAATCTTGACGTAATAGTGTAAGCTAAGCTTTGATAAATTACTTAATTATGTGACAAAATAAGATAGATATTTTACTTTCAAATTATAAATTGTTACTTCGCTGCGTTTTATGAAAAAAGAAAAGGAATCATTTATCAAAAATAAGTAAACTCAGGCAATAATCTCCGAGTCAAGACGGAAACAGTACATGGAATTTGAAGAAACATGCTGAAGTTGCCAAATTAAATTAAGATTTCCAGCGATTTAAATAGTCTTTCACGGATACATAATATTTGCCTCCGCTCAAATATTTTATTGATACTTTAGAATGACATATTAACGATAACACAGAGTCACGTATGTCCTAAATTAATTTTTTTCCATAATTATTCAATTATATTATTCAAATATTATTTATCGTCCCTATCACTTTGTTAATCATTTGGAAAATTAAATCTAATAACGTTTTATCATGAAAGTTCAACGTAATTTCTGTGGTAAACAATAATATACAAGTTGCAATCCGTTATCCAGCTTTTGTCAAGGTTTTTAAATTGGACGGATCATAAAATACGCACCAGGTGTCACGGGAAACTACAAATCTAAAAAAAATTCTCTACAGCAAGCCTTTCACCTCACCAGCTAAGGAGAACTTAACTGGGCATGTTCGAGTTTGTTCAGCTACACTTCCCCTTGGAGTGCATGTTCTCATGCTCGATTTGAGGTCGCAAATTCAAGCCGTCTTGTTCAAGTGACAACGAACAACCTCCTCACTTCTCGTAGTGCGGTCAATTCTGGCCCATCTCGTTGGACAATACGCGTCCTCGTAAACCGTTCGCCAACATTTGCACCATGAATCAAAATTCCATTTGCCTCTGTCATTTAAAGTAGAGGTAGAACATGGAAGCTATTTGGAAAAAAACTTCCATTCGTACCGGAGATGCTCTCTTAAAGAAGCGAGGACGGAAACAATAACACCTATCAATTTCCTCAAGGTACCGAAATTAACTTCAATTGATGTTCCTAAACGATCACTACAATGTTTTTGTAAATGTTTTCATAAAAATTTTTTATTCGGAGTGAATGAAAAATATATGAAAATACTGTGTAGCCACCATTGAAAATCATTAAATAGACTTCACTCTTACCATTAAAATGTAGCTTAGCCATTATTGTCTTTTTTTTTGGTCTTAGTAATCTCAAACATCCATACAAAGGAAATTATAATACGAGGCAGGTATGCATATTGAATTTTGGAGATTTACCTACCATCTTTGAAGGCATATAAACAATCCCAACATTGAAACGTCAAAATATATAACCCTAAAAAAACATGTACAGCTATTTTTTGAGAGAGAAAGAAACTTTCGATTGCCTTCGCTGTACGATCAAACAAAACTGCAATATAGACTTATTCTGTGTGGTAACAATCCCACTGACGCGTATCGAGTGCAAGGGAGGGACAACGTTTGAACACAAAAACGTATTTCACATATCCTTTGAATTGTACTCAAACATTTTAACTTGTCTGAACTCAGCTTAAGTTATCATAGTTCCATTGTAAAGTGCTTTTCCAATACATAACTTTGAATTATATATAGTTTGATAAAAATCGTCCCATGAATACTTCATATCCCCTTTGGTTTCTTCGAAGTATGAAAACAAGTACAAGTCATCAACTTGCTTTGAAGGGCAATGCAACAATTTTAGAGTGTAAAAATCATCCACCTTGACCGGGATGATTTTCATAGTACTCTAAAATCGTTGCATTGTAATGCATATTAGCAGATGACTCTGCCGAAAAGTTAATTCCACGACATCGCTTGGAATTTAAAGAGGACGAACAATAAGTTTAATCACATGAATAGACAATTTGTTAAGATGATGAAGATTAAAGATAACGATATCAATTAACATGGAAAATTATCAATTTCAATACCACGTTCATTTTATTCTAGATATACTTTGGCAAACAAAACAATGACAGACGAGCAATGGATTTCAGGAGAAAGGATTTCTGTGTGAGCTTTCTACAATATCTTTGGACTTAGGTAAAACAACAAAAAGATGGAAGAGATTTCATTTAATTAGATGCAACATTATTCCAATCGCACTCTTTGAACATTAAATGTACAAGTAAAATGTCGTTTAAGACAAATAATTTAGCGCATTTTCGACAATTTTGAAACTTTGGAATGAGTACTCAAAAATAAACTACTCATTTTTAATTTTTAATTTTGCTATTAATATAGCACCCATTATGTTTTTATCATTTTATTTTTAAATATATTAAACATTATGGTTATAGATTACGTTAGCACGTATCTTTCTGGAATAAAAGCTGAAAGAAATGAATTTACTACCATATTTAATTTCAAATTCCTTTGGCTGGAATTTATCCCGAATCACTAATAATTTCAACTTATGTCTCCGAAAAAATTATTCCCTCTTAACTTGAGTTGTCGTACCTATCATTCTAAAATATAATTCATGCGTGAAAATCAACAAAAATATTATGCAAATTAATTTAAAATCACATCAAGTGATTTCCATGTTTGTCGGTATTACGTGCAAAATTCAGTGTACACATGTTTTCAACGAAAAACATCATTCACACCATTTTGATTGGCATTGGCCGAGTACCTACTTCAATGAAAAAATAAACAATTTATGTGTTAAAATTTAATAAATTTTAAAAACCAGTAATCTGATCCCATACATTTAGTGAAATTATTTTTGTTTGCGGTCGATATAATTCAAGCTACGAAATTTTCAAGGTCTATATGGCACAAGGCAAAAAATTAAAGTCTCTCGATTAGATTTGAACTGGATTAAGGTCAGAAATGAGAAATCTCGACTAAATTTCACCAAAATTCATTCCATAAATAAAGTTTTTCCAGCTTTTGCGATTGTTAATTACTATAATCGAAAGTTTAGAAACAATGCTGGAGTAAACGCTACGGGGATGACATGAATTAACTTCCTCTTCCGACGCGTCCTGCTGTAGTCAAAGCGGGGCGATATCCTAAAGCACAGAGAACCACTCCGAAGTGGAACACGTCCACATTTGATGATTAGCATCACGACTTTCCTGCTTTGTATCTGCATCAGCCGTCCACCAACTAGCTCAGCGCGTTGAATTCCTCGCCTAAGTTAACCGCCTCGGATTTACGCATATCTCGTCCTCCAAGCGCCTTTATTCCTCGTTTCTGGATATTCCGCGGGGAAATTGGATTTCTGGATGCATCGTTCATTGAAGGCGGTACACTGAGGCACTTTATAGTGAATAGTTTACACCCTAGCAACTGACGATAAAATTCTCAGTAAAAACAAAATATTAAAGATTTATTTCAAACCTTCTTAAATTGAAACAACAGTTAGATGAGAGCTTTTGTACCATGGAAGAAATGTATTTCGTTTCTATTTACTTGTTTGCCATTTTTTCTCATCGGAACTACCAGAGATTGTTTCTCCGTTCCAGAAACAAATGAAATTATATATTATTTTAAGTTTTTTAATCGACTGATGCAAATAATGTTACCGTTATCAAAAATCATTGATGGAAAATTTGTCACTCATCGCGTAAAAAATCTTTAAGCCAAATTTAATCGGATAAAATATAATGGCATACTGAGTGACAGTGTTCTTCAGTCATTACAATAGTTATTAAGTTAAAAAAGTGAAATTAATTTATATCGTTAAAATTGTCATAAAATTTGGAATTATGGCTAATATTTGCTCTTATTGGTATATAACTCAGATTCACCCATCTTATCATTCCAGTTGACTTATTCAAACCAAGGGGTCACTGGAAATATAGAGAATGGCATGTTTCGTAGGAAGCTGCCATGGGAACAGGGTAATATTGCCAGAGGAGAAAGCTATATAAAAGAAAGGCTCTTTCGTATAGACGTAGCGGAGGAAAGTATTGAAAATACAGTATACGGAAAAGGTAAGTAAGAAAACGTTCTTCAAAGAATTTTAGAAGGAAAAAATGAGTAAGTATCGTGAAACAATGAGAAAAATTTGAAAGAAATCCATATGGGGAATATCACAAACCAATCTGCGGATTTACGTCCAGAATAGTATTTTGGCAGGCAGTACCACAGGAGGATTTCCCGTTTTTAGTTCAACATTAATTGATCATTCATTAATCAGTTTTATCTAACGCTAAATGCACTTATGTGTACTGTTCCTGTAAACCATTAACTTCTCAATAGTAAAAAGACACTTTTTTCCTTAGAGAGTAAATAAGGAATAGATTAATTTAAAAAAGAGCGGTTAATAAATGATTTAGGTTGAAACTAGATCCTTACAAAATTCATATTCCTCCTAAATTCATCACGTTAATACATTTTAATTTTAAAAAAATATAAGTACTCAGATACAATATCTAATAATAAAATCTTCTTATGCTAATGCTATATCGGAAAAAATAAGAACTTGAGAATACGTTTAAGGGAGGAAATTGCAATGAAGAAAATTTGTTCTGGTATCCGTTTGATATATTAAACTCATTTAGAGGTTTAGCAAGCAATGTACGAAGTATTTCATTTGAAAAGATATAATTTGTTCATCTCTACCCTTGCCCGTCCCTTTCGAAATTAAATTACGCTTCCATTTAATTTTACTCATATCCCTTGAATTTCTTCCTTAATATCATCAACACATCAAAATCATGTCCCTAAACGTATAAAGGTATAAATTTTATCACATTTGTGCCTAACATAGGCCAGTGTTTTGAAAAACTCCCTGTATTAGGCATCTCAACCTGCATAAAAACCTTACTCGCCTAGTTAAACGAGATGTTGCACCTTGATAATGATCCTATCAAATGGAAGGTATTTAATAATTTGGAGAGCATAATTTAATTTTAAAGTCAGCAGTGTTGACGTTAACGTCATGCATTTTTATTATTATAGATAGTCTACCGTTTAAGGTAGTCCATGGACAGCATCGCTAGGCTTCTCAGCTTTGCCCAACTAGACACCTTGAAAACCCACACTACAAACAACCCTTTTTCCATTTCACATACTTCCTTTCTCCCGTCATCCGGTCTAACATGTCTAACCTTTCCCTACCTCTTTTGTATAACGACCTTCCCTCTATCAAAGTCTTCAGAACTTAATTGCCAATCATAATATTTCTTCTCCATTCTTTTACCTATTCTAGCGTCTTCGGATTTCTCCTAACAATCCACTCTTCTCCCTCACTATGCCTTCTACTCCTATGTTTGTTTTATTCCGGCCAATTTTTCCTTTTAAATTCTACACACCTACATCTCAAAAGCCTCCAATCCACGACTATCATCTCGCTTCAATGGCCAAGTTTACAAGATCATCCTCCATGCCAAAGTTCTTTCAAGTCTTTTCTAAAACTACTTAATCTAATTTCCTGTCATCAATTCCCTCCCCCTAGGGAAATCTTCTGACTTAACGCAATTTTTCTTTCAATTCCATCATTACTTTGATTATCTTGGCATAAAACAGCTCCAAAATAGGTCAATTGCTCCATCTGCTCTATTTTTTGCCCCCTGTTAAACATTTAGTTTTGCTTAGCGTTCATCTTCCTCGGAAACTTCATAACCTTTTGCTTAATTAACATTTCCTTGTTTACATTAATTCTCATCTCATGTCCATCACAGCAATATTTTAATAGGCTCAGAAATAATTGTAACCCCTTGGCTTGTTGGCTTAACAAGGTTGATCTTTCGCAAACCCATCTGATTTTATGACTTGACCACCAAATTCCATTCCTATCTCCACTTCTTCTCATGCCTCTTAAAGCGATTTCTCCACACGTAAGTTGAAAACGACATGTGATAATAGACACCCGTCCCATCAGTTCTCTTTCTAAGAGGCCGCCCCCGCTACCCATCCAACTCTCCATTCTCCACATACACCTGAGCAGGCTGAGACGTGTTCATTTTGTAATGGATTACTTGTACGCTAAAATGTACGTATTAATAAGTGAGTCTGCATTTCTTGCCATAAAATTATTTGAAAGTTACCATTAAAAAATCATCTAAGTCCTACATTGTACATCGCAAAATATTTTACTGTTTAAATGTCACACATTCCGGAATTATATAATAATTTTATGAAACGGGATAAATCATACTAGAAATTTTAAATGATTCGAAGCGTAGATAAGTTTCGCGATATGAAACAAGAGTTTATAAAGTAACATCAATTAGAAAGCGTATGGTCAGCCAAAACCAAAGGTCATATTCTCGAATTCCATCGTAGATGATGCATGGAGAACTGATCAAGAGTGAAGCGAGCAGATGCTCCTGCTGTGTGCTCCTTACCGCACGCGATGAGACATTTCATAACGGCGATTGTGGCTTAATTTTACAATTGATCCAGATCATTTTTTTTTTATTCTTAAATATAGTATTTGGTTTTCTCCGTGTGAGTTTAAAGTTTATCTCTTGATTTCTGTTAGCTCCTGGAAGCTTCAAAAAAACAGTGCAAAAATCCCGGTTTTCCGGTATTTTCTCGCGAACAGGCTATCGAATCACCGAAGTAATGTGAATGTGTGTAATGCGTTTCAAATACATTTTATATGGGAAAATTTGGTGAAATTCAGTGCAATCAGTTCTCAAAACAGGAACACGTGCTCTACTCCGGAAGTCCCTAATTTTATCCGTCGCCTCAGCAGCGATTTGTTCGATATTTTCAGTGCTTGTTCTTTATCATAAGGTGTTTCCTGTGTGTAATATTGGTGCTGTTTCAAAATTCTTACTTTTTGACAGAAACTACTGCTTTTGTGCTTCGACAGTATGCATTTTAAGGCTCAATACAAAGGCATATACAAGGTGTGATAAAAATTTATAATTTGTCTGAATTTATAACCTGTTTATTTCGACGGATACAGCTTAATCGAACTTGTCACCCTCATAGTACATGCCTTGGCTGGCGACACAACTTTACCAACGTTTCTTCGAGCTCTTGAACCTTTCCTGGTAAGCCGCTTTAGGAGTCCTCATCAGGTCCACCGTACAATTAGTTTTAACGCCCACAATAGAGTCGAGTCGACGCCCTTAAATTATTGTATTGTCAAAGCAGTTTGATTGACTGTTAAATTTTTGGTTTTCTTGCATGTGTGTCTAACCAAATCTGTGAGTATAATGTTTGAAGATGTAATAATTGCTGAAGAGCTAAAAAGTTTTCTAAAGAGTGTGACAATTCCGGTTTTCCGAATTTTTCTTGAAAATAGGCAATATTTAAAAACTGACACTTATGAAAAGTTATTTTTAGCCATATATGGTAATAATCTGTGCTAATCAGGTGAACCTCAGTTGAGTACTTTAGCAAACCGGAGTTTCTGCCCTATCCTCGAAATCAATTTGAATTACTACTTGGTATTAGCGATAATCAACTGTGCTTTTCTACCGGTGAGCGCTCTTTTGCGCTATATTGTGCGATGTAAAATCCTATCCTAAGCCTGTCAAGAAAGCGGTGAGCATGTCACGGGACAATGTTCACGCAAAGAGAAGCATGGGGTAAGAATCAATTTACTCTCCCTCCACTGACGAGAATTGCAACCTAATGAAGGTTAAAGATTCATTTGAGAACGACTACCGCATAATCTCCACGGCAATCGCTAACGAGAAAATGGCGGCAGCAAAGAAAACATAATCAGCAGAATAACTAGCGAAAATGACTCATGCATTTTATGAGCTAATGAAAATTAACATCAAGCTAATCACTGAACTGGAGACTAGAGAAAAAGAGGGCAATGAACTTTGTGAAATAAAAGAACTAGTCTGAAATTAAATAAAAAACGTTCAGACCAACCATAATTCGACAGTAGGAGGAAATTATAACCTCAAAACCGGATGTGACTCTAAAGAGAAATTAATGAAAACATTGAACCCAGCTAAAATAGGTATTTAAATAAGCATTACGTCTAAATTTAAACAAAACACCATCAAAATAGAATCAGATTACCCCAATAATTTTGAGGTATTAAAATCAATACCCGACATTACTGAAGTGTTCACAGTCAACAAGCAACTGAAGACCAAACCAAGAATTTGTGCATACTCAAAAAGTAACAGCATAACTTCTGAAGAACTGCCGGAGAACATTCAAAACCAGAACACGTGTCCAAAAGATCACCATATAAAACCATAAATTCATAAGCCACAATGCCAACACATGCCACTGTGTAATACATAGAGGTGGACCCTGAATGTAGAAAATCATTGTTGTTAAATGGCTGGATGTATATTGGATTTGGGTCGCATTCCATCAAAGATAACATCCATGCAACAAAATACTACAAGTGCCAAAGATACGGACACCTTGTAAAATATTGCAAAGTAGACACTTGCGGACACTTCTCCGGAGACCATTCAACTACCAACTGTGAGAAACTAATTGAAGAGCCAATTTGCATAAACTGTAAAAAGGCATACATAAAACAATGCAGCCACAAATCAGGATACCCGAAATTCCCGACAACTACAAAGAAATTGCAGATATTAATTGAAAAGATAGACTATGACACCACAGTCTGAGGTATTAGGAATTGGTCAGATAAACCGTCAAAATGTTAAAATCAGCAACTACGATGCTTAAAAAAAACCGCTATAGATCTTGGGCTAGATATTCTGTTAGTCACTATTACGTGTATCTTGACAAAAATGCACAACATTGAAAACTTACTCGGCCTCGGGTTAAGGACCAAAGTTGCGCCAATCCACGCAAAAGAAAAATTCCTCACAATTATTATCTGCTTAAATGAAAACTTTGATTTTCTTTTCCTAGAAAATCGAGAACCCTCACACTTTTCAGCACCTCAAACAACTACATCAAATCATTCTTCTGTCCTTATATCTTGTTACTTTTCGCCATCAAAAGATGTAGACGAGGGCATTGAATAACTCTCTGAAATACTGTCCAAACAAAAGCATGAAAAAATGATCATTGGAATAGATTCCGACTCCAAAATGGGGAAAATGGGAAATCGGGAGACGTTAAACGGGACGAGGAGAGGAGGAAGAGAGAGAGCCAAGATTGTGAACATCGGCTGAGTTCGATCAAAGAGATTGATTAGGAAAGGAAGGCGAAGCACATCTCTCTCTCTTTTCACTCTCCCTGCTTCTCCCACACTCTCTTTCTCTCAATCCCTAAGCTCACCTCTCTCCTTAACTCAAAAATATCTCCTTCGCCCCCTCTCGCACTGCTGTCCCTTGACGCCAATCAACTCCCCAATCCCAAAAATCTCCTCAAAAAAACTTTTCCGAACGCCCCTTTCTCTCATCTCAACCATTGTTTTTATTTTTCTTTTGTTTTTTCAACCCCCCTTTGCATTCGTGGCCGTGCCAAACTCTTGCTGTTTTATTTCCTCGCCATTCACATGTTGACACACGCCCTCCAGTCCTTCGCTTGTTTATTTTCCCTTCCTCACCCAACTGCCCATTTATTATCCTTATACCCACCTCGCCCATACCGTCCTTTCAATTCCCAATTCACGCCCCCGCACGCATTTACCCTTCCCACCCCCTGCCACCGCACTCTTTCTCTCCCCCTCCCCTTACTTCTTGGACCGCTAAATGATGTTCGCTTCGGTCCCACGAGAGAGCTTTACCGGTTGCGGCTTTTCCATGTTGAGTCTAGCCCTAATTAATTAAATCTCGACATCTCCGGGCTAAACACCTGAAACGACGGTCAACATTTAGGCGGGATTCAGTGCGGGCGACGGTTTTCACATCGGCACAGTTTGGCAAATGAGAATTATCATCAATGGGTAATGCTTCATCAATAACCATTTTTACCCGTATTTTACAGAAAGAAGTGTGACTCCAAGGATTTCAACTATCCTGATCCCAATGAGAAGAATTATAAAAAACTTGAAAGAATGAGATGAAAAAAGGATAAAATCCTTAATGTGTAAAATAAAACTCTGCATTTCGAACAAAAAAACTTACTCGTTTTATGCGACCAGATTTCATAATGTTACTCATAGACTAACATTATGACCTAATGGCGCTACTCTGTCAGGAAGCCTGGTGCATAAGAAGTGGGTTTTTATGTGAAAGCACAAAGAGTTATATTTACTTATCAGGATGAAGTTACTCAAAATAGAACTAGTAACGGTTTCACAAAAACTAAGTAATACTCGTATATTCAGTCATGCTGGAATTGAAATGCTGACGTCATATTTATTTATTTAACAAAGCAGCCAAACACGGCACAGAGACTTTGATTTTAGCTGACATATAACATAAACTAAGAAAAAGAACGAGTAAAAACAAAAAACAAAAATGAAAAGTTAACAAATAATGTCAAGAGCAGATATAAGAAGGCAGGAGAACATATATGCATATATACATATCATATTATCATCATAACGTTAAAAATACAAAATTCACAGGTACTCAAAAAGAAGTGATAGAAAGTCATCCTGACTTATTTTTCATTTATTGATTTCCAAGTTATTCGACCTTTCTCATTTTTCTATATTATTTGAGTTCACCATTAGGAAGGGAAAAGTTGTTTTCCTTCCTTTGTATTAGCTGAATTTTATTTTACCCTTGTCTGTTCATTTACAATTCATATTCGTTCCAGCTTGTAGCAAGGTCATCTCCTTATATTTGGAGTAGTATTTTTTCCAATGCATTGAGTATAATATTCTGGTAAATAACAATCCCGACATTATATACTTTAAACGTTAATTTCAATAAAAATTCAAAGTAACTAAAAAGGACACTCCATCTATGGCCATGGGTTCAGTTCCTTTTTTTAAGTTCACAAAGTCAAAAGATGAAAATGACCCAAAGGTCTTCCTTTAAAGACAAAAGGTTTTTTTAAGCCTGCTACGAGGTCATAAAAGGTTAAGTGAAGTCAGACAAAATATCAAGCGTATCGACTTTATCAAAAAATATTTTTCATAACATGCATTGTTAATTTTCGAGCGCGGTACTTGATCCCAAGCACTAACTTCGATTTTATTTCTGCCCAGCGGCCCTCCCGTTCCCTTTTTAAACACAACAGCGGTGGAAGTCAGCTCGCGCCACTAAGTAGGAGGTTGGGCAGAACAGACATCGTTTATGAATTCGCCCCGAAGCAAACGGAACTAGATGACGAAGGTGGGAAGGATTTGTTGGGTTGTAATGGGTTGTGGTCGTTGAGAACGAGGTGAGACCACGATAAATAAGCGAAGGATCACGTACCTACACCTAGTGTTTGTGTGCTTCGGGGAAGATTTCATCCATTGGAGAATTGCTCGTGTCTAACAGGACCTTAGGGTAGATTCTACAACGGTAACACACATGGAACGAGTTCTCATATCAAATTGAAAATGATAAGCAGTGCACTCGTCGAAGGTGACAGCCTCCGTACTCTTGAATTAAAATCTCTGAAGGAGAGAATATACTAATTTTGATGATCTGATTCGTGGGCATAGGTTTTGACAAGTAGCATATCCCTGAGAGCACATCTTGGATTCCAAACTACTTAAAAAAAATAATGTGAATATCTATTTCTCTTTAATTACTATCTTCCTTAATTCATCATCTATTCCAACCTCCATATTTTTCAGTGAGAATGTTCGCTCTTTTCGTCCCTACATCCCGCTTCCAGAGTGTCCCCTACCTCAAAATATTCAACACTACTTATATCAAGGCCCGAGTAAGATACAAACACATCTAAATGAATCTCTTTTGATGCCTTAGTGAGAAAACTATATAAGAACTCAATGAACAAGGGACATTATAAACTTTGTACGAGATCTAAGAAATTATTTATGGGCGTATTGATTGTAAGAGCTCATTGTATTCGCAATGTTATTAATTACAAACATTAAACTCTGGCTAAATAACGTGGAAATGGATGTCACTGAATTGAGAGCGGAAACAATAGTATCACGGCTGATGGATATGAGTGGGCTACCAAATCGTTCCGACATAATAATATCCAAAATATTTATCATACGTTATAAAACATAATGCATTATTTCATTGACCAACATTTCCAAAGAAATCATTAATTCATGCCTTTTACAACGAAAAAGATGAATTATTTCGGTGGTTTAGATTAGAAATTGGTGATATTAAATCCTCGGATTATTTTAAATATAGTATCAATGGTTAATTCGTTGTCAAGAAAAAATATGTTTCATCTCATCCGCAGAGAGCTTTTTTTGTTGACATGTATTCAGCTTTTAATGTCATTCAAAGGTATGGGAAACTTTTACTGATTAGTTCACTAAGGTTAGAACAAAACAACATAAAATATTACAGAAAAGCAAAATCATCGTTCATACTTCATCACTAGGAACTAATTTACCGTTGGCTCTGAAATGAAATGAAAACAGTATCATCGTTTAAATCATACTAGAAATTTTAAATGATTCCAAGCGTAGATAAGTTTCGCGATATGAAACAAGAGTTTATAAAGTAACATCAATTAGAAAGCATACGGTCAGCGTTTAAATTTAAGGAGTTATATATATCATGAACCTAAAATACTCACTAATAATAATGCAACCATTTCAGAGAGTAAAAATCATTCGCCTTGACCGGGATTCGAACCCGGATCCCTCGATATCCGGCCGAGTGCTTTAACCAATTAAGCTACCGAGACGTCCTCTTACACTCTGAAATTTTGAGGCTTTAAAGGAACAAGATTTTATGACGAAATACCGTATATACAACGTCACAGGCATTCGTAGTCATGCGCGAAGCGCCATAGTCGAAGATGTTAATAAAGCCAATTTCAAACTCGGCCGGATATCGAGGGATCCGGGTTCGAATCCCGGTCAAGGCGAATGATTTTTACTCTCTGAAATGGTTGCATTATAATCCACACATACCGGGTGACTCCGTTAAAGTTACTGTTACAGTTTCTTGAAACTCACTAATAAAATATGTCAGAGGCATATTTTGAGTTACATACATTTATTCATTATATTTCCCATCGAAGTTATTTACCCTTGAAGATTGAGTCACAGTTTTTGGAAAGTACTCCTAGGAGTTACGCGAGGGCATAAAAGTAATTAGCAGGGTAATTAGGAAATACTGCAAGAGGACCGTCACTTTTAACAATTGTAAAATAAATTCTTACACTTTAAATGCAAGAAATATGAGCAGCATTTAGTGCGATGGAATTGAAGCAGAGGATGTACGAGCTATAGGCTGCTGTTATTACCGAAATTATTCAGGGGAGAAATGAAAGGAGACTGGGCAAATGAGAAGTTGGGAGAACGAGAGAAATGGTTATTCCGTGGACTTTAGTGCCCCGGGTCAAAGAAGAATTGGACGTGCGTGCGGATGCGAGCGCGTGTGTGAGTGCAGGTTTGCGGGTTTCGTAGGAGGGCACGGGCCACAAAAGAGACAAGGGGGTATCCTTCAGTAATAATTTTCGGGCTTTAGGGTAGGCGGGTGGACGAGGTAGGCCGGGGCAATGTCGCCTTGCCAAACTGAAGGAATCCCCTAGACACGATGCCAAATTTTAGCTTTGGTGCCGTGGAAACAGAAACGCTGGGAAATTAATGACATGGGATGTCAGAAAAATAAAACGAAGTGTTTCTTTAGGGTCAACCGAATAACTGACAGCATTTCTTTTTTCTACGCGCGGGATAAATTATTAAACACATGTTTTCACAAAACGTGCGTATTCAAGCCATTTGGTTTTGGGGGAAAAGCGAAGTCCAACTCGACAACCCTGTTGGGGAAAGTTTTATAAATAAATTAAATGTTTGCGATACCTATGGAACGACTCTAATCAATTTTGAAATCCTTATTGTATTAGATTCAAATGAAATTCATTGCTAGTACCAGACATTAAAACTAATTACATCCTGTTGACTGCATTTACTTCAGCTTCCGTATTCGCGTTCTTGCACGAAACTAATTTAATATTATGTGCAACACTGCTATCTTTAAATAATTCATGAGAAATTTTTTAAATAATTCACATCTCAAAAAATACATATATTTGAAATTTTGTAAACGAAATTCACGAAAGAGATAAAGATGATGAGAGCACTTAGATACTGTCCCTTACTCTTTCAGAGGACGTTAATTACCTATTAGGGTATTGAATATATATATATATATAATACTTTGTATAATATTATATATACTATAAAAAATTAGGGTACTATATATACGAGGCTCTAGCAAGTACCGCTCTCACATCTCATACTTAAAGATTTGTTTCATCATACACGCTTATAATTGGATTTATATATATATATATATAACTTTTGGACGGCACAATAGAAGACAGAATAAAACAGCTAACACGTAAAAGGACACTCACACTGTAGATGTAAATCATCAACAGTGTGAGTGTCCTTTTACGTGTTATCTGTTTTATTCTGTGTTCTATTGTGCCGTCCAAAAGTTATATTGCTCTCGTGAGTACTTCCGCATCATCTATATATATATATATATATATATATATATATATATATATATATATATATATATACACAAACACTAAGATAATAAATATTACACACACAGAAATATAAAAGAAAGACACTTACAGTAGATACTTACGTTTTGACGGCACGGCCGTCGTCATCAGATATATATATATATGTACATATATATATATATATATATATATATATATATATATCATGCTAGAGATTAGTTTCATCATACACGTGTATAATTGGATAAATATATTTTTACATATCCAATTATACACGTGAATGATGAAACAAGTCTCTAGAATGAGATATGAGAGCCGAACTTGCTAGAGCTAATAGATATTTCTAGCGCAATTCCCTAGTTCATCTGTGACTCATTTGGCCGGAAATTGAGTTGGTAATTAAATGACGCTTAGGCAAAATGGGCCCCTTAAAATGGTTCTACAAATTAAAAGGTCAATTTAGGGAAATAACGAATTCAAAGTATGATATTCTATATGTAACGAGAGTGGGCAAGAAAAAGTAATTGTACAATATCCGAAAGGTTAAAAAGCCCAACTCGTTGCACCCATCCGATAACCAAACTGGGATTGTAAAATCCCTGGGTGAGTCGGGGAAGACTTCCTTCCGGCCCTCTTCCTGCTCCCATTAATCACTGCGGTGTGCTAGCCGCATTGAATCCTCCATAAAGTCTCCCCTCGCGAAAAATTGCAAAATTGGCATCAGTGCGAGGGTCGGAGAATAAGAGGAGACCGGAGGCGAAGACCGAAGGGGGTACAGGGCATCGGATACTGGGATTTGGAAAGCGAAGGGAATCGGGACGTAAATGTGTGAGAGGAGTGCGGAGAGCGCCGAGGTCATTTCCACAGGGCACGCAGAAGCGTTGGGACATTTGGGTGGGGAGGAGGGGGTCATAAGAACCTCCCTTCTATCCTCCACCCTCTCTTAATCCGTCCCCCATCGCGTGAATCCGACCCCTTCCTTTTTCCTGCCCCGGTCATTTAATTGGCGCCGGTGACAGTTTTTCTTTACCGCTGGCTGACCACCCATCCCTATGGACAAGAAACCCGCTTCATCTTTGCCAAACCCGGAATTTCATATCAAACAAAACGAAAGGGTTATTTGAATCCCACCAGAGCCTCTGCTACTCCCAGAGCATATAAACACCATAATTCATTTCGGGTGAATGCTCTTTTTTTAAATTTGCTTCAAACATTTGAAAACGCTTCGGAAAATTTCCACCAAGCAAAACTTTACTATTTTTTTACTAATACCCAACAGTAAATTGAAAGATATGAATATGATTTCATATTTGAATTCAGCTGAAGAAAAGGTCAGAAATAGTGTGGGTTAAAAATTCTTTGATTTAGATAAGGTATTCCATATGATATAGTCATTGACATCCATATGTATGGTAAATCTTTAAAGATAGTTCACGGTAATGCGTGGATTATGTATTCATCAAGCACCATCCATTCGTGAGCATGAAATATTGTAATAAAACTGACTGAATATTGTACTTTATTATATTTTGTTGCTATAGAGCGTGTATTGCCAGCCAAAATTCATTTATATCATTAAATATGTTCACAAAATTGGTTCCTTTACAAAATTTTCTCTCCCATTCTTTCTCATTTCTTTACACTTCCCTCCTCTAATCCTTGTAATGCCTTCCCCTCCCATCTCCGTCTCTTGCACCTCAAAACCACACTCACCACGCCATGCTACGTAATTAACCACCAGAAAACCCCCGCTTACCTTGCCTCCAATAATTATTCATAGGACCTCGGCGAGGACTCATTTTCCATACACCTCGAGGATCGAATTTTTTGCAATGATTCTTCCTTAGGGAGGTTCACCTGTTATCGCATGTATATACATCAGCTTCACCAAAATTGGTGCATAGGTAGCAGAAATGATCGTCTATCGTATGGAATTTTAGGAAAATATTCCTTCATGCACTTGTTTTCGTGATTTTAACAATTAGAAGTACAATTTTGATACGAGTTCTAATGGTGGAAACAACTGGAAGATCAAATGTCATATCTAACATACTTTCTGAGAATATAGTACTTACATAATGACTGTAAATGTGTAAAATTAGCAAAATTTAATCGACGTAATGAAAGAAAAATAACTTAAAGAATATCATGATGCTTGAATATAGTATGGAGTTAGTTTAAACTTAATGGCGCTGTAATTGCTACTATTATTAGGTAATCTACCGGTTTAGGTAGGTTTTTGGATGGACACAACTATCAAATAAACATTTTGTGACTCCCCACCTAGCAAACTAATCTATATCAGGTCCCTCTTCATCTCCGTCTACTTCTTTCCTCCATTCATCCCGTCCAACATCCCTATCCTGTTCCTGCCCTTTCCTCGCTTGCCCAACATTCTCCCCTCTATTACCTTCTTCAACATTCCACTACCGCTCAATACGCCTTTCCTCCATTTTTCCTACCTCCATAGGATTTCTCTCAACAAACCCCTCTCCTCACCCACCATCTCTAGTACTTCCTCATTTGTTTTCCTTTCGGTCCATTTCACCTTCTCCATTCTTCTCCACACCCACAGGTCAAAAGCCTCCAATCCACGTCTATCCTCCTGCCTCAGTGACCACGTTTCCGCGCCGTACATAGCTACGCTCCATATCAGAGTTTTTACGAGTCTTGTCTTAACATCCCTACTCAGCGTCCCCGTCATCAACTCCCTCCTCCTTGAGAAAGCCTCCTTGCCTAGCGCAATAGTAATTGCTATATTACGTGGCAATGTTGCTTGGATCTCTTCCATGCCAGTAAACTAACCCGCATATCTCAACGTAAACTGAAGGTTGCAAAATGAAAGAAAGTCGGCTATAACAATGACTTGAAAGTCTTCAAGGATAACGCAAAGAGCAGCAAACCGAATCAATAGCAACCACACCAGTATACCAGTATAATATCACAAGGCGTCCGTCATCTTAACAACAAATGAACATAGTTAACGTTATGGAGTTGTTTGTTTACAATATATTGGCGAGTTTACGTTGGATAATCTCCATGTTTCCCCAGAGATTGTTCGAAAAAATATATAAATATGCAGAAGTAGTTCTCGCAGAAGTAGAAATTTTGGCTCAACGTTTCTCTCCCGTTGCAGGGAGCGTCTTCAGGAGCGAAGTGAAGACGCTCCCTGCAACGGGAGAGAAACGTTGAGCCAAAATGTCTCTCACGCAGTCCAGCCCGAGAACTACTTCTGCATCTCTCAACAGCTGCGAAAGCCTACGATCTACCATATATAAATATGCCATAAATCATTTACTTCTTTCCACAATTTAACAAAGTATGGAATTAAAATCATATTCAGGCATCTTACGTAAAAAATTTTTAAAAATGAATATTTAAATCGGGTGTAATCATTGTTGGCACTTCAAAAATTTTATTTAATGACGCATTTTTCAACATTAATTACTCCATTTATTTCGAAACGATTAACAAATCCGAAGAAGTACTTGAAGTTAATCATTTCTTTTTGCAGCGAAATGAAGACATGTTTTAAAGAGTATCCTCATGAAGATTAACGAAAACTTTCATATGGATCGCGATTTTGTGTGGAAACATGGTCGGCGTAGATTGGTCTGGAGAGATCCAAAGGAGACAGGATTGGCGGATAAAAAGAATTTTTATTGGCAATTGAATTTCGAAGAGTAATAAATGAGAGAATGTTTGGCAAACGAGGAAAGTGGAGGAATAGAATAGGGATGTTGGACGGGATTAAGGGAGGAAGGAAGTATACAGAGATGAAGAAGAACTTGATGTAGAGTAGGTTGCTGGATTGTGTTTTTTCTAGAGTCACAAAATATTTATTTGGTAGTTGTGACAATCCAAACCTATCTGAACCGGTAGATTACTTCATAATAATACAAATCCTTATCAGTAATTGTTTTAAGCTATGCTTTGTGTAGTTTTTATGTCATTTGTATTTATGTTGGTGTCAATTACAATTAGTCTTTTTTGGCGTTTTTTCATGTTTGATGGTTTTATTATTTTGTGGGCTTGCGGAGTGAAACGGTGATACCTTTTGCAAATGTTTGGTGATCGATTACTTATTTGAATTCATGTAGTCAGTTATATTTTTGCTAAGGATTTTATTAAATGCTTACACTCTCCAAACACAAGATTACGCTCGAGATTTTTTCTTCCTTTCTGTTTATATACCAAAGTAAGATTTGATAATCACCGAAATGAGGCATAGATATAAACACGATGGCAAAGACGATGTTCTTAGTCATAAAATGAAGCATCAAACAAAACAATATTTTCTCTTAACTCTACATTTTAAATACCTGTATCCAATAACTTAATAAAAATAAAGTTCTTACAAGAAATAAACTAACTTCATGCGGATGACACCAAATTTATATTGTCTAAGGAAAGCTCGGCCTTCTCCCACCTTCCATTTTAAATACATTTTTCATCGGATAAAATTGCACTCTTTCTAAAATATACCCACTGTTATTGATAACAACATATAAAATGCACTCCTACTGTGGCGATTAATCTTCTGCTAGTTGACTCGCTTCTAGCACGTGGAATTTTGGGGTTGCAATATGGTGTATTAAGGATACCTTTCATGTGTCCTAACTCCGGGGCCCAAATTAGGTGCCTAAATTTGCGTCCTCTAGCTGCCTAACGAGTTTGGACACTCTTTAATATGGCCGGGCGATTTAGGTGCCTAAATGACGAGTCTGGACTAGGCAATAAATTTCCATGATTGGACCGCCATCTCTTTGTCTGACCGAGAACTCTTCATCTTGCCCTCGTAGAGACGATCTCTCTTGAGTGAAACCTATGAGTGGAATATACAGCCAATCTGGATAGAAATTGTGATTAACTAAAAGATTGTTGGGTAAATGAGACGAGAGAAGCTAAAGATGCAATGAGGTGCCAGATTTTTCAAATGTTTTAATGATAATGGCCGTAGATTAGATTAAAGAGGAACTAGGTTTAGAATCGCTCACGTAGCCAAGGGTAACTTACAGAATAAACCTTTTTTATAAATTGCTGGTGGATCTCTTTTGTAATGATGTTGAAACTAAATTATTACCCCCATCATACAACAATAGAAAAGATCATGAATATAAAAAATGAAATCTGAGATATAATTAAGTTTTTGACATAATTTTTCCTGCAAACGATAAGGAATCAGAACAATTGCAATCTACTGAGCTGGTGAGGAAAAATATTTTTAAACCCAAAGTAGCCAATAATGTTTCATCTGACCTTTATTTTATTGTTTTTTCATGTTACCATCTATAACCTTGCATTAATCGAGAAACATTCGACTTAAATGTTTCATCAGAAACCTCAGCTTAAGTAACTGAAATTAATATTACCTCCATTACAATAATAATAATTAATAAATCATTTAGCCAATTCGATTAGAATCGGGAAATTTATTGTTTCCATTTTTTTTGGGGTACCTTTGGGGTACCCCTAATGCAATTTCGTTAATTTTTACAAAATGCAAAATATGAGTTACAAGCCCTTCCTTTCCATCGTTCTCCCCGTTTCCACTTGATCTTTTGTTGAGAAATCTCTCAAATACTTTCCTAATCAGTTCCTCGTGCAGACATTTCCCAATTTGTTGGGCGTTATGCAAATATCCAAGGATAGCTTCCAGTTCGCGTCTTTTCTTGGCACAAATTGGGCAATAAAGGACTCTGTGTATTGCCGTGTCCTCCTCCATCATGCATTCACACGTCCCCTCCTTTTTCCCCCTATTTTCTTGAGGTGTGATCTAAACTCCCCGTGTCCTGTTAAAATTTGTGTCATTCCTTTGTAAGTTTTAAAGTTGATCTTCTTTCTTTCCTTCACGCTAGATTGGAATTGTCTGGTTGTTTTCCCCTTTTCTAATGTTTCCCATTCCCGTTTCCATTTATCCAGGAAATGCGCTCTTATAACCTTCCTGTTCCTGCTCAGTTTCTCAGTTGGAGACAAATTTACATCTCCTTGAGTGTAGCTTCTTCCATCTACCTAATTCATGACTTGATTCTTCTTTCCTCTATTGAGAATGTTATCGTTTGTATCCCAGTTATTATTTGTAGAGCTTCATTACAGACCGTATTGTAGCTCCCGCATATTGTAATTAAGCAAGATCTTTGGGCCTCCTCCAGTTTCCTCCGGATTCTGCTGTAATTTAGCCTCTTCCCCCCCACACCTCATTGCCGTATGCCAATATTTGGATGGTGACTCTGTTGCATATATTTCTTAAGCTACATGTGGTGATTCCAAAACTGTTTCTGCACAGTATCCTTAAGTATTTAAATATTTTCTTGACTTTGCCTGCTGCGTAATTTTCGTGTTTTTAGAATGTTAGTATGCCATCGAATTCAGTGCCCAGATATCTAAATGTGGAAGTTCTTTTAATGTTTTGACTATAGGTTTCTATAGTTGGGTTTCTCAACAATTTTTACCCGAACAAGACCTATTTGGTTTTTTCAACAGAAATTTTTAATTTTACTTTCACACTCCATGACTCCACAAAATGGCAACACTCCTTCGCGATATTTCCTATTTCTCTCCTCGAGCTTTCAGGCATTGTGGTCACAACGTCATCGGCGTAGGCCGTCCATCTACAGTTTTCAAGATGGGGCTGATTCACCATATCGTTCATGGCGATGTTCAAAAGAAAAGGATCGAGTATGGATCCCTGTGTTGCCCCTTTTCTAATTATCTTTTTGGCTTCCAAGTTATTTAGTTGTATTAACTTGGAAGCCGAAATTACCTCCATTATTTGAAATGTTTTGTATTTTTATCAGTCACTAACGTTGAGACAAAACTTATTTTGATGTCACAAGCCTGTCATATGCTCACCCCCTGCCACACACCCCGGTGGTGGCTTTGTAGGGTGCCATGCAGACATATTATTTTTGGATCATCCGTAACAGAGAAACACAATTTTTTCTGTAAAATCACACCGTTATCTTCTTTTCACAGTATCTACCCTGTGATATGCTAGTTGATTAATAATTAAGCCAAGCTTTTTTCCAACTGCCCGTTGCATATAGCATAGCATTGTTTGGAGTACTTCACGCTGAACCTAATGCGATATTAATATAACTCGCCTTATATAATCACCATCCTAATGGTTTCTTTTGTATTATTTTCATTGTGTCCTTACACTTTTACGCTAACTCGTCGTCATTATATTTCAGCAAAATAGAATACGAAATACAACTAGCTCCCTAAATTATTCCCTATTTATAATAGTGACTGCGGCATCACGCTGAGGTCACTCATGGGCTTTTACTTGCCGACCTCATTTCTTTCCTTCTGCACGTCTTTCCATTTCTCCACACCCCTCTTTCCTCTCTCTTCCTATCCCCCACGCATAAACATTCAGTCTTCCCTCTTTGTCACCCCATCTTTCCGAGTCCCCACCCCCTGCCCTTTCTCTTTTCTTTCCTTCCTTTTATTGTCCCTCGGAGCCACGAAATGACGCGTTCGGGGAAAAGGGCTGATCTCGCAACCATCCCACATTATTTTTTCACCCGCATAGCTAAGACGAGTGCGATTGCGAGGAAGAGAAAGATGTTATATCGGAGGGATGTGTCTGGCCTTGTCTCCGTCTTCTTACTGAGAAAAGGGGGTCTCCACGCTGGCCCTCCCAAGCCATCGACTTCTATATAGCACATACATAGATACATCCGAGAGGGTACATACACATACGATATGTATAGGTCAGGTAGGCACCCTCTGAGGATTTTCGAGGCATGAATAAGTAACAGGAGCTAAAAGATGAGAGAATAAAGAAAGACAGGCGAGGGATCGAGCGGTGGCGGTCGGGTGTTGGGGGCATTCAAAGGGATTCCTTGAGGTTGAAGGTGGGGAGACATGGCTGGATAGGGAGGAAGAGGAGCAGAGTGGTGGGAAAAAAGAAACGGGGGTGAGAAGAAAGGGAGAGAGAGAGAGAGAAGGCAGGTGTCCGGACGAGATGGCTGGGTGGAAGAGAGAGAGCTCCGGCAAGGGGAGCGAGGGTTTTCCTAGAATTCTCTGGGGAAAAAGAGATGATCGTGAGGCATTAAGTCTATGAGAGGCGTGGATTAACTTGAGGTGGCCATGACAATAAGTAAGAGAAATGGATGGTTAACGGGGAAGGTGACAGAAATATAATATACGTACGCAAATATACATATATATATATATAACTTTTGGACGGCACAATAGAATACAGAATAAAACAGATAACACGTAAAAGGACACTCACACTGTAGATGATTTGAGCTTTCGGCCTACTCCGAGGCCTTCTTCAGTTCAGACTATATATGTGTGTGTGTGTATATATATATATGTATGTCGGGACCATTTTCAATTAGACAAGAGACCAACAAGGCGGAATTCAAATTTGGGAGCATACTTTATAGTTTTCAAAATTTTGAGACTACACAAACCATATTTACCAGCAACTTGGAATTAGTATTCGCGAGTTAGAAACGCGAAATCATTTAGTCCTTAGCCTTTTCCAAGCACTTCGGCGCGATTCAATTGTAGCAATGGCTTTGTGGTGTAAATGGTAGTACAATACGGTTAAAATTGTTCCCCACGGTTCATTTTGGTGGGCGTGGACGAACGCCATAATACTCGTAATTATGCTGCATTTAACTTCAACGAGCCCGTGTTTTCAGCATTCCTTCTTTTCGTTCCTGATATGACAAAATCACAGTATTTGTTTTGGAATTGATTTATCGTAATTATTAAGCTTTGTTTAGCAGAAGGAAAACCATGGTTAGGTAATTGACATCACATTTCTCGTCTACCAGGGAATGATTAAATTCAATATTTTGAATCAACATTTCCCGTCAAATCGTGAGCTCTAATTATGTCCCTAAAAGATCACGAGTGCCATAGAGCAAGATAACAGGCCCAATTACTTGAAGTACATACGTAGTAGTATATAGCATAGTATTTATGAGAAATCACTCGTAATGAAAACAATTTTTTTCCTATTGTAATTCCCAAACATTCCTCATCCTTGCCATCGGCACTTTTAACCACATCCATGTACCTCTGGGATTTTGCTGAATATTGAATACTGAATACGTGACACTGAAATATATTTTTGAACAAAATGACATAAAGACTACCACTGCCTTACTAAAAACCATAAATTGAAATAAGGTTTCGCGTTACCTATCTACAGGTATATTCAGAATCTACTCAAAGAGCATAGTTTTGCCAAATCATTCATTGGCGTGTATTTAAAAATTATTTTTTCCATAGTCACATTACCTGACACAATTAGATTGACTAGAACGAAATGGATGACTCGGAAAAGAAAACAATTGCCATGGAAGAAGTCAGAATCTCCGCCAGAAGGAAACTATTTGATGTTACTAATTAAATAAATTTTCATGTGTTTCTCAACGTGACTGATGTAATTGACCTCTTTCTGTTCTTCCCCATGTAGAATATTTTTTTAAAAATTTAATCATTTTATTCCTGGAGAGCTGTCCCACCGAAAAGAACACGGAGCGAAAGGCAAGAAGAACATTTGTACGACGAACTCTACGAGCGTAAGAATTGTAGTCTCAGGAGGAAGTAAGGGGTGGTGACCGGGAAAAGGGTGAGTATGTTGAAAGGACGCAGGCGAAAGTGTGATATGGGGGTTGGGTCCATCCATCCAGAGTAAGAGGAGGGGGCAACGAAACGGACGGACGGGATAGAGGGAAGGGTGTTGGGGGGCAGAGATGGGGGCAAAGAAGAGGCGGGGAACGCAGAGTGACTGTGTGTGTTTACAAATTCCAAGTGGAAAAGCGAGAACAACATAGGACGAGAAGGGTAGGTTAAAAAAAAACATATTGCAATGTTCACAATAGAGAAGACCTTTTGCGTGGCAACTGTTTCCATTCTTCTCTCCATTTTTGTGCAGGCAAAATTTAAATCTAATATCTCAAGTGCAAACCAACGTTCAAAGAGAGCTGCAGTGGTCCAGGACGATTTTCAACAAACGAATCCTTTGTTGTGTTACGAAAAATAAATGTGATTCTTGCGTCAAAAGATGTACAAGGCCTTCGAGTGGGATTAAAAAATAAAATACTCCATGGGAGAGAACCCTTTTCGCGAGGAGGGAAAACATTTTTAGTTTAACTCCGGAAATCATTTGCATTTTTGGAGGAATTGAGTGAAGAACGGAATTATAGTATGTTATGCACAATAGCATAGATAACGTATAAAGTGCTACGCCTTGTAAAATAATTACAGCGAGTTTTGATCTGCCAATTAGGAAATGGCCTGGGTGAGAAAAGATAAGCACTTGCTCTCGTCAAAGAACCATCCCATTCGACGATACAGGACTCGCTAGATATTATTCATCCATCTACAAATTTCAACGAATCATTTTGGACGCGTCTTGATAATGAAAAGAGTTTCTTTTAAAAAAAGTTGAGTTTTCTGACAAAAATTAGCCGCGAGCTCAAAAATAATTTTCACGCATAAACATCAGTACTCCCATCAAAAGGTGACAGACCGGAAGCATTTAGACAGCTGCTCTGACACCACTTTTCAATTTGTCAATGAAAGCCATTCTAACGGTCGCGAGTGATGTATTTCGGAATAATAAAAAGGAAAGTTCGAACTGTTTTGGCTGTGTTTGTAATAAAATGAATGCCGGTTCCATTAAACAGTTTTGAGGAATATTTGAAGGGTCGAAGTTTTTATCAGAGAATCTATTGATAGTCAAAAATTACAACCTCGAAAGGAAAGTATACGCCGTTGTAAATAATGACTATTTCCAGATAACGAAATCACAATATCTCAGATTATTTTCATCCAAGAGAAAGCATGCAATTACCCGCCATTCCATGTTCAATGTACCTTTCTAACGTTTTATCAGCTGCTATTGTTTATTTTGTCCAGTAGAGCCGTAATTAAGACGTTATTGTCTCTTTCGATGAGAAAACTGCATTGTATTTTGCGCAAATGAATTCACTAAATTTGAATTAATACAATTCATGTAAATTTGAAGAAACTGTAATAGTAACTTTAACGGAGTCACCCGCTATGTGTGCATTATAATGCAACCATTTCAGAGAGTAAAAATCATTCGCCTTGACCGGGATTCGAACCCGGATCCCTCGATATCCGGCCGAGTGCTTTAACCACTTAAGCTACCGAGACGTCCTCTTACACTCTGAAATTTTGGGGGCTTTAAAGGAACAAGAGGCGCGTCGCGCACGACTACGAATGCCTGTGACATTGTATGTACGGTATTTCGTAATAACATATTGTTGCTTTAAAGGCCCCAAAATTTCAGAGTGTAAGAGGACGTCTCGGTAGCTTAAGTGGTTAAAGCACTCGGCCGGATATCGAGGGATCCGGGTTCGAATCCCGGTCAAGGCGAATGATTTTTACTCTCTGAAATGGTTGCATTACAATTCATGTAAATTAAATTCGCAGAATTGGGTGTAAAACCAATCAATGTAAACTGTTTTTCAATCCCTATTTTAAAAATAAAAATATTCTGAAGAGGAGCCTAATAATATTCGGTCGATACACGTATTTTATCTGAGCAGAGATCCCAAATACCAAATGTTATAGCTTCTTAACATAATTAAAATAGATTATAATGTGAATTTTTCTGCTTCTTGGAAAAGGATACGGTACACTGGGAAAGGGTTGTTCCCACATCATTAATATGTAACCACCATAGGGCTGGGTACAAGGTTTCCAACGTACCACCAACTGTAAGCATGATTATTTCTTGCCAACAAGTAATAATGAAATATTCCCTTAAAATACGATTGAAATACTAATGTTTCAAGATTCTCACACATTCATATTAGAGTTTGTGATAAAAAGGAGAGTTTTAAATAACAGTAATGTTATAAACTTAGAAATGAAGTTATTTTCAAGATAAAAATTCATCAAAATGCAGTAAATGATGTAATTTAAAGTTCACAATTATGAATCATTCTCAATTTCGTTATTTAGTGGAAATATTTTAAGAAAAATAAGGAAAGCGTACGATACATATTCGACATGACTTTTTGTTGATAGTAAAAAAATTCTCTTTCAACACTGACTTTACCAATGCACCAGGGAGCTTCTGGTGACCCGTTGATCGAGAGAAGAGGACGCAGTTTGGCTCACGAGATATGTGACGGGTGCGTGATATTGGATGTGCCACGAATAACTGATGACCACGCAGGTCAGAGGTGGTCAAATTCTGTCACTCCGCGAGCTGTAAAGAATACCAAGAGAGATCCCACGTCTCCCACGGTGCAGTGGCCCCCGGAGCACCAATCGAACAACGAGCGAGATACTAGATAGGGAAGAGTATGTGAAAACGAGACTAAAAAAATAAGAATCTAGTAATTCATATTGTTTATCACAAATCGGTCAGAACGATAACAATTAATGCAATATCGCTTTGCGACAATTTTAGCAGCGTTGCCATTAGACGAATGAAATGGTTTCCAACGCATAGCTGTAATTATAAAATTATTTATCCCGTTCGTCTGCATAGAAATAATAATGATTAATTGAAAAAATAGGAATTAAAATTAAAACAAATAACTGTGAGCAGAAATAAAATAAAACATTGAGGATCTCCGAAAAAATAGCGTATTGTCCAGCTCTGATATTAACCGAGTCATCCCACCCAGAGTCACTCAATTCAGGCGCGACATAATGTTTTCTGGAGCAACTGAGGTGACAAGAACAACCCCTTTACCGAAGCAAGGTCAGCGGTGGATCCCAATGGAGGATGAGACATGGGAACATTTTCCAAAATTCCCTCTCGCCCCGAGGGATTGACGTACGAGTAGTAAAGCGAGAATTAAAAAACTCTAAAACTGCGTGCAACAGTATAAAATCTGATACTGCTAAAAAAAACTACCATACTGCAACGTTATTTTGAAAAAACGCTGATTCGCGATTAAAAATAAACTACAAATGGCAAATGAATATATTGCCTTCATAATGATTAGGGTCGCGAATTTATTATAATCTGCTTTGTCCATAATTTTTTACACATACTGCCGCAATGTCAAGAGAATTGTTCGACAAATGAGTCTTTACATTATTTGCTAACTTAGGTTAGTCAGGCAGGAAATGAGTTGCATTCAATGCTGAGCGCATCAAAAAATCGATGTGATAGGTAAGGAATCAGAGCTAATGTAGACAAAATAAAGGTTATAAGGTTTTCGAGCAAGAGGAATGTTGTATTAAGTGTTCAAATGGAATCTAGAACAGGTTTAACATTTTAAATATCCCGAAAGTGTTCTGAACCAAAATTTTCACATTAAAGGATCACAAGAAGAAGAAATTGGTAAGGCAGAGAAGGGGTCAGAACGCAGATTAAGAATAACAAGAAATGATTCGTCACAACTATGATATGGAGTTTTGTTTCGCACGACGCAGAAACATGGTTTGTGTCGCAAAAACGACATGGTAAATTGGAAGGATGTGGGTGTGGAGAAGGATGGATAAGGGGAAGTGGATAGAAAGGAAAATAAATGAGGAAGTGCATGTCTTGCTGAAGGAGGAGAGGACATTTTTATAAACATAAATAACTTAATCTTATATTTTAATTAGAGACGAGAATAATAATTTTACCGTAAACATTAAGTACAGAAAAAGAAGAGCATGATTAAAATCCATTTGGGGTTTTTCTTGGGTTTCAGTAAGTCTGTTCTGCATAGCAAAACTTAGGTACAAAATGCCTAAAAGGTCTACGGCATTCTGATTTCTTTCTAAGAATGGGAAGTAGGCAGCATATGGATTTGCTTGAGCTTGAAATACTGGGGTGCTCTTTATAAATTCGAGGGATAATAAACAGATGGGTGCACCGAAAAATTCAAATGGCTTGTTAAGCTGCCTCCGGAGTCAGAAGCATTTTCAATACTTAACAATGACGTCGGCTAATGCACAAGAAAAACATGTTCACTCCGCTTTCTTCACATTCGTGGTTTAACACCCATCGAAATGGAGTTAGACATGCGGAGATGGTTGTGAATGCGATAAATATGTGACTAACGCGTCATGGGTGCGACATTTCGAGTCACGTCCGGAAGTCGTAACGGAACAACAAGCACAAGATGCTTCGACCACTGACCATCAGCAATTTCCCAGTGGGAAAATGGGAGTCATTCTATATCAGCGTTTTCGGGGGTCATGGAATCATAATGAAGACGTTGTGAACAATATTTAAGTCTACAGGTAGATTCTGCTGATAAGCGAGAGAGGTTTTAACATTATTGTGTAATTTGTCATAAGAAAATAGGAGATCTAAGTTCTTGAAGGCGCCTCATACACGCCTGTATAATTCACGCGTAGAATTTTGAATCTGTCACCTCAGAGTCAGTTCTACAGTTTTGATTGTACAACCTGTAAAAGAAGACGACACTTTCTTTAAGGAATAATTCAAGATTTAGTGGAGAGAGAGATAGATACGCCCAAGTTACAATAATGTATCACTCCAAAGACTTACCCATGGATACGTGTTGTATTAATTGTGGATTAGACTTAAAACATTCGACTAATCATCCATACCTACATTTCATTCTTTATTAATGGCATTGTACTACTTTCCGTGCAAAAATCAGCTAAGAAGATAAATAATAGGTTCAAAAATATTTATGTAAGAAACAAAAAAATTCCTTCGAATTTACCGACCGTTGGAGAACGTTTTCATCAGCGACACCCTTTTAAAGGATGTTCCTCAATTATATTTTCAGTAAAATAAAGTGACATCCCTCCGAATTTCTTTAATCGGCCCCCCGTGAGCATTTTTTAAAACTTTTATGCTAGTCCCTCTTTAATCAGACTCATTTTTAATTGCAAAAACGTTCGCTGTATTCTCGACCGATGTGACCTGTCAAAAAAAAAAGAATTTAACGAGTTAATTCGTCCCCACACGACTCTCTCCTTAGGATCTACCTCCCGTTTGTGTGTTCTCTCAAAAAGTGTCTTACAGTTCGTATCCACCGAAGCTGATAACGCCGAGGCGGCCGCCGTACAGCGAATCCTCATCCGTCCGCCTCCTCCCGTCGCTTTCGAATTTTTGTGCGAAACGCCTTCGTCAAAAAAAAAAAACACAAAAATTGGGCGGACCGGAATGAAAGGTGGTATTTGGGAGAGGGATGGGGGGGGGTAGGTAAAGATGGGAGGGGGGTGGACGTGTGAGGGAGGGGATCGGGATGGGTGATGGATAGATGGAGGTGGAGTGGGGGAAGGGAGGAGGAATTCGTAAGGGGTTTTGGAGAGACGCGGGGTGGCTCGGGGAGATGATCCCATCGCGGTCGACGCACCCGCCCTCCTCCCTCTCCTCTCTCGCGTCGAGTAATGGGATCGTTTCAGCTCCGTGGGGCCCTGGGAATGGGAGGCGGAGTTGTTGGCGGGGAGGAAGGGGCGCAGGGGGGACGGGAGGAGAGAGAGAGTTTTTCGAGAGGGGAGGGTACATCGAGGGGGGGAAATGGGAAGCGAAACAGGGGAAGGAGAGGCTGGCGGGAGGGGAGAGGGACGCGAAGTGAGAGAGAGAGAGATGACTCCCGCATTGCGTAAGGACGTTGAGGAGGGGCGGGTCGCAGGAGTGCCGGTGTGAGAGGGAGGAAGTTGTTGTTAGGGAAGGCCCCGGAGTTTCGCCCCCTTCCCCCATCCCGTAGGGGGAGGCGGGACGCCCGGCGAATTCACTACCCTCCCGCGGGCGGCGCTCCTGGGTTGGTCGTTTGTTTACACGGTCACCTATGCAAATTTCGGCGGGTTACCTTGTTTTTCATTTCTATATTTATCTACTCACAGGCTTCCCTCCCACTCTCCCCTTTCACACTACCCCATTCCCCTCTCTTCTCTAACCACCCACCGCAATCGGGACCCGGGAGCCAAATTTCATTGTGATGGGCGGGGTGAATAAAAAAATAAATAATTTTATTGAGTGAGGGGAGAGGTTTAGGGAAGTCACGCCGTCATATCCTACGAGTTCGGGGTCCATTTGTAATCATCTACGGCGAGGAGAAATCCATCTCTGCGGGAGTGTCATAACGGTCGGGAAACTCGTCAGATGCACGTCGCACTGCCGCCGCTAACTAATGAAGCCGAGCGATGCCCTGATAAGGATGGGATCCAACGGATCCGTAAAAGCATTTTGGAAGCATACGAGCGGGAGTGCCGCCTCTTTTGTTTTGTATTCACGCTGATTACTCATAGTCGGTCATAATGTTTTCCTTGATTTTTTTTCCTTCGGAGTTGTAAAAAAAGAGAGACGACTGATGAGACTGACTGACGTTCCCTGATGGGAATGGATTTGCCAGAGGGAAAGGGACATTATTCGATATTGCTGGGACAAAACTTAAATTCAAAATAGCCTATGAGGCCATTTAATGTTCTGTCCCTGGTAATTACATCTTATATATATATATATATTCCACCAAAACTAATTACTGTTCTGGTTCTATTTATTTCGTGTTGTCTCCCTTCCATCTCCACTCACGATAATAAAGAGACAATAACATTTACTTCTATTTTTCAAAGAAACTAAATAATGCGCTATTTAAATAATATTTTTACCAGTAATTCGACGTGATGGTCCAGTGGTGGAGTACTGATCTGAGGGCTCGGGTTTGATTCCTGGTGACAGCCTCTGGGTGCTATCCGCTTCGCCAAGGGAGCTCACCAAAGCCCGTGATTTTTCGGGAACCAATTCTTCATGTGAAATCATAGGCGGCACAAGGAAAGAAACTGCCCCACCCTTCCCTTTATTTGTAAATTTCACACCACGATTAGGATTCAAACCATCCATCGGGCTACTCCATGTGTTTGGCACCAATAATGATTTTGAATTCCGATTGGAGAAAAACAAAAGCATCCTGTTTCAGGGATGTGTGAATTTTGACTATTGAACTTTTGAATTTCTATTTACTTTTCTAAGGATCATTTAATATGAAAGGTTAATAGAAATACCCTGTGTTGATGGAAAACATCTACGTTATTCATTGCCCAAGTCAGGTATGAATGAAACCAATAAAATACACGAAAAACAAGAAAACCGAGAAAATCGGATGGGAATGAAAGTGATCGCAATAAAGATCAATGGGGTATGAGCCGATCGAATTCCCTTGGTGTCATTAACTTACCCGTTTTGAATGGCCATGCATAATCCACCATTGTTTTTCAGGTATTCGATGATTACTGGCCCACTGAGGAAAGCTTCAGCGAAAATATTCCCCTCTTTGTTTTTGGGGAGAATTTCGTGCGTTCCAAATACACTAAATCGAGATTAATTAACTTTTTTTCCCAGCGTTGGGGCTCATTCCAATTGTTTTTTTTGTTCTAATATATCTGCCGTGATTCCTCGTGCCCCTGTCGTATTGCAATATAAAAACTTAGTCCAGAGAGACCACCGTGGATAACGACCGAAGGCGGAAATAAATTTAATTATTTCAAATAGGTGAACAAACATGAGCGGAATCGAACCATCCAGTCGTATACCTGCGACTAATGGTGATTAACCAATTGGGCAACATCCATTCCAACTCTGCTGCTGGAAACCTATTACCGGGACTTTTATACTAAAACTATGACTTCTGCCTCCGATTCCATCGAAAACTGATTACCCTATGCTCTGTTTTTATATGTAAAGACGTCTGATTTCACAATACATTTCGCTATTCTGCCCCATTAACTACTCGCTGGTGACCCTACGACGATGATGATGGATTAAAAGTTTCAAATTAACCAAATGTTTCCCTTTGGAAACGAAATCTTTGCCTTAATGAGTGAGGCATAAGAATGAGGATAGGAATAGCACATGGTCAGGCAAGAGGTGAAAGCGAATGTGGTCCGACCCGCTTGCCACAGAGCGCCATTAATCAAATGCAATAATCTCGTGGAATGTAAAATCCTCTTAGGCGTGAAATTAAATCATAGTTTATCCCTTCAGGACAGATTAAATCGATTAAATATTACTTTGAAAAAATATATGTTAACGGACAGCAAGATATACTAAAAACATAGAGAGAACCCTGTTAAAATAATTATTAAACACAATATATAAAAATACTAGTTAAACAACTAAAAGTAAACGATGAAAAATGTATAGTTCTGTAATTTTGAGTGTCATGATAATTGCCATTTGAAAAGTAATCATCTTCTTTTTTTCTTTCGAAAACTAGAGTAATTTACGTCTGTACCTCAATATTGCACGATTCCCTAGACATACGTGATTGCTTTCATTGCAATTGTAATTTTATTTATTATATTTTATTTTTAATAAAATGAAGGTAGCAGATAAAGACACCAATATTCAATAGTTTAACACAATTAGTACTTGTAGTAAGAGCATCACACGAATACTATACACGATTGTTTTAATGTTTAGTCATTTATTTAACTGTTATTAAAGATAAAAATTGTACTTGAAATAATTTAAGCACACACCAGGAAAAATAACCACTTTTTGTGCAGTTAAAATCAATCCTTTTTGTGGTTTTGATATGTTAATAATAGATCTGATTTCTCGGGATCTATTTATTTCACTTAAAATATCAAACGCGAACACGATCCAGGAAAACCTACGATGGAAAATTGGTCCCTTCCCTTTTTCTGACGCGTATGAAAAAAACGCAGACTGACCATGAAGCAGTTAAATTTTTAGACCAATAGAGGGTTTCATTTATTATTTGAGGGAAAGAAATTAATATGTAAGCAGGAAAAAATTTTAAAAAGCGAAATGAGGCTTAGTGATGCAGAAAATAAATAAACACAACCGCCTAATTTAATCCACATTCCAGCATAAATACCCTGCGGCGACCGAATGGGAATACGCAAACACAGGATAATTGTTAACGTGCGGTGCGATTTTTTTCAGAAAGAGAAGAATACGCGCTACCTCCTCCATCTAAAAAAAATGTCTGTGGTCGTCCTTCATCCTTCCTGAGTAAGAACCGTAAGGGGTAATCAAAGAGATTTTATCTTCACTTTATCCATTCCTTAATTCCCTATTCCCGTCTTTCTTCCATTATCTTTCGATATTCTGTTAATTTTTTCCAATTTCTCTCACTCCCTCGGAAATTTTCACATAGAATCTAAACTAGTAGCTTAAAGAAGGATGAAGGTGGCGAAAGATATAGACACCAAAAGAAACCCTAGGTGTTAAAAAAAATAAATAGCAGCAAAAGAGAATCACAAAAAAAGTTATTTTCCGCTCACGCCAAAATTAATCCTTTGCGAGAGAACCTCAATGGATAACTCAACGTGACAATCTTACCAAACTTAGTCCTCAGCGTTTTAAGATCCAATTTTCGGTGGTAACGTATTTTTTCATTCCCTGATGCCCCAAGATATCAGCTTGAGTCGCACTCACATCTAAGTGTTAGGGAATACAAGGCAAGGTGAGACGTTTCGAAACTGAATTTTCACCTTTTGCCGTTAATCCCTTCCGCGATGATTTGTGCGTGATTTCCTTGGTTGTTTCAGATTTCTACATGTTAGACTAATCCCATTCCCGCTCATTACCAATGGATTTTCAGTTGCTTTGCTGATTTAAACGATTTTTCCGGAAAGAATAAGGATAATGAAACTCTTCCAAAAATTATAAGTAATCTTCATTTATAATCACATATTCTTAACATCAATCGTTATGCCGTGGCATATGTTAACTACTGCAGTTCACTGGTCACCTATTTTTAGTATTGCCCTATTAATTCCAGGATTAACCTTCTAATCATTCAACATTTTATCTTGCCTTTATTGTCTCATACATGCTTAATTACCGCCCATCATCGGCCGATTAGTTCCAGTAGGTATGTCCCATTTGCCTTGCTTGAATAACTATTGAACCGTAAATGAATTCTATGCGGATCCCGGATAAATAAACGGTTTCTTATTTTTTTTGTCAACAATTACCATTCAAGTTTTAAATAGATGAACGATGAACATAAAAATCCTCAAGTGGCTGAGTAACCATTGCAAAAATTGATACTTGATACATAAGGGAAGATTCGATCTCTGGCTCTGTCATAAAGAGTGTGACATTCTCCCAATCGCCCTTTCCCTTTGCGACCATTCGGTTTCCCTAAGTTTTGGTATCGAGAAAGCCGTACAGCTTGCTTTTGATACGGGCTACACGAACGATATAACACGAAATGTTTAACTGGGGCCCTTTATCGAGGAGTCTAACCCTATTCCCATTAGAATACCATGGCGATTAAGTAAAATCAATAACTTCCCTGAAATAGAGTTGAATCAAACTCATCTTTTAACGATATTGGCAGGATAATTCGAGATTACAAGTTAACATTTCGAATAAGGAAAGGAAATTGATAGAGATAACTTCCGTGGAGTTTCGAATAGGCAAACCAAAAATATGAACACACTTTATTATAAACTGTTCACATTACACTTGCCGTGACATCAATTAATAAACTTCAAAAGGGTCACAATAAAATCACAGGAGTGTCATGACTCTGTTGAATCACAATGACGCGGAATGTTGAAAAAAGAAACGCTTCATCACATAGTGCATCTATCACGGACTATTATTATCAAGAGGGCTTTCACTTGTGTTGAAATTATTAATCGCGGGATAACGATTTCCTCACGGGCCCCGTTCTCGCCAGCGTCGCTCCGAAAGACGAGGAAAAATTGAAATCGCTTCTCCGTTCCCCCGCTATCCGCATTTGGGTCCGCCGTAAATTGGCTGCGAGGCTTAAATACTCCATTCATCTCTTCCGGCGATCAGCCAGCGATTGATTGATTCCCCGTATCCTCATTGGTCCCCTCCCCCTGCCCTCGTTCCCTACGAAAAGGTTTCTTTTGAGGCTTGCTGGCCCTCCGCAGCAATCGAAACCATGATTGATTACTTCTCGGATTACATTGTTCCCCACTTTCACTCTCCCTTTTCCATTTCCTCCCTTCCTCATCTCTGCTTCTCCCTCTCCTCTCTCTCTCTCGCTCATACACAAATTTTTCTCTCCTCAACCCTCCCTCCTCTCCATATTCTTCTTTACACTGTCGCATTCCCACGATTTCCCTCTTCTCTTTGTCTCCTCTTAAGATTAAGAGGAATGGTAAACGGATAATGGAGATGTCATCCCAATTGAAACGCCTGTTTCACTCCTAAACAGCCAACACCTCTGTATAACTCAATATATTGCTATCTTTCCTGTATCCCTAAGTTCTTTCATCAAAACATAGAATGAGCACATTAATGTATATATGACAATTTTCAAAATTCCTGATTAATGCATAAATTTATTAAATAATGCACACAAAGAATCCTTGCTGTCACTGTCCCAGATTAATGTGATAATGACCTATGTAATGAAAGCTAGTGGATGTGGCAGCAAAAATTACCGGAGAAATAATTTAGAAAGGCAACACACGCATACTTTGAATATCAATCCCAACGGAACTGCATAAAAAGTAGTAAAATCTCTAGGGGTTATAATTTCTTCATTCTATTAAATGAATACTTGACTGCCTCAAAGTACACAATAGAAGTCATTCGGTGAGCTAATAAATAAAATATATGCAATTAGATTGTTTTATGAGGACTATCAGAAGAAATAATTTTTTTCCAAAATACGAGTTCAGGCGTCATTTCATTAATAAAAAATATCAAAATTTCGTCTGAAAAATGTCGAAGCAATCACAAATATCAACGAAATTTAGATTTTGTGAATTATTTTACTCCAAACATCGAGCTTTTTATCAAAAGTCCTTGGGAAACGTTCGCCGAAATAATTGGAGGCATTAATTAAAGTAATCTCTATGATAATATCAGTGAAAGAAGGAGTCGTACAAATAATTTATGAGAATAATTGGGCTCAGAATTTTTGACTGAGAATTTTTCTTATTCATCTATTTGCCACTCCCATTTTGGAAAGCCTGACTTCTTAAGAAAATCATGTACACATTCCATTCTGCCAAAATAAGTCTTTATATTTTTTACCTGCCTCTTCAAGTGAAATACCAGTTAGTTAATATCGTTAAAAGTCTTCTGCAATGGAAATCCCGATATGAATGGAATCAATAGCAAATACTAAATCTTCTTATTCTTACTGACGTCATTGAATACTTTTTCACCAACCTATTTAGGTCTTAAGGAATGAATTTTTTTTTGCTTTGAAAAAGGCTGGCATATTCTTACGAATGTCATTTTTTCAGTTTAATTAAGACTAATAAAATTCTTTGAAAATAGAAATTGTTTAACACAGGCCAGTTCAGTTTTCTATACTGCAAAAGTTCAAAAGACGACGCATATTTTATAAGCAGCAAATGTATTTCCATTAATTCAAAGAGTAGAACTTTTGGTCTCTTTGGTAATATTTTCAAGGCTTTTGACACGCTACACTACGATATTTTATTGTTTAAATTCTACCCTGCAGGGGCATTTCACGTCTGTGGTTTCAAAGTTATCTACCAAACAGATCATTGTCAGTAGTTATAATAACTTATACAGCGTATTAAAGCCTATTGCTTTCAGCATACCTCACGGCTATATTCCAGATCCAATCATAATCTTTGTGGGAAATGATGATTTCTTTATCTAAAATTTTAAAGTTTAGGTCAGCTCACCAGAGATTCTTCAAGTATTTGTTTCGTAGTCAAGGTTAAACTTGCAGTTCGTATAGCATTCAATTCGCAATAGCAACGTTCGCAAAATCATTCAAATTATTAATTATTCTGGTCAGTGTAGTGCATGAAGGGCCATAATTTTCCCTTGTAATTTTGTTGTACTATTCAGTATAGTTTTCTGTCAATTCAGTTTGGGAAAGCAAAACAATGTGATTTAAACTACGTATGGATATGGTGTTTTGGCAATAAACTGAAAACAATTGTTTTAAAATTAAATGATATGTGCTTGGATGCTTGGAATTTAATTCATAATGACTGAGATATACTTCACCATGACGTTGGTTGTAAACCCACTCTAGCCAATAGACAGATTTGACACTATAAGATAATTGGGAGTGAATGTAATATGCTATGCCGCTATCTAGAATTATATGCGCAAAAAAACTTTAGACAGATTTAGACAGAAATTTAGACAGAATTTCTGATCATCCAAAGATACTTTTGAAAACCATCAATTTCAAGCTTAGCCATGGCGTGGGGTGGAACTCACTTCAGTTTAATTCAGTCAGCGAAAAATAAAGGATAATCAGGATTATCTCTTTAAAAATTCATCGTCATCCAAGTTTTCCTCAGCATAATCTGCTCCCTATAAGGCAGCGGTACATGCTCAAGGTTCTAGGGAAGTTGTCTTTAAGAAGCAGTAAAAACCATGCATAAGAGTTTACTGTTGAAGAATGTTATTTCCATTATTGAAAGTAAAAATATCGGGATTTAAAAGATGCTCTGGGTAAGTTGATCCTAAAGTTTACAATGAATTACGAAATTCTATTAAAGGTCCTCAAAGAATATTTACCTTCGTAAAAAATTTAAACAATGAGCATTCTCTTTTCATAGAATGGAATTATTTTTCAATTAAATATATATTTTAAATATAGATAGAAGATTATTATTTTTCTCAATTTTTCATTTTCAATCGTTGTTATGGTTGACATAAATAAGAGAGTTTTTCACTTAATTTACTTACTTTTCGCGATAAGAGAAGTTTTCAATTATTCACCTGTGTATTATATGTTTACTCACATTTTCTTCGATTGCACCCATGCAAATATGCATGGTTCCCTCGGCAATCTCTTCAACACTAACTAAAGCTCACATACAGTTATTTAATCTAGCTTCGTATGTTTGTCTCTGAGTAAATGAGAAATAAACATTCGTCTCATTTATAGTAACTGCAGTAGAAGGAACGTTGAAACTGCAGAACATCGCATAACATTGCATATGTCTACTTTGGATTTAGCGCATGTATGTGTTAAAATTTCTTCTATAACTGTGTGAAACCCTATTAATTCCTTCAGATGTCTTGAATAAAATAAAACCCTATGGCAACAAAAAACAAATCAAACTTCGATTCCATTTTGTTTCTAATTATGCATTTATTTAGATGAATAGAACAAACATTGTAATAGCTAACGAACGTTCTTTAAAAGAAGTTCACACGAACCTCTTCAAGGAAATATATTGATGCGTTACATGAAAACAAAGACCCTCAGCCCAAGTATTAAAAAGGGACAAATGTTTTTGTCACTTTAAGGACCACAGATTGAAAGCCTTCCATCTTATATTCTTGCTCCTACAGGGACCTCTAAAAATAAGAATGGTTAAAATAAAACTCTTTTAATTATCTTTCAGGGCTTTGGTGATAGGTCACTATAAAGAAGTGGTAACTTGTCGCTGAGGGAATACTGCAAATATACGGCAATGCTCGTTTGTGAAAACCGACGAATTCGCGGAGAATAAAAGAATCAGCTAAACAACCTCTCTTTCTAGAATTAAAATTCATTTCCACTCATTCGTGGAAAATCGACCTTCTGAGGGAGAATATTTGTAGATTTTAACTTTTAATCTGATAAATATTCGGAAGGATGGATTTTTTCTGAATTGGCCACTATAGATTTGAGGTATATTCGACACAGCTTTGTATCTCAATTAAAAGAAGGAGTTTTGTGATCAAAACATATAAATACCAGTACGAAGGCAGATTAAAATTAAACTCTTTTCATAGTATATCGAGTGCAAGAAGATTGTGTAGCCTTTTTGTTGAATGGAGATGGTTAAAATAGTCCTTATATCAGTACGTTCGCCATTACTTTTATTTTAGTGATTTTATTGGTTGCCATTTTATAGTAACTAAAATTTCAAAATTGTAACTAAAATTATCATTGTAGCATATCTTCAGAGATCAACAACATACTTCCAAAGCTGAAATTTTACAATTGACAGAAGTCGTAATTAATATTTTTTTTTCATTCATCGACCTTAATTATTCATTTTTCACACATTTTCATTTGAAACTATTCACCCTGTCAATGATTTGCTGTATCTTTGGATCGCTGATGTTGTTCGTTTCCAATGCTTATATACAAAATTAGGCAAGTGGCTTCTTTATCGTGGCAGATCGGGCTTCATTTTTCGTTTTTAAAATATTCGAAAGAAATGTAAAAACAAATATTTTGACGAAAATAAAAATTACCCCAAATATTTTTTTTTAATATCAGGTGCAGTTCATTTGTTACAATCTCGTTTGTGCAATTTTTTTATCATTTACACTAATACAAGAATTTTTTCTCTAATTTATCTCCTTAGATATCGTGTAATTATTAACTGAGTGTTTTTATGAAGTTATACATTAATAATTATGCAATAAATGAGATTAATATTAAATCTAATTTCGTTATTTTGGATCAAACCTATTTAATAATTTTAATTACCGTACTGCCACCACCGTTATGTGAATTACGTAACTTACGTGTATTTTATCACACCTACAATTGCAAAGTGACACCAATAATTCTATCATTTTTTTATTGCCACTAACCTCTATACCTTTACAATGAAATCAAGCGAAATCAAATTTTTCGTTATAGGCACGTTCATCACGAAGTTCCGCCGAGATGGTTAATGGCTCCCAACGGATTTCTAACCCACATTTTTCATACTGCCATTCATTCAGCCTTTACCAATTGTACCGTAGTCTTTCCTATCCATTAACTATACCACGTCATCAATCCATTTAATCCGGCGCCGGATTAACTTTTCAGTCAGCATTTCGTACAAATACTCTAAATTTATCGGAACAGCAACGTGAATTAGTCCTGAATGGAAACTTGATTGCCTATTCATCGCATGATATTCACGACACAATTCATGCTACGGTTAAATTGACGAAATAAATGCATTTCATCGTGTTTCCGTGAGGAACACCTTTTTGAAAGGAATTGAAGGACAGGTGAAAAAAAAAAAACAGCCACCGGGTTCTTCTGTTGATAGAATTGCTTATTCATTTGCAATTGAAAAGTGTAACAAGGACGGAGCTCAAAATTTTCCCAGAATCTTCCTGTGAAAATACGAATATTTTTTTATTGCATTTCCGATACAAGGCATGAAAAGGGCGTCGAAAAATAAAATTACACATTCCACTGATTTTATTTAAGAAAAGCAGTGACTTTCATTCTTCCAAGTAAAGTAACAAAATTACATGTAAAAAATGCTTTAAATTCTTTTTAAAGAAACTATATTGAAAGATTAAATACAGAAAGTGTTCGGAAATATGAATTCATCTCCATGGCATAACTTATATTTGTTCCATCAGTTCTTCACCAGTATATAAAAAAATGTAAGACCCATAATATATGGCATTCATAGTAATTACAGGTTTACCTACCTGATTATCTGAAAACTTCAAAGAAGTTAATGCTATATTTATAAGAAGACGTCAAGCGATAGTTTTAGAGGGATTTATCTGCGGTGAATGTCAACCACGTCATAATTTTCTTACTTATCACGGAATATGCGGGTTCGTTACCGTAATTTGACAAACATTTTTAAACAGCATTAACCGTCGGTTTGGTCAAACTAGTAAATATTCCTAAAGAACGTAAGATAATTTATAATACGGTGAGATGCCTGATAATGGGAGTACGTATATTACATATGGCCCGTACATATTGTATCGTAAGTTACGATACCTTATGCACGTTAATTAGAGCAAGGTTACACCGGAACCTGTGGAAAAAACTTCGGTTTTGAAGGACTAATTTAGTAAATTACTAAGAATATGAATACCAATGAGTTATTTCAACATTTTAATTTTTAAAAATAACTGTAAATATTTCAAATCTGATTTTTATCGGGTTATCTTTATATTTTTCGTTTTATAGCATATTTGCCTCTATACGAAATCTGTGGATCAATCTGTGACAATCTGACTAAGTTACAGAGCCCAAAAAATTCATACAAATAAGAAATTGAGAGACATAAGCCAAGTAGACACATACTTTTGGTGTTTCAGTCAGCGTAAACCAAAGGAAGAGATAAAATACCATTCCATTAAATTTTTAGTTCATTAATTAAATCTAAATGAGATGCAATGCATGCAATGTTTTTTCTTGCTTGCGATCTGGATTTAATTTGTTGGCTGGCTGGCTTGACGTAAATAATTTTGGGATAAAATATATTCAAATTAAAAAGAGAGGGTTTTTTTTGTCGATTTTGAATTTAATTCCTATCAGATTGCGCAAACGCAACGTTTCACTGACCTTGAAACGAAAACATGACTTTTACGTAATTTAAGTGAATTTGAACTAATTTTCTACTCTAAGCGTAATGAATTTCTATTTCCTTCACTAATTACAACGAAAAAATAATTATAAATTAATGTTACGAGCAACAAAGCACGTAATGGACATTCAACCCGTTCCACAAATCAAATAAACGTAGCAAGGCCTACTCCGGAATACATCAAGGTAAAATATTAGACCTGAAATATGTTATTGAGAACATGTCAATACATAATAGTGTATTATATCATTAATGAATCTGTAATTTTTCTTATTAACTAAAATTTTTAAAACTTTGAACTATTTTCAACCAAGTCTCTCATTCAAATTTTACAAAAACTGTTTGACGTTGAGTAGACAATGGTGATATGAAAATCGGAACAATTGAGACGGTTAGATATCGAAAAATAAGCAGCAAGGAGTTCAACCTTAAGCTAGATCATACGCTTTACGATCCCCTCATTGATTTTACTGTTCTTATGTTACTGTAATACCACTGTTACTATCATATTACTGTTCTTAAAGACTTGATGTCACAATTCCCTAATGCTACTACCATTTTTGAGTAAAAAAACATAAGTCTTATTACTACTTGTATTGTTTTACTTTCCGATTCATACTGACACAAGTTAATTTAACGGAGAGGTCTGAAATTGCACAAATACACAATGCTGCAATTAATTAATTTCCGCACACTTCTGTCTTCGATTAATTAGCATACTACGCCAATTTTCAAATTAATCTGATGACAAAGTCCGGCGAACATCTCTTTTTTCCGACAGACATCCGCTTCATCCGCTTTAGAGCATCGATCTCCTCTTTTCCCACCCTCTTTGTAATCCGAGCGAGCGCGCATCTGCATAATGACTCTGCTTTAGTCCTCATTCCACGGCTCTTTTAATGCGATGCCCACGATGAAAAACTGAATTTCCTATCCAAGACCTGCTTGCCTGTCTCTTGTCGTGTTCCACTCTCCCGCGTACGAGACTATGGCAATCCGCGCGTTCACCTTTGAGCGCAAACGTATTCCTCCGCGACCCGGACCACGTCCTAACCCACCACGAACACATCGCGACGGGAGGAGAAAAAAAAACACAATGATCGTCCTAAAAAAAGAATTATTTGCTGCATAGACTAGAGCGCAGGCGCCGAGAGAGAGGGCCTTCCTTATTCCTCCGCGATAAAAAAAAATATCCTCGAAGGGTAAAGGTCATCCAAAATTTTCTTCCGCCCTCCGCTGAAAATTTTCATCGCTTTAGTGTCCTAATTAAGTGCGCTTTCACTTGCGAGAGGAATCAGATTGGGGGGGTGGGTTTGTGGGGGTTTGAATGGGGAGTACTAAATGAGGCAGCAAGAACATGGAAAGGCGCTATTATTCGGGGTGAATAAGCGATCACGTGGGAAAATGCTAATGGAATGAGTTTCATTCTTCCATTCTTTTTCTACGCAGCAGCAGGGAGGTGGTGGTATTATGGAAGAAAATGAAATCATTTTTTTTTAATTCACTCCTGTAATTCCTGAATAGAAATAAGTGAAATTTTAGCCGACCTTATAAGCCTTCGCCGAAAGTATTTCACTGCACTGACTTCTACGTGGAAATCGTAATAGTAAAAGTATTATATATTTATAAAACTTTTTTCCAATACATCGTAAAATTAAAACTTACCCTCATTAAAGCAGAAATTACAGCCATTTGTACAAGATATCATTTTAAAATGCAAAACATTAGTATTAAAATATTCATTTCAGTTAAAATTGGAATAAAAGTACTACGAGGGCCGGAAAATAATTGACTAAGTGACAGCTCAAGAGTGAAAGTGGAAACATCGTTATCAAGGCACTTATCTGAAAAAGAAATAATCAAATTATTTTATGGTGCCTTCACTTTCTTTAAGAAAAATTGCATAACCAAATGGTGTTACTAATCTAATATCAAATACTTTCACACTAAGTTCATGATTTTATCTTATTCAACTAATTTTACTATGAATGCGTTACTGATGGAATGTATTCCCAATCTACTTGTACTAATTTCCCGGCAACGGTTCAATATGCTCAGAATTTTACAAAAACCCGACAATCCACCAACCAATTTTGGTTAATACTATGCATTTTTATCTCATATAATTTGAGTTCCTTCTTTCTTATATATTTCTCTTTTTATGCCTCTCAATTAAATTTAAATTTCCGCAAAAGCTCCCACCGAAATACACGTAAATATGGGAAAAATAAATTGTAAATCTCACTCAAACAAGTCAAATATTATTTCATAGTACCATGCCTACATAACACTAGAGCAGTGCCAATCTAGGAAAGCACAAAAATTTCCATCTCCTTCTAATGGATCAATTTCCCCTCGAGCACTTTGCTCGAATCTAATAGAACGGAAATTCACCCATTTCACTGAGAATGTAAGCAATTTTCCAAGATTTTTACTTTAATCACGGAATAATCACGACGTGCGACTGGCATTATGAATTTTACGCTGAAGCCATTTGCGTTACGTCAATGCTTTTGGACCCAGCGACTGTGAATTGTGGTGCCATGCAAGAATTCTGTTCGCCTGAATTCCGTAGGTCCTCGCCACGGTAGTTTAAGGTCCGCATGAGGGAGGAGAGGGGCAGTAGGTGTGAACGTTCCCTCAATGGAACCAGCGCGTTAGGGTGCATTGGGTGCCGCAAAATGCATCCATTGAAATTTAACCGCACATATTTCGCGCGAACTAACAGTCCTCTGCCGTTTATCCACCGGAATCCTCTTCCGTCGACTGTCACAATTTGTCCTCCCTCACACCCTCCACAGTCGGAACCCTCCCTCCCTCTCCGGTCCCACGACGTCCCCACTATACTTCGCTTAGAGCAATCAGAGGTGAGTGCATCTGCATAACGATCTTTCGCGGGACCTCCTGCACCTGACAGACCCGCAAAACCCGATCGCACCGCACCGATGGAATCAACATTAACCTCCATGCGTGCCTTCGCCTTCCCTCTCCCTACAAAAACACTTGGCCCAAAAATCTCCGCTCACTCTACCACTAATTCTCCTCACACCTCTGCGCCTTTTCTCTCTTCCCATTATTGGAAGAAACTCAAACGTATAGTAGACGGCGATGAAAATATGCCCTCGTGAATTTAGCATGGGTCTTGGTCGCGTTGTAATAAAAGTCAATGCGACACAAAGTTCATGCCAGGTCAACGGTGCAGAAATGGGCACACCCGATAATCGAAAGGTTGTAGGTTTCCGCATCTCCGGGGCCTGAGGTTTCGTTTCCTTTGCTCCATAAGCAAGCAGATTTGCGACGTTTCACCCATTTCAGCTTATAGATAGATCTCTGCGCGGATGGATTAAATGTGTCGTTTTTACGCGAGAGCCAGCTGCAACCAACATAAACCAGGGAATAAATATCACCATTAGATGACCTAACATTTAAATTTAGATTAGGTGACCTAACACCACCCGCCTCAAGGCATTGCGGTGTATTGTGTACTCGTAGATGTATATGTAGATCCGCCACATAGGCTCCCTTAGGCGATCTTCAAGTGAATGAATAGATATTCCCGAAGAATGCAATTATACCCATCAATAAGTGATTTAAGCCATAATTTTAAGTCATCCGAGAGTGCCTGAAGTTTCACATTTTCCAAATTATGGGTACATTACAACATATTATTAGCCGAAACTTAAAAAAGCAAGGTAAGAGCGATGATGAATTCGGTAAAAAATCTACTTTCCCGGAGGCTAAATATATCTTTTTACCTTATGAATAGAATTTCATCTTGAAATAAGTCATCGAATTACTGCATAATTGAGACATTGTTGAAATTATTTAAAATTTTAACTCGAGTAAATTTTTTTATTCGGAATAAAGTATTTTTTCTGTTTTTAGAATCATAAAAATAAACCAAACCAAGAAATTTATACCGAATATACATTAAACAAATAATTTAAAACAGTTGATTAGATAACAGGCTCACTAAGTGTCTCAGAGTGCCTCTTAAGTTAAGATTTTGCAACATGCTTGAGAGAAAAGCAAATCACCCTAATTTAATTTTAATGGCATTAGAAAATTCACTCTTACAATTAATATTCACCAATCCTTATCGATTTGGGCTAATCTATTAAGTTTCCAATTGACAACCATTACAAATCAGCAACCTTTGATTTTACGAGCATTGTACAAGATTGAGCCACGTACGTCTGAAACAAATAAGTACCCAAATGACAGTAGCAAAATCTGGAATGTACATCTGCATGGCTAAACTTCCTCAGGACGATTTTTTTATACGCATACAAAAAACGAAATAAATTCAGGCCTCTAAAAACTACAGCAAACAAGCCAAACTCAACGTAATCAAAAAAAAGTATTTTTATAACATATTCCTCCTCCTTTAGGCCATGTAAATTTAGTTTATTAACCAATCCTCCCGTCTTACATTCAGGTCACACAAACACTAAATTGCGCCCTATTCGACATCAAAATTGCTCTCCCTCGACAAATATATTTTGCCCAAATAGCCTCCTTTGGAACAAGTGTCTCCTTTTCAATCAGTACCGTGACTCTGATCGTGTTTCGTCGTAGACTTCGTGTAATGTCGCCATAATCAGGTAACGGGATCACAATACTTTTAAAATCGCAACACGCTCGTTGCAACGCGGACCGGAAGATCAGGGATCTCAGTCAATGTGCTACAGAGGAAATTTGCGCTATCGACATTTACGGCAATACTCACGAAATATCTCTGATCTCGATCCCAAAGCTACCGCAACACCTCGCCTATCGCTTCACCTAAACTCGACTCCGAGCTCTCTCCTCCACACCACACCGATGCTTCCTGCGAAGAAATTACTTAATCATTTCCCAAATCTCTCGCTGAAATATCTACGATACCTTTTCCTTTGAGATATTTCTCTATAAACCTATAAAATCGCTCTTGTAATAATTGATGAAGCGTAAGAGGTAAGAAATCAAGTTTTTGTATAAGTTGTGGCGATAAAGTTTGATGATACAGATATGAGGCAAGCTGATGACTTAAGGCGACAGATTGCAACTATGTGTATTTCTCAGTCCGAAATAATTTTACCCCGGGAAAGGTCGTGTGCATAAAACATCCAAAATAGTTTCAATGAGATTAAATTAAATCCTCGTAAAATGTTAGATTCAAACTTGAGTATATGTTCAAACGGAACTCTTTATCTAATTCTCTGTCGGATTAGGATTAACCCAATTGGCTTGGTTGTAATCGGAAAAAATTCCATAAAACTTCATTTAAATTTAATAAACTAGCCTCATAAATTTCAAATAATTTTTAAGCCCGCTTTAAAATCGAAATTTTCCCTGAATTAACATTTCCGGTGCAATGTTTTGATACCATGATGATGTAAAACTTATTTCTGTCCTTCAACCAAAAATTTCTGCCAGTAAGAAAAGTTTTAGAGTTGAGAATTCCCATAAGACTGGAGAAAATAGAACTCCTTCTGACAAAATACGTCAAAACTAGGGCGAAAGGGTAATACGCTGCATGAAAATGAATGAGAACTCTTTCCCAAATATTTTGGTAAATAATTTCTAGGGTATGCGTGCGCCATACCTCACGGTGTAAGATGCGGTCACATCTCTTGGGTGATGCTGGCTTACCATGCATGATGAAATTCCTTGCGGAAGACGCGGGACTGCTACGGAGCGGACTATCCACGACGTAACAGGAAGAAGAAAAAGGTTTTCCAAGGCGTCGCTGCGACACTGCGATAGACACCGCCCTCCTATGGCCGCCCTTGAACTTGCTCGAGAATATTCTTCCAGAATGTTCCTTCAAGTTAACGGAATATTTGAAACATATTAAAACAATTAAAAATTGAAATTACGACTTGAAGTATTAATTTAATATGTTTACCCAGCACAAATTATGACTCCATACAACTTTTAGACGATTTTTCAATGTCATTAGTCACCATAATTTCATCAGAAAATGTGTTTCAGTTTACTTGGATTATCTACGCTCCATCAGAGTTAACATAATTACTTCAAATCTTCTACGTACATGACCGATGAAGAAATTATATACTTGAAGTATTACATTTTAGCCCTACAGCAATTCATATTATAATCCTTTTGAGTACCATACTAATTAGGGATTAGTAGAGCAAGCGACAGATAGAATTTTACTCGTAGAGATTAAAGCAGAGCCGACGAACTTGGTCATTATTCAGGTATACATGCCACCGAGCAACCACAAGGAGGAAGAAGTCGATAGGATGTATGACGAGTTAGAGGATATCATCGCGAGTGTTCCTGCAGGGAAACATTTGATAGTGTTGGGGGATTGGAATGCGACGGTAGGCGAAGGAAGAGATGGTGGTGAGGTGGGGGACTATGGGTTAGGCACGAGGAATGAACGCGGGGAGAAAGCAATTGAATTCTGCAGGAGACAGGGGTTAGTCATCACTAACACATGGTTTAGACACCACAAAAGGCGTAGGTATACATGGAAAATGCCAGGTGACTCAGAAAGGTATCAGTTAGATTATATTATGGTTAGGCACAGGTTTAGGAACAGTGTGATAAATTCGCACAGTTTCCCAGGAGCGGATGCGGACTCTGACCACAATTTAGTTGTTATGAAATGTAATGTTCGTTTCAAGAAGATAAGGCAAGGGCGGCGGGTTAAAAAATGGAATTTAGAAGCAGTAAATGAATTAACGAGGAAGGAGTATCAGGAGGCTGTAGAGAAAATGATGGACGACGGTAAAGAACTGAGTGCTATCGAAAAAAAATGGGAATGTATCAAGAAAGGGATATTGGAAGCCGCTAAAGACACTATAGGAACCGTTAACGGGAAAAGGATAAGGAAACCATGGGTAACGGATGAGATGATTGCGAAGATGGATGAGAGAAGAAGATGGAAAAATGTAAACACAGAGTTAGGCAAAATGAAGTACAAAGAGTTAAACAATAAATTGAGAAGGGCCACAAATAAAGCAAAAGAAGAATGGTGGAAAACGCAATGCGAGGATATGGAAAGTTTACAGAAGAAGGGTGAAATTGGTGCTCTATACAGCAAGGTTAAGTTATTATCGGGAAGTAAGAAGGCAAGAGCTGTGCTAACAGTTAAAGATAAATGGGGTAAGATAATAGTTGAACCAGGAAAAATCCAAGAGAGATGGAAGGAATATATAGAAACACTGTATGGTAAAGAACTTAGGCCGACAAGGTTAGACATAGAAAAGGAACATGACGTAGAAGATAGCTTAGGTCCAGGCATACTCGACGATGAAATAGAAAGGGCATTAAAGGAGATGAAAGCAAATAAGGCTGTGGGGGTGGACAATATTCCTGTAGAAATGTTGAAATGGTTAGGGAAAGGTGGGAAAAAGGCCATATATGGACTGATTCGTAGTATCTATGAGGAAGGAATCTGGCCGGAAGATTTTGTGAGATCGGTGTTAGTTCCTATTCCAAAAAAGGCAAAGGCTTCGTCATGTGAGGATTACAGAACAATAAGTTTGATATCCCACGCAGCTAAAGTTATTCTCAGGATCATCAACAAAAGGATAGAGAGTAAGGCAAATGATTACTTAGGGGATGATCAGTTTGGGTTCAGGAAAGGAAGAGGTACGAGTGATGCCATTGCAGTAATGAGATCACTAGTCGAGAGGAATATAAAATACAATCAGGACGTTTTTGCCTGTTTTGTAGATTTCGAAAAAGCGTTTGATAGAGTGAATTGGGAAAAATTAATGCGTGTATTGCAGAAAATAGGAATGGATTGGAGGGACAGGAGACTGATCCGCAACCTGTACATGTCTCAGACTGCTCAGGTACGAGTGGGGAACGGAGAGTCTGGATGGGCAGTGTTAGGAAGAGGTGTAAGGCAGGGTTGCCCATTGTCACCGGTACTGTTCAACGTATATGTAGAGGAAATGATTAAAGAGGCATGGGAAGAACTGGAGGTAGGAATGAAAGTCGGAGGGGAACTCGTAAAATCGGTTAGGTTTGCTGATGACCAAGCATTAGTTGCTCAGTCAGCCAAGGGGTTGCAAGTATTGTTGAGTGAATTGGAGGTTCAGTGCGATAAATATGGGATGAGAATCAATATTAATAAAACAAAGGTTATGCGATTTTCCAGAAAGAAAAAGGCTAAGCTAAATATTAAAATAGGCGGGGAAAGAATAGAGCAGGTAGAGCAGTTTACATATCTCGGAAGTGTTTTGGACCAATACGGTCAAAGTGGTAGGGACGTAAGGAGAAGAATTGCGCTAGGCAAGGAGGCTTTCTCAAGGAAGAGGGAGTTGATGACGGGGACGTTGAGTAGGGATGTTAAGACAAGACTCGTAAAACTCTGATATGGAGCGTAGCTATGTACGGCGCGGAAACGTGGTCGCTGAAGGAGGAGGATAGACGTAGATTGGAGGCTTTTGAAATGTGGGTGTGGAGAAGAATGGAGAAGGTGAAATGGACCGAAAGGAAAACAAATGAGGAAGTACTGGAGATGGTGGGTGAGGAGAGGGGTTTGTTGAGAGAAATCCTATGGAGGCAGGAAAAATGGATGAAAGGCGTATTGAGCGGTAGTGGAATGTTGAAGAGGGTAATAGAGGGGAGAATGTTGGGCAAGCGAGGTAAGGGTAGGAACAGGATAGGGATGTTGGACGGGATGAAGGGAGGAAAGAAGTACACCGAGATGAAGAGGGACCTGATATAGATTAGTTTGCTAGGTGGGGAGTCACAAAATGTTTATTTGATAGTTGTGTCCATCCAAAAACCTACCTTAACCGGTAGATTACCTAATAATAAATAATCATAAATATGGATGTGGCTTTCTAGTTTCTAAGGCACTGAGCTACTAACCGGAGGTCTTGGGCTAGATTCTAGGCTGATGCCTCTGAGTACCCTCAGCTTCATCCAAGTCGTATGATTTCTGGTATCCAAAGGCATCTTAGGAAAACGAACTCGCCATTCTCAACCCTGATGCGTGAAATTCACACGCCGATGAGCTTAGAGTTAGGTGAGCACTACCTTCATCCATCAAAGCAACCGACCGACTAATTTGTCTTGTTTTTGTAGCATTGAACTCCATTACTATGAAACTCTACTATGATTTTCGGATACGTATTCATTAAATTTCCGGGTTACTTATACTTAGGTGGTTTCGAATTCAATCCGGTGCATAAAAATTGTCTTTATGTGCTTATTTACAGTCACGATACAGGAGCACAACGGCCAACTTAGATCAAATGAGAGGTCTAATTGTCGCACTAGTATCGATTATCAAATATGCTGAGATGGGTATGACATTAAGCCTCAAGGGGAAATTCGTTCCACTCGCGTTAGCAATAAACACATGCAGAAATATTTATCGAAGTGTGAACGTGGGGATCCTCTCGGCATTAATCTTCGCCAGGAATCATTGCACGGGAATTTTAGTTACATTACTCGTATTTCGAAGGAGTTTTATTCATTCGTCTATGTCCATGTTATCCCCTTCGCATTAGTCCCCTTAAGATATTATACACTTCTACCAGGGCTTTTTCCGAAAAAACACCTCTAGTACTCGATTTTTTGTATAGCTTTTAGCACTACAGCGAAGCGTTTTTAATCTAAACTATGCTTTAAAAATGACGGCTCTTTTTTTGTGAACTAAAAAATGTTACACCGGGCCATGCCTGGGTAATATGACGGCTGGGACATCATTATAGTTCTGTTTTCGGCCAAAGATTCAAGTACAATCAGTGAGAAATGCAACAGCTAGATGCATTTTCGTGGTGTGCAAAAGCCGTGAATTGTTTCACCACAAATGTAGGTGTTTTTTTGGTGTTGCGTCACACAAACGGCGTTTAACTTATAAGTAGAACTCGTTATTGCTCGTTTGATCTTGTGTCCTAAACTCATGGTGCACAATGCCATGCACTATGCGAAATTACAACATCCCGTTACCTTTTGAAAACACCTCGTCAATAAATAATAATAGTTATTCATTAGAAATATATATATATATAACTTAGACAGCAACATACAAAATGAAAACACATAAAAGGAACACTCACACGTTCTTTCTTGATATTTTCGACGGAATTGAGCTCCGTCTTCCTCGGAAGATTAGTTAGGACTAATGAGAGGATTAGTGAGTCCTAACTAAACTTCCGAGGAAGATGGAGAACAATTCCGTCGTTCGTGTTGCTGTCTATTTTTATTTAACACTTCCGTGTTGCTTATATATACACACACATATATATATATACACACATATACATAAGAGTGGACATAAAGATAGAGGTTAGAGACACAAAAGGAACGGCCAAAAGCGTGCAACTAATGAAAACACTTAATCAATACTGAGGGCTGAAAACTGTGAATGAGAATTGCAAAAACTTCACTTTTTAACGTTCTAAATTGTATTGCAGATGGATTAAATGTGTAAATTCTATAAATGCAAAATTAAAAATGATGAATTTAATCTAAACAGAGGACATGGAACTTTTATCAAAACGTCAGAACATATTATTCTGTAATATTCATAACTAGCATAATTCTTGCAATTGCACAAGGGTCAGATAACAGTTTGTTAATAATAAGTTGAACATTTTTAATGAGAGCATCATGCAGCACAATAAATTCTGCGGGATTAGTTTTAATTGATTCTTTCCATATACGCTCAAAATATAACTAATTATTTTCCTCTAAGGAAAATAACGTATAATGTTCCTGAACAAAAAGAGTTATTGACCTGAGCTTATAGAACCCAAATTTAACGTCATCACACAACTTCATACCATATTCACTCTGTAATTATTTAACTGGGCGTAATATACAAATTCTACGTTATAGATATCGGAATAAATATTTATTTATTCCACACATATTTTATTGAATACAACTACGGTTTCGACTTACAAAGTCATCAACACCTGATGATGATTTTGTAAGTCGAAACCTTGGTCGTGTTTAATAAAATATATGTGGAATAACTAAGTATTTCTTTTACGATATGAATCGCTTCCATAAAGTGACGCCTGAAACCATTCTATTTACGTTATAGATAGTTCTAACATTATCTGATATTGCGCTAAGAATAATTTTCGCAATGTGCCGCATCTCTGAATAATTCATTGGGACTCAGTCCTTCTGTATTACCATTTTTAAAATATCCAACGTTACAAATGATGACAGTTGACTTAAGTACGTTTTAAAAAATGTATTCATTTAAATAATATCACATTTCCCTCAGTGATGAATTGTCACATGTCAATCTAAAGTAAGAATTCTGGACTTTGGTGCCACAGTATAAAAATAAATATTCTTATGACATCATTTCGTGTAAATTTCTATTTGTTCCTCATCCACGGCGAAAAAAAAGAAATTTTGTCAGCTGCATTTCTCAAAAACATAATATCTGCAAAATATACCCACCCAAATCCTCTCCAAATTTCTCCGATAGGTTCGATATTAACAGAAATATCCACGACATCCCTTCAACCAAACGAAAAGCGTGAAATAAATATATCCGCGGCAAATTTGCTCGTAGATGACGATCCATTTTGCACTCAATGTCTCAGTAAACTTCCTTCCTTCAGTGTCCTATAAAAAAAGCAGCTTCCCTAAATTCTGCCCTTGTTCTTGCTTCCGGAGGAATGCGACAGCAATGAAGAGCACAGGGTGAGTTGGGGAAGCGAGAGCGGATGGGATTTTGGGACCATACAACACTCGATGCATCGTGTTACTTCGTTGTTCTCCCTACTCATTCCTAGACACCCCCTCTCTCCCATCAGCTCTCCCGGACTTGAGGACTTAAGTCGGAAATAAGCGAAATCCCTTGCTCCAAAAACCCACGTCATTCACTACTGGAGTCGCGGGAGCTTCAGTCCTTCGAGCGTTTCATTAATCAACTCCGATTCTTTCCTTCTCTCTCTCTCTCTCTCTCTCTCTCTCTCTACTACGCCTTTGTATTCCATTTCGACGAGGAAAATGCGCACAACTCAGATGGGAACAAAAAGATATCATTTGGAGCGAAATGTTTTTGTACACATGGCAAATGTAACGTACTACATTAATTGCTGTTGGGTGAATTTTTTTCCGATGATTCCTTCCGTGATCATAACCTTAAAATTTCAACAAGCTTTTTCCACTAAAAGTGCCGCCTATTTCCGTCTCTGAATTTCAAGCCTGCCCTATAAATGCAGTTATAGCTTTAAACTTTAATTCGTCATTCAGGAAGAATGGTTGCAACCAGCCATCCGACACCCAGGTTTAGGGCTGCACATGTAAACTCTAAATTCTGGTACTTAATTTCAAGGGATGATGGCACAGCATTATTATCAGTATTTATGATGATAATAAATTGTAAAAAGTAATAATGATTCATAAAATCAACACAAAAGATAATATTTGCAAGTCCTTTTTCATTGTGATTTGAACTACGAAATTATAGGTTGTATGGTAAACTAATGTCGTCATAATATTTTGTTAGCCATCAATTTACTCATTCGGTGACTTAATTTATCTATTTTTCACTCATTTCACCTTCCAATATCGAGAACCTCACATAATTCGGATATAAATGAAAGAAAGTAATGTAATTTCCAATCTCTTTACTATTGCTACTTGGAAACAGGATTGCAAAATCTCAGTAAAAACAATTTTATTAAATTAGGAAATATACTCTTTATGTGAAGTAAACTTTTCAAAATAAATGGAATACAGGTACACCTCTATCCAGTGCTACTCCTCGTATTCCTTGTTAATCATTTTTTTCCTCAGGATTTCCTTGTTCATGTGTAAAAATATTCAAAATAATTTCTCTTTAACTCTACAGTTACCTACAATTAGGGTAATTTTCTTATTATATATATACGTATGTGTGTATATATATATTTTTTTTCATACACACTCGTATATATATAACATTTGGACGGCACAATATAACACAGAATAAAATTGAAAACACGTAAAAGGACACTCACATTATAGATAGTTTAAGTTTTCGGCCTACTCCGAGTTCTTTTTCAGGTCAGACTGAAAGGTCTTGGGGAAAGTATGGAATCGGGGGAGGGAAAAAAGGGGGGGGGAAGGTTACAGGGAATGCTGGGAGGGGAATTAAAGATGGCGGTTAAGGGTGAGAATTTTACGATCTTTAAAATATATATATAGATACATTAATATTATACATATTAAATATATATATACATTCAAAAACACGAAATCCCGCCATATGGCGAAGTATTCATTCGAAAGGCAATAGATATAAGGAAAAGGGATAGGAACATATATAAAGGACGAACACAGAAGAGGTGGGGAAGGCGGAGTCAGGCAAAATCACGAACTTAAAAATATTCCCTTGACCGGGATTTGAACACCGGATCTTCCACATGCCGGGCGGATGCTCTAACCGCTTGAGCTATGATTCAATTAATTTTTATTCGGTCCAGTTCATACGTTAAACAGCAAATGTTTACATTTTACATAATATCAGCTTATAGATTTTGGTTAAAGAATATTTTTCCCATATAAATATATGTGTAAATATATCCATACACATATATGCACATAAACATTAAAAACACATACACACACATACATATATAGACATACCTACATTCATGAGATTTTATATATACAGATATGTACATGTATGTGAAGTTAGCACTGACAAACAAAGACACCGAAAATTCGAAACTTTTACCACCGTAAATTTGAAAACTGAAAGACGAGAATGCATATAATATGTAAGTAAGAAGAAATTCCGTTGATTCAACTTTTTCAAAGGGTGAATGAGTCTTAGGAAGAGAAAGAATAAAAAAGAGGAAAGTCATTTTAAATTTTACAATATCAGCGCTAGCGAAAGTTCAAAACTAAATAAATTAGTAGTCCTTTTAGTTTGTCCTGCTACTTAGTAGATGCAATATATAGAAAATGCAATATTTAAAAAAAATTGCAATTTTTAGAATAAAAACGTCAGAAAAATTCTCGCATGACATTTTGCATAAGGAACACAATTTATATCTTAGGACCCGGTTTAATTTATATTCTATTTCGATTCTTAACAACGAAAATGTTCGTATTCAGAACATTTTTTTTTACTACTGATTCATCTTCCCTTGGACTCTTTGGTCAATTTTTAACGCCCTATATATTCATTTATACGAGAAAATGGCATTTCCATTATTAATTTCGAACTTTCACCCCTTTTTTTTTAAGACGAATGAATGTTCCCTCTTAATCTGTAATCATGAAAGAGAAGTCGTTAAGAGTTTCCTTAGTATAACAGCGTATTTCCATAGGTGATTCGGCAAAAAATCTTAAGGGTTTCGCAATCCTGTTGATGTATCCATGGTGTGGACTGGATTGCGTTTAAGATTCAAGGAGAGAGGAGAAAGATTATAATGGAGAGAAAAGGGCTTGAGAGATTGATGGAGGTTTGAAGGAGACATTGGAGTGCTGGGAAGTGAGAAAAGTATTTCTGGCGGGAAGAAAGAATGGATTGAGAAATGACTCTGGACTGTTTGAAGTCGCTTCTCAATCTCCGTCGCTATTCAGAGTGGAGAGGAAAGGAGCCCGGTCATGACCTCATGGGAACAAAACCAAACAGCAATGCTCAAAGCGAAGTTCGGTTTTGGAAAATAGTTGGCCATTTGATAAATCTTACGCCAGTTAAAGGTATTTAAAAATTCCTGGTTTGGATATGTAATCCCTTACCTATACCTCATGGTTTACCAGGAAGTTCTGGGAATTAGAAAACCACGTAGCTCTTGTTCGGTTAGAGTTATTCGGAGCCATCACGTAGATATGAACCCGATACTAAATCGAGTATCTTGACCAGGTCAGTAGACATAACGTCTATGGATTAAACTTCTCTGAATAAGGATAGAAAGTTAGCGGATAATATGGTTTTTGGCCATATGGTTATATAGTAGGTAAAAAAAATTAGGGTAGAGTGATATTCAATGAAATAATATTTTTTTAAAGACTTCTATTAAATTGAAACATGAAAAAAAAAGATTAGGAACCCAAAAGTATTCCAGGATCATGCACAGTAAGCATCTCGTGAAAATCAGCTTATTGGGCTCCAAGAAAATGAAGGCAGTTATGAAGAATTCTTGATCGCAAACTGCCAAGACGTTGCTGTCTGATTAGAAATTACATCGCTCATGGTATTTTTCTTGGATAACTTAGAACCATTTCAACGTACATTATTTAAAGAGAGTTGCCCATATTTCCTATATTTAAAAGAAATCCCGTCGGTTCTATCATTCTTACCGCAATATCATAATATTACGGCCAAGATGAAACCTTGTCCGCCGCTGTTGAGTGGGCTTCGCTTGGGGTTACATTTTTGTGGCCCCGGAAAATTAATAAAACTTACGACATTACCACAATTTTAGGTTTAATGGCATATTTTGTTGTAAATTACTCTCCGATTTTTAGGCATTTTTTCCTGCCCAAGAAAATAAAACTGCCTAATATAACGACCTAAGGTGATCTTCTCATTAGCCAGTGCTCCAAGAAATCATATTCCGCACATGCCACCTGATACTCCTCGTGACTGCCAGAGGGTAAATTTGGGTCAGAAATTTAATGACCACGTCCATTCACTATTGCACACGTCCAATGAAAAGTAAATCCCTAAAAAAAAAAGTCCCGAGTCATTTAAAAGCTTCAAAAAGATCGCAATTTATGGCGATCCACAAAAAATATCCCATTACTTAAGTGCTTGGACGCAAGAGGAGGTTATATGAAAATTGGGAAACTAATTTATGACGAAAAAAAGATAGCAACGACATCTTAACTGAACTTAAAATTTTCCAAAATGTTGATTACCATCGTTTGCCAAAAGCTTTTAGCAGTAATTTTTAGGGATGAAATTGAGAGGGAAAATAAACTTGGAAAACAATCAGTAATTAAATAGCACGAACAAAGCCGAATTATGTGTTAAATTAATTTATTTTGGTGCCTCTGAAAGTACTTAAAGATTATTTTGCACCAATTCATCTCTCCAGAACGTCTATCATACGCGTAAGTCTTACGGCACATCTTTTGGGAGCATGAGGACGAATTTTAAGAAGCTGATTTCACGCACAGTTGAAACAAAGTTCTTGGTTTTTGATGGAATGCATCAAATAAAATTTACTGGTAGCGCGTTCTTTTCATACCATGCATGCTGTTTCTCTCAACTCTATGTTCAAGTGCTTACAGGTTTTCATTCTCATTTATCACCTTGCTAAATGGAATGAATTGATTTATCTTCATGCATAAAAGTTATACAGTGCGAATGCATCTAATTTACCTACTAAACATTGACAATGTCACATTGTAGAATTCTTCACTTAAAAGCTAATAAAATTTTAAAAATCTACTTTTAGAGTGCATACTCCCCCAAAGTATTCCCTAGGTTAGACACAAATTTTGGGCAGTTGCATAAGCGTCACGCTCAATATATAAGATTTATGCACACAGCTTTTAATTTAACATTAATGATATCTTCATCAAACTACACAAATCGTGCACCATAATTTTATATTTTTAAGAGAAATAAATATGTTTAACAATTAATTTGTGTCATGATACGTATGTAGTCATATTTACTTGTGTGTCACAAAAAAATCACAATCCTAAGAACGTAGTGGATTACCTGAATCGAATTTCTATTTTTTTTAATAATTTTCAAATTCTAGGTAACAAATCCTCAGTAAAATCTCACGTTCACCCTGAAGCGACTCTTTAAAACTTCTAAATGAAGCGGGATTACTGCCGTTACCACACCACCACCACCATTCCTGCACCAACCGTCAGTTCTCCCACATACACACCTGCCACCACGTGCGCAGAATCAATGTTACCTCCTCGTTCGCCCCTGGGGATGGTAGAGGGGGGAGGGTGGCCGAAAATACAGAGGTTCGCGGTAGAAAGCGAAGGGTGGGCCAAGAGTAGGATGATGGAGAGAAGGGAAGGTTTCAGAGGTATAAGGAAAAGTGTTTCAGCAGGTTATCAAGAAGAAAAGAAGAGGATTAGGGAGAAGGATTGGCGCTGTTGCGAAGGTTCTCCATAAGTCAAAAATAGGAGGATGAGGATCTGCCAGGGAACGAGGAAAAGAGGGAAATTCCATCCGAAAAGGATAAGGTTGGTCGGTTGTGCTATGCCTTGATTTAAAGGAGGGCTCCTGCGCCTTGGAATAATGGTTTTGCGGTCGAAAAGCCGGGACAAGGGGAGGAGGGTAAGGGAATAGAAGAGGGGGAAGAATGAAAGTAAGAGATTCAAGCTAGGGATGGGATCCTTCTCTCCTTAGGAAAACGACAGAAATTAATCCGGAAGAATATATACGAGAATTTGCCATGAATTCCGATGAGGACGGAATGGGAAAGCTAAAAAAAATCTCACGACAGGAAAACGGGAAATAAATAAACGAAGCGCGCCCTGATCGAAGACGGGAGTGAGAGAAAAGATGAGGTTGAAAGAGAGAAAGCTATAGTTGAAGCAGAGGATAGTAGGTAGTACGGAAAACAAGCTATATGCAGATGACGCTTAAAATTCGTGGATGGAAAGAGTGATTTGATCGAATCGAAGTCCCACGGTTTGCTATAATAAAGCGGATTTTATGGTTGGCGAAAGACAATCCATTTAGATGTAAATTTTCAATTAAAAATAAATCAATTGAGTAATAGCATTCGTTAGAGAATCGAGCATTTAAAAAAAAAACACGAAACAATTGTCTTCGAATGTCATTTTCTAGGCCGCTAAAATCTGCTTGAAAATAAGAAAGAGCAATTCGAATTAATTCAATCCTGCCCAGGAAAAGCTTCTAGGGAAATAAAGCGGATGACGACGAACGCTCAATCAAAATAATAGACTTTCCCAGACGATTAAAAAAACACCTTTAGAAACAGTTACGTTTACGGAACAATATCAGGAACCTTAATTTCAAATATGTGTGAGTTTAATTACTACATTTGCGAATATAAACCCAGTCTTATTTGAATTAATTGTCCGTACAGAACCCCAAGAGCGTTTTTCACAGGTTAAATTTTTAATCAGCACAGATTAATAGGTAAAAAAAAACATTTGTACGAGAAGTGTTCGCTGTTGAAAAGAAACCATACGCAATAGGAATATCTGATTTTTTATTAAAAAATTGACTCCAAAAAGCAGAATTTTATGCGTATGAATGGATTTATTTAATGCTACTGAACGTATTAGACAATTCATGGTAACCTTTTATGTAGTTATAGAGAGGTTAAATCAGATCTTAAAGTGTACAATAAAGCTCATTCAGTTCAAACAATAGTTGTACAATTTTGAAGAAATCGAGATCGGAAGTTAGAAAGTGAGCACTACGTTCAAATATATACGGCTTCAATTCTTTTTGGACTAAAATACTTTCCTATGCAGAATCATCGCTGGTATTTCTGACGACTTGGTTGGCTCAAAGCAGGTCCAAAATATGCCGCGATGACTCTAAGTCAATATAATCGACGGAATTAAGCAAAAACACAGCATTCCTTGAAAGGGTGACCCTTACAGAGACTATTAGCATGATTGCAATACGTTCAATGAGATTTCCACGTCGAGGATTTGGGTTTACTTAGGATCACCTGAGATGGAACAGATAGGGAAAAGGAATGAGAGTTGAAATCCAATCGCCCGCTAAAGGTCCTTTGTGAAAATCCAATAAGTCTTATGACCCAAGGTTTATTTTCGAACTTTTAAATAGGTTAAAAGAGCTTTTGATCCCAATTCGCCCAAGATATGAGAAATAAATTCGCAAGGTAAGTAGAAGTCATTTCCAGGGTGAAAAAGGAACTCCAGCCCAAAAGAATCCATGAAATGAAGACCAGTCTTGAAAGAATTGATCATTACTAAATTAAAACTCATTTTCCTCGAATGAGTCATAATGACATTTTGCCTTGAATTCATGATCCAATTTAATTTTTCTATTGCATTTAACATAGGGAGTTTATTATATTACATCTTCTAACATATATTATACCTTGGCATGACTTTTTAAATGACTAAGAGACGAAGACATAACATATCTTCGGAATCGACTGGCACCTTTTAATCCACAACGTTCCGCTCCTCTTCATGGGAGAGTTATCACGAGAATAACGCTTTTCTAATTATATCTACAGTAAGAGGTAAGAGTAAAAAGTCGATAATTTAGAAACAAAAAACCGTTTATAATACCGAAAAGGTGTAACTTAATATATACGCAATATTTTTTCTATATATATATATATATATATATATATATATATACGCGTGTATATTATGTTACACCTTTTCGGTATATGTGTATATATATATATATATATATATATATATATATATATATATATATACGCGTGTATATTGTTACACCTTTTCGGTATATGTGTGTATGTATGTATATATATATATATATATATATACGCGTGTATATTATGTTACACCTTTTCGGTATGTGTGTGTGTACGTATATATTTATATATACAAATATATATATAGTATAAGAACACATAAAAGGACATTCACTCGTTATTTCGGAATTTAGCTCCGTCTTCCTCAGAAGAAAAAGTAATACTGAGTGAAGTTTTATTCAACACTTTCGTATTACTTCGACGAAATCATCTATATATATATATATATATATATAGTATATATATATATATATTATATATACATTCAAACACGAAATCCCGCTACACGGCGAACAAATATTCATTCACACACAGATATAGATATTAGGAAAGGGGATAGGAACACACATAAAGTACGAACACAGGAGAGGGGGGGAAGGCGGATCTGAGCAGATCACGAAAGTAAAAATATTTCCTTAACCGGGATTATTTTTTTAATTACCTGGATTTTATTTTACATTCGTGATCTGCTCAAATTCGCCTTCCCCACCTCTCCTGTGTTCGTCCTTTATGAGTGTTCTTATCCCCTTTCCTTATATCCATTTCTATGTGTGAATGAATGAATATATGTATATATATATATTGTACATAAGAAGCTGTTGAAGCCTTCAGCCCTCAGAGATAAAGAGTTTCACGCCTCGGAACCGAAATATACAGAGTTCAACATTTTCACGGGTCACTCATGAAAAATTACATTAAACATGTAAAAATTGCCAGATATTTTTTCCTTAATGTATCAGTTTAGACACGATCTACTCTGTCAGACATGGCCTTCTGGAACACTTTTAATAAGAAGATGAATCCCCGAAGAAATGACCCGACTCTTCATTAATTTTTTACCTTTTTAATTTACGACAGAGAAGCATAGTATGATTTAACTACACAAAAAATACGTGCATTAACAATTTCCTACTTCGTTATTCATGTAGAAGACATAGCTTCGTAAGAAATGTACTTGTTTTTGAGACAGAGAGAAATGAATGTTGCACAATGCAACCTGCAGTTAGGTTTTTAAAAGTGATAAGGCGCCCGTATTTCCCAGCGTCGGTCGGCCTCCCCAAATTAACAATCTCAAAAACCTTCACTCAATTCTCCTAAGGAAGGTTTGGTATGCAGAAAAAAAACTAAGCAATGTAATTTGAGCAGAGTGCAAACGAGAAAATTTTATGCAGCCTGGGAGTATGAAGTTAATACAGGAAAAGGTGGAAAAAAGAAGGAATATAAGGGTGAGCGACGCAGTTAAGTGGAAAACTTTGAAAAAAGGGAGAGAGACGTTGGAAAAGAAGAAAAGCAATGGGAGCGGCAAATGCGACGGAGGATCTTTAGGGAAAATAATGTTAGAAGGCTCGTAAGAAGTTCCGAGATAACAAAGGGAGAGACAGGGAAGGACTACAGTCCATGACTAATGACGGAAAAGAAAGTCGTTACCGAAGAAATGTTCCCTCCTATTGCAGTGCAACGGCAAAGGGCTAACTCCCATTCTTTCGGAAAGGAAATAATGAGATACCCAATGAGCTTGCGAGAGTTACAAATTACGTGGAAAAAGAATTTGTGAAAGTCAATATTAGTAATGAAAAGAAATTCATCACTGAAACAATACGTCAGGGTAGGAAAATGCTGAATATTTTGAATAGTAATTATTTCTAGTATCATTACGTAATTATCAAAAATATTTTTACGATTGAGTTCAGTTCTCAAACACCACTTTCAATGCATAATATTTAGCAAATCTATTTCTCTTTTCCATTGGAATTTTAATTTCTCCCCAAAGTCCTTCCACGAACTCAAATTCTTTCTGACCTCACCCCGTAATTACGCTATCATGTTTTCATTTTAAGTTACCAAATACTTCTTCCAAAAGATTACTGAATACAGATTCCCAAACACTGAACGAGCTTTACTTGTTCAACTGTTTTTTTAAACGGAAATGCCAATTATTGCTTACATTTGAAAGACAAAAGGCCTGCTGACCATAGGCCATGCGGATAATATAGAAAAATATAGAACAATAATATAATAAGTACAATAAAGATGTTTTCATTACAAGTTAGATGCTTAAGGAGAAATCCTATTCGTTCAAATTATAAGTTATGAATCTATAAAACTAAACATCATATTCTAGTATTGGATAATTACCACTAAACAGTGAAGTGGTAATCATTATAGTTCATCGCCATTCATATAATCATTTGCAATTCATTATTTCGATCACGGGTTTGGATAAAATCAATTGTTTGTCTTTCTCATCTTATATGCTAAAAGATATCATTCTTTTAATCCCAGAAAAAAATTCCAGAAGGGGATATGAGCAGTTTTGTAGAGCACCATCTTAAAAATTCTAGCATCTTAAAAAGCATCATCTAGACATTAATTTTGTTTAGTCCAAAAGGGAAGTTAAATTATTTTGTAGTCATTACCTAAAATCTTCCGTTTCAAGCGAATTTAATTTCTCTTTTTAGACTGCGACAATTAATCACATTAGAAAACTTAATCTCAGTGAGCCATTGTGAAAGTAAATTTCCCAGATGATGGAAACACATTATGTCCAAAGAGATATATAGATACGTATTTCAAAGCCAAAAAATTAACTTTAAAATTTGAATAAAGAATAATGTAGCAGTCTGCGTAGCAATGAACTTTCATTTTTCACCAATTGAAAATTCTCGGGCGAATAAAATGGTATCTGCTCGTTTCGGCGCATTTGTTCTATAGCTGAGAGCATAAATACATACATATATATATATATATATATATATATATATAGTATATACATTTATATATTGGTTATAACAACATTGGCACATATTTTTTAAGACCATGGCTTTATAAGCTAAATATTTCACATTGAAATCAGAGAGAACAGTTTCAGATTTTAATTTTATATCAGCCCTTTTGTGATGGTAAAAAGTGTTTTCAAGCAAATAAAAATATTTATAGTAATTCGTAAAGATTAATCCTATTCATAATAAAAATGTAACTCAGTAAAGGTTACACTTATCAACTCTTGACAGTGTGCTCTATTCAAGCATCACAGCATATAACATTTAAAATGAACACATACATATGTGGATGAATTGCATACATTCTATCTATACATTTATATATATATATATATATGTGTGTGTGTGTGTGTGTGTGTGTATATATATGTACACACACATTAATTTAATGCATCGTCCTCAGATTTTCGTAGCAATCGGTCTTTCACAAATGACACGAAGAAAACGATTACGGTGCTAAACTACTTACTCATCCAGATGAGCATTAAATGCTGATTTATTATCAGTCTCAGTGAGGATAATGGCTTTACGAGATAATCCGTTGATGACAAAATGCGGTAGTGAATAATTCCTGCCAAGAGGATAATAGCTGAGGAAAAACGGGTAAAAGGAGCAAGTCATGGAAAATGAGAGCTTAAAATAAGAAAAGTTTGAAGGAAAAAAAATTATACCGTGAAATGAATACTAGACTTATCCCTTATATGGACTTTTTTTCATACATTTCATTGCGATAAGTCGAATTAAAAATGAAGTGCTCATTGACATCGTTCAGTTTCCAATTTAAATCCTCCAACGCAAAGATTGATATTAAAACCCAACCAATTTATTCAAATTTATAGGATCTAAAAGTACAAGAACGTACGTACATCTGATTCAATTCGAAATTATGAATACCAATTCTTCATTATGCAAAGTTAACTCACCTACATGGTTTAAAAATGGAAATTAATATTATTAATTTTTTATAACATCAGAAATAGGAAGGATAATTTCCGTATTTAAAACACTTTACAGTGAATAGGGATTGCTTTATTCATTAATATCAAAATAAAAAATATTATCAATTGAATGCATTTTTTTGTCACATGGAATGTGATTCTATCAGTTCTGTTGTAACTTTCTTTCAAAATCCAGAATAGGTAAAAATCCGAATCTATTCAAATCTCTATATTAACAAAACATTATAATTGATTCAGTCACACCAAATCTTATTACAACAGACTATGACTTTTAATAAACATTTATCATAATACACTCCACACATACAAGTAAAATAATGAGAACTTAATGATATCTAAATATCGTACGTTCAAAAGAACGACAACTGAAATGCGGAAATTAATTAACACCCGGTAGGAGGAAGAGGTGCATGTTAAATTTACAAGGGTACATGAAATGAATGCAGGCATACATACACGCAAAGAGCACGTATGTACCGTAGGTTTTGGGAGGTTGAAAAGAAAAGATAGTTGGTAAGAGAAAGCAGGATGGAGTCCTGCGTGCAAGATGGAGGATCCCGTCATTGTCAGGGGATGGAAGAGTAAATTGTTCACGTGACCCGGCCATGCGATGGAATCTAAATTAACGCTTAAACGATGGGGGTGACATAATACACAGAAACATTATTTATTAACGAAAAGAGTCGCAGTTCATCCGCAGTTTAATCTGCGAAAAATTGCACTGATATCCCTTCTGTTATAAACATAATTCCTAGCAAAAATAACAGGTCTATCATCATCATCAATCAATACATTAGAAATAACTACTTCAAATAAGTATATATATATATATATATATATATATATATATATATATATATCGATGATGCGGAAGTACTCACGAGAGCAATATAACTTTTGGACGGCACAATAGAACACAGAAGAAAACAGGTAACACGTAAAAGGACACTCACACTGTAGATGATTTAAGCTTTCGGCCTACTCCGAGGCCTTCTTCAGGTCAGACTCAACAAGTCTGACTTAAGAAGGCCTCGGAGTAGGCCGAGAGCTTAAATCATCCACAGTGTGAGTGTCCTTTTACGTGTTACCTGTTTTATTATGTGTATATATATATATATATATATATATATATATATATATAGATGATTTCTTCGAAGTAACACGGAAGTGTTGAATAAAAAACTTAGACAGTAACACACAGCACGAGAGCACATGAAAAGAACACTCACAATAATATCTTGATAATTTCGAAATGATAATATCTCGAACTCCGTCTTCTTCGGAAGATAATATATGACAGATAAGATAAGATATGAGTCATATCTTATCTTCCGAAGAATACGGAGTTCGAGTCCGTCGAAATGATCAAGATATTATTGTGAGTGTTCTTTTTGTGTTCTCGTGCTGTGTGTTACTGTCTAAGTTATATATATATATATATATATATATATATATATATATATATATATATATATATATATATAATTTCTACATATAATATATACCTATAATATATATAGTCTGACCTGAAGAAGGCCTCGGAGTAGGTCGAAAGCTCAGGCAACCTACAATGTGAGTGTTCTCTTACGTGTTATCTATTTTATTATGTGCTATATTGTGCCGTCCAAATGTTATTTTGCTCTCGTGAGTACTTTCACATCATGCATATATATGTGTGTGTGTATATATATATCAATGCCAATGAAATTATATACTCTGCCACTCGGTTGTCTGCAAGTAATTTTTTGAATTACCATTTGACTGAATGGTATTTTGTGTGCTTGCAAACATATCTTAATGAATACGTCATCTCCTTTATTTCAACGTTATCTTACTTATTTCATGCGTCTTTTTAACGAATACGAAAAAAATTCCATGGAAAAGAGATTACAAGATTCGGGTCAGTGTCAACATTTCCTTGTCTGAAGGCAGACTGCTAGATAAACAATAATCGCCTGGAATCCGGTAGATTACAAAGAATGAGGAAAAATATGAGACTATAACGACGAAGATTTGCTAAGGGTTATAAATATCATTATAAAAATATAGAATTGTTTGAAATAACATCTTTGAACAAAAACCGCATTCTGTAACAACTGAAAGCAAGAACTATTTATTTAAATATAATACATTTATATATATTTTTAAGACAACGGAGATTGATTGAAAGTGTATACGCTGCGTTTTTATCGGGACAAAAGAGAAAGGACTATCTCCTTCGGTTTTTCAATTGACCTAAGAATTGCGACATTAGTGAGTGAAATGACTAAAAGAATATCGAAATGAAAGATATGTAGATGCATGAGAAGCCCCTGGTGGTTCATTAATCGCCTCGTAAGGTCGAACACTAATATTATTTTATACTCGCGCATTACTAAATGCAGTAGTTTCCGATTTGCAAATTTCCCACTACCGCATTAACTGAAAATTATTAGCAAATTTATATGAACAAGACCAACTAAAAAAAATTAAATCCAGGGAATTCCCAATCTGTAAGCTGAAGAGATTAGGATGTTATTAAATGGATATGTGCAGGAGAGAAATTTTGGTAACTTAAGGATAATACCAGTATCAATTCACAGACATTCACAACTTTTACGACCACCAGCGTCTGAAAATGGGGTTTGATCTGATGAATTACACCGCATCCGTTGGTGATTAATGATCCCATAGCCGTTGTTTTAAAAACTCTTCCGTCCAAGATCATTTATTTCAGTGTATTAGATTTTTCAACTCCAACAAACGGCATGAGCTCACAGAAAATAAACAGTCTTCCATCTACGTTTAACGTTAAAAGCATAAATATTGATTGATATGCCTTCCTATCTTTTTCCGTGACAGTGTGAACGAAGAGCAGGAAAATATACAAATTCCTAAACATGTGAATTCAAACGACGTGTTCAAATCACCACTATCCAACTGCTTAAGATAATGATAACTTATTCTAATCAAAAAGTAGACTATCTAAAAGGTGAAGAAAGAAGTAAGCGTTAGGGTGTTTAGAGTTCCATGAAGTTGGAAGGTGATAAACATTTCTTCCTACTTCCATAAAATATGCACACCGTAACTATACTTACACACTTCATCCACCAGATGCCCCATAGAGCTTATCTCAAGAAACTGACAACTCCCTCAATTTTAATTTCAGCTTCATAATTTGGTGCATGTACCACACATCATAAAGTTTCATTTACTTGGGCTAACTCAGCGTAAAAGAGAGCGTTGCTCGCAGTGGGAGGAAGGCATTAAAACACCATTTTTCATCATGCGTGAAAATGGTTTGTATAATCCCAGGGAGACTTACCCAAATAGTATATACATTAATAGAAATTACCTTACGAAAAAAGCGTGAACCTTTATATTTCGTATTCAGACCATTTCAGAAACAAACCTTTTAAGTCAATCTGTCTTCATAGCTGGAATAATTTCATTTTTTAATTATTCGATTTGCGAATGTCTTCTTTTTGAAAGTAACAAGATGACATGTTCATGATTTTGATATGATAACCGTTTTAATCATCACGATGGAAGTACAAAATTAAAAAGTGGGAAAAGTATACGAGTTTTTTGCGTATGAAACGCGAGACAGCAAAATTCGTTCCAAAATGGCTTTTGCACTACGATATTGCACCAGCTCACACTTCATTGCTTGTTCGTGCATTTTTGGTCAAAAACAATACTGTCACGATGCCCCAGCCTCCATATTCGCCAGATATGGCTACGTGTGACTTTTTCCTATTTCCAAAAATTAAGAGAACGTTGAAGGGCCATCGTTTTACAGCCCTAGATTACATTAAAAGCGCATCGCTGGAAGAACTAAAGGCCATCTCAAAGATCGAGTTTGAGAAGTGTTTCGGGGATTGAAAGAAGCGCTGGCAAAAGTGTATAATCTCCAATGGGGACTACTTTGAAGGTGATAACATCAATGTATAAGAATAAATAAATATTTTTGTCCGAAAAATTCAAATTCCCGTTAATTTGTGAACACACCTCGTAAATGCACTCAAATTCTGAAAGTTAATCGGTAAAAGTTACGAAAAAGATAATGTGCGAAGCGGCATTAAAAATTAAAACTTTAATCGTAGTATCAGTTCCGCAACGGAAAATAATTGAAACTAGATTCATCGTATCCTGGAATATCCTTCGGTATTGTTAAGAATCTCATGTTTGGCGGGAGGAAAGCAAAGCAAAGTTAGCGGGAAGAGAGAAGGATTTATCGCGGAAGGATGAGAGGAAGAAGAGAAAGGAAGAAATACAAGAGGAGAGAGAGATGAGAAAATAACGCAGCCGAAATCATGAGAAATATGAAGAGGAAAAAAAAGAATTGAGAATGAGTATCGAAGAAATGGAGGCGGGGAAGGATCGGTTTTGGGGCGGAGCATCGTAGCGACACACCCGGAAAAGGGAAAGATTAAGTTCCGAAGAGTAAAGCTGGAAGCCAGTGTCCCTCTCTCTCTCCCTCCCTCTTTCGATAGAAAACTGTTGAATTATTCACTCGCATATCCACATTATGTTTACAAGATCGAGCACCAATAGGTAATAACCATTTGATGAATAATCTATATTCTGGCGTTCAATCCACCTTCCAGGGCACACCTGGAAAGAATATTCCTCTTTTCTCTTCCCCCTTCTATCTCTCGGTATGCCTCGCTTCCTCCTAATCCATCGAAAACCCACTCACCTCCTCCCTCTCTCTTCCTATCTCCTCTTTCTTTCCCGAGGCCGTAAAATTGAGCGTGATAAAAAAAATGTAGACTAGGGGCGCGAAACCCCTTTCCCTCCAACCCCCGATGAATGGGAAATGATTCATCTCCTGTTCCCTCGAGGGGACAATGCGATACGTTCCGAAATTAAAAGTGCGTCACAAAACGAATGACTCGTCTCCGGGTGAGGGGAGAAAAATTTAATTCATAGCGCCCAAACGAACCTACAGCGAGAGAAATATATATACTTAACCCTGGGGATGGTGCGGGGAGGAGGAGAAAGGGGAGAAGGGTGAAGGGTTAGAGGCGGTTATTTCGCAGATTAACGCGACTCGGTCCCGCTACCTACTGCGGTTTTGAACGCTTTTCGTCTGAACCGAAGCAATTTATGGTTGAAATTATTTATGGCCCGAACGCTCTCGGAGAATCGCTCACCATGTTCCAAACGGGGCGACGATTACAAGATTATTTACTCTCGTAGTACAAAAAAAATTTCGAAATATTTTGGGGTGTTACCATTGATGTACTAATTAATTATCAATATATTGAGAGAAACTGGCATGGTCATCCGGGCGTGAATTTCCCGTATCAATAATGGTTTTATCGAAACTTCCAACTCTCTTTTATCCAAATGTGGCTTTGGGAAAAAACATATTAGTGAGTCAGCAAAGATAGTAAGAATTAAGCATGAAACGCTTGTGTACATACAGAGGGGGAGGGGGAAGATAAATCATTGAATTTCTGGGAAACGGAACTAGATGATACTGCTGCGTGTTTCCCCGGGATATATATATATATATATATATATATATATATATATATATATATATATATATATATATATATATATATATATATATATATATAGAGAGAGAGAGAGAGAGAGAGAGAGAGAGAGAGAGAAATAAATACATACGCATAATAAAATTGAAACGGTACGTCAAGAGACAACCATTGAAATGAACGAATAAAGTCTTAATTACATAAAATACATTGAGGCACGAACGATAGAAAAGCAACCGCCAAAAACTCTATTATCCGACAAATTTATACATATGAAAGGCCAAAAGAGGGTGAAAAATAGATTTTAAATCATTTTTATCCATCGCAGGGATTTTATTGGAGCGTGTTCCCATCAGCTTCTTGCATGAATTGGAAATCACGATTTTTTAACGGAAAATCGGTTAAAACCTTGACTAAAATTAACTGTCAGGCATTTTAGTAGCACATATTTTCTTTTTGTCGTAGAGCAGCAGGGACTTACAATGACAGAGAGGAACTAAAATAAAATTAGCCTTTAGGCAATTTTGAAGGAATATTCGCGAAAATATGTTCAGTTCAACCCACCAACATTAATTCTACAACCCCGAGCAAAAAGAGAAATGATTTTTTGCTGAAAGAACATAAAAACATTAATGTAAGCATATGTACTCCAAACAGTTGAGGTATATAAGAACAAATATCAAACCATAAAGACACCTTAAGTTTTAATAATTCCTGAGTTAGTAATACAGTCGTTTGAAATTGAAGTAATGACTGGTATTAGTATTACCGTAATTTAGACTTCAACTTTTGACGTAGCGTAATTTCGACTTAAAATTCCAGTAGCGTGACTTCTTCACTTAATACAGTGGATTGAGAAAAGATTATTTAAAGGAGATTTAATGTGTAAATAAATTAAATCTCACTCTCACGCATCAATGTTTTAGTTACTTCTCAAAGGATATGATTTGGAAAGTGATGAAGGTATATCGTTATCAATCTTATTTCTAATATCTTCTCTACAAAAATATTTCGTAGAAAATAATAGACTAAATATTCAGCAGTATTTTCGAATATCACAGAATTAAATTTTCAATGAAAAAAAAAGAGATTCGGAATTTGAACTTAACAGGTTAGAGAGAAATTTGGAAGAAACGATTTTCTCCTGGAATTCTCCAGACGCCTTGCAATTGAGTCTCTTTGATTAATGCGAACGATGAAATGAGGAAACGGCAGATGCGGCGCCTTGCCGGCCGGACATGTCCACTTAATTCGACTCGAAATACAAAATAATTCAATCTGCATAATGAGGACAGAAAAGACTAAACAAATTTGAATTGCAAACGGAGAATGTGCGTAAAAGGACGAAGAGGATAATATGCAAATGTCGATCAATGCCGCAGAAGGTAGAGGGAGGCACTTAAAGCATAAATTCCAAACAGAATGGGGAAGAGCACGGCATCGTTCAAACGTCGATGCCAGCCGCTTATGCCAATTGAAGTGGAGAAATAAAATAAGGAAGGAAGCCATTCCCCCTCTCTCCCTAATCCTGAATATTGGCCTGGAAGCGCATGAGAAACGTACAACTGTGCCAACGATTCAGTATGTCAATGCGGTGGAGGGAAATCCGAGACCCGAGCAGCGACGGAATCAATGGCAAGTCTATCCCAAGTTTGTAAAAAAAGGGCTTCCAAACATATATAATTTCCCAATGTTTATTCAACATCCCCTTCCATTTCCATATCATGGGTGTGATTTCACCCAATTACCTTGATTAATAATTATCTATAGGTCAATTTCTTCTTGTGATGGAGCTTGCGAGCTCGTACGTAAATTCACAGAGTTGATTGCAATTCATTTAACTGAAATAACAAATCATTTTGGACGCCAGCCTTTCAGAACGTATACTTTCAGAGAAATAAGAAATACTTTCAGAATTTCAAGTTCAAGCAGTGGTATATAACTACCCTAACCGTTCAACCTGCAATATATTACAGCTGATTTTTGTTAATATTTGATAATAGGGGAATACCCTTAATCGAAAAAGTTTTATAACATCAACCCGGGTGGTATGGACGGAATGTGATTGTGGATTATTATGATAGCCGTAAAAGATTAAACACATGAAATGTATTAGTTATTACAGTCATGTTCATACTCTAGGTTAGGTCACGATGGGATATTTAATACGCGAAATAATGTAGTGAAATACGTCTCGACAAATGTTCTCAATGAACAGAGTCAAAGAAAGAGGAAAAAGGGATAATTATCTCCGATTACTCCTATCTGGAGTTCAAACGGTTACGGTCCGGTCCTACAGATTGAGATTTAATCAATTTTCAACGATACAATTTTAAAACCTCTAGTGCTACGCTAATATTAAGAAAAGATGCAGTCTGCCTAAGTTGGCAGTATTGTGGATCAAAATTGTATAAGTATTAGAATCATAAAATGAATTACGTTAAGCAAAGAACCCTTCACAAGAATGAGGCAATTGATGACAACGAACTTTAGTAGAGATCTTAAGATTAGACTAGTAAAACCCTTACTAGGGAGCGCGATTTTGCATGGACTAATCTAATTTTGTATGGCCTTATGATCTTGAAAGTAAGACGATAGGTGAAGATGGATGCAGTCGAAATGTCGGTGTGCGAAAGGATGGGAAATAACAGATGGACGTAAAATGGACAGATAGGAAATCAAACGAAAAACAAGCAAGAATTTGGAGGAGGAGAGATTTTTGTTGGGAGAAATCCAAAGAAGTCAGTGAAGGCGTACTCAGAGCATTTTAGGTTGGGATTAAGATGTTAAAGACTGTGAATGAGAAGCGAACTAGGTAAGGGGAGGAAAAGTATAGGCAGATTGGTTGGAATGTTGGGAGGAAGTAAGCCAATATGTGAAATTTAATAACAGTTTACTGTACAGGTGTCAGGTTGTGTTTTTTGTTAGGAGAGGGAAGTAAGGTATCGTTAAGCAGCTGTATAGACTACATCCATAAGACACACTTGTAAGTCAAAGGTAAAAAATCTTTTTCAGTCTGCGTCCATCCAAAACATAACTTAAACGGTGGAATAGCAATAATAATTATTATTATTATTGATAAAGTTTCATTATTTCTTGAGTTTTGTGACTTTTGGAACAAAACTAAATGAAAACATTTAAAATGATTTAAGGGAGAAAAAATTAATTAGACCTCTAATAAATTAACTGAAATCAATTGGTTATGAAAATGCAAAATTCACAAATAAATTCTAATTTTATTTTTCAAGCTCTTTCTTTTTCAAGAATATCATCAAATAATAGAGCTTTAATCCGTAGACATTATCACCATATGACAAATAAAATGCAATGGCGAATACATTCGTAAACCTACCCTTCATATGAATGTTCTGCTGCGTTTTCCAGTATTGATGGTCATTAAATGTTTTTAGAAATAATTTTTGCTCAATTTAATTCCAAAAAGTTACAAAAAAAATAATATGGACTTTAATACGAGGAAAATATAATGTCATTGATGTTTTTTTGCTTGAAAAAAATGCATTATTAAACATTATCAATCTCCTGTACTCACTAAGCTCATATATTCTTAAATCATAAAAGTTCGCTTACTATTGTGCGTTTTGTGTGTGTGCAGAAAGGCACTAAATCCACCACAAATTACTGTCTTATGGTAAAGGAGGAACGTAAAGCGCCCTTGACGAACGCAGAATCAAAAAACTCCTGGTTAGCTGAAGTTGACTTAAAATCGAAGTACTCCGTAATCCCAACATGTTTCACGCCCAAAACATATGCTCGACTACTGTCAGTTGTTGTGTCATGGGTCGTCGATTTAAATGCCCCCAAGTTCGATCGCTCTCTACACGCACGAACAAAAACACGCACGTGTCGCAACAGTTCCCCCCTCCGCCCATCGACCCTCGTCCCCGATCCAATGTCCTTCCCGCCCTCGGACTGAAATCTAGGAGCCGCCCCGATTCCGGCGCAAACCCTTGACCACCCCTCTCGCCCTCCGAACGTTGTGCACTTCCCGGCTCCGTACGTTTGATAGTGGCCGGACGGATCAAGAGGAGCTATAAACACCGCCCCTCCCACCCCATACATGCCTGGACGACGGCAACGACGCAGTCCGACTCGCAATTTTACTCTCAGACATCTGTGACCGACTTCGCACATTCAGCAGTGGAAAGTCGATCACAGATGTCTGCGAGTATTGCATAGGTGTCGCGGGTGAAGAGGAGAACGAGAGGCCGGCAACGGTGGCTGATTCACCCGCTGAATATGGGTAGGACGGGAAGGCGAAGAGGAAACGCTACCCGAACGGTGAGGGAGAATGATAAATACTAGGCCTTCCAGTGTATTATGGCAACAAAGCGGTACAGAAGCACTGCAGCGGAGATTTACCGTCCCAAACAGTCGATTTTGGGACAACACAATGCTACCGAGGATAATGGTCCAAAAAAATAGTCCCAACACGAGGCAATGGATTGAAGAAGTGACAAGGTTACTTAGGTGATGATGCAATGGTCCCCATATCAAGAGCACTGTTTATAAGTATTGTCGAATAAGCTCGGATTTCTTAAGGATATTAACACTCGGATTTAGTAGGCACATCATGTTATTGGCAGGAAAAATCATACTTTCCAATGAAGTAGCATTTAATACATTTAATATTTACACTGTCTCTCTCTACATCAAAATGTTTTCGATAGCCTTTACATTCGGAAAATAATCATTTTCTGATTGTATTCTGAACATGTTCCAAACATTGAAGAGTTTATTTCTACGTGTGCGCTTCTCCCTACCAAAATGCCTCACAATCAATTTTTTTTTCTAAAAACCGTAAAAAATTGCAATTAAGATATTAAGTCATTGGATAATGTTTAGAGATTGTGCAAAAGGTTTGTTAAAAAATTCCTACGAGAGGTAAGAAATTCTGACAAGTATGTTGGAGAAATAAATTTGGGAGCCTTTTGATTCTAGAAAATAGTGGATGAGACATAAATCTAGAACGATACAGGAACTTTGGAGTTTTCTTGCGATAAAATAAGGGAGAGAAGACACAGTCGCAGACAGATTCAAGTAAGTAATGGTTCTTCCCTCGCACGACGCGGAATCATAAAAAAATCGAAACTAAGCGCCAGTAAAAATTAACTTAAAGACTAAAATTTAATGAAAAAGCCAACTAAAACTATTACAGTAAGATAAAATATATATTGGCATGTATATATGCACATGATTTTTATCTATTTCTAATTTTGTCACGAACTGTTTGTAGGGAAAAGGAATCCTTATATTGGTCTGTTTGGCAATCAAATTCCATTATAGTCTCATTGAATCCAGACCGATCAGTCTAGGATGGGCTTAGACTCATTGGAAAACAACTAGCGCGACTAGTGAACGGGGCTATAGTCCGCGACATGGCCAACAGAGTGCATCATTTCGCGTATTCATTGGATTGACCTCGTACACGTACGTCACCATTAAAACTTTTTGACAGTTCTCAAAATACTGGATCCAGCCTTAATGAGGGCCAGATTTCCGAGACAATTAGGTCTCCTGGTGTCCTACGTAAGCTACTTACGTCTTATGTGTAGAAAGAAAAGTTGAGGAAACCAATCGAAAATAAAAGGCCAGCATCCTCAGCAAAGTATACAAAAGATGCGACAAGGGGAAAAAGGCTCAGGATGTCGTGAGGGATGAGAGGTGAGGGATAAAAGACGGGCAAAGATAGGAAAGAGATGAAAGAGATAAGACAAAGGCTGTAAAGAAGAAGGAAGGGTTCTGGACGACAGAAACTAGGGTAGGATTCAAGCGATGCGGGTCTGGAGAAATATCAGTGACGAGGCTTCGATTTTCTATAGCTAAACTGGCCAGTTTAAAGTTGTGTTCACGGAGTCAATATCTACGGCGGCAAAAGTATGAAAGGAATAGATAAAATATGCCAAAACTCAATTATTCTTTAACGTGTAATAATTGTTAATGTTACTTGTATTTAATATTGCTAAATTTTCCAACTTATGTAGTTTAAAATTAAATTACTTCAAATAATCAGCGGTGATCATTTGTTGGAGGCTTGATGAAACTATTAATCCTTATCACTTCAATTATTTTCATGGATGTTTCCGCTTAGGCTGATATTTCTACACTCTCTTACAATGGTCATTCCCTTGATTCTTCCACGTATTACCTTCAAACATCAAATGTAATATTCTCCAGATAAATAAACATAATTTTTAAAAGAATCTCCTTCGTTTGCTGATATAACTCATGTAAGGATACATGTGTTTTACATTTTTAAAATACGAGCAGTTCAGCAAATACTTAGAACGTTGGCTAAAAATTACATATTTGTACGTATGCATCTGGTCCGGTAAGCCACCACGAGGGCGTGCGGCTGGGGTGTCACTTCACAAGATACTTGGATTATTGCTACTGATATCATTCGTATAATTTCATTTACGGATAATTTTAAATGTCGCGAATGATATTAATCTATTTCTAATTCAGTTACGAATTGTTTGAATGGAAAATAAATTCTTATTTTGTCCTGCTTGGAAATCAAATTCCCTTATCATCTCATGGAGATCTGGAATACAAGTAGAGGATGGGATTAGTCCCTCTTTATCGGTTATAAACTCAAATAATTTTTATTTTCCTAAAATCTTTGAGTCAAACATTTTTTTACTGGGAAATTTGTGAAATATTTAAATTGATAATATGAAAAACAAACATGTTCGGACGCCTTGAACTAATATCTCCTTCACTTACAACCAAAAGTATTTACGTTATAAGTAAACACTGACCTACAGAAAACATAATTGCGATTAGCATAGTTTATATCCAAATAATATATAAATCTAAAAATTAATTTTTTTGTTTGATCTAAATTTGATAAATCTAAAAATTAATTAGTTTGTTCGTCCTGGGACACATTAAGCAAAGACGGTAAATAAGTTTTTTATTATAATTTGTTTATTTGATCTAAATAATAAATAAATCTAAAAATTAATTTGTTTGTTTGTTTGTTTTGGGATACATCACGCCAAGATAGCAACTCAGTGTTTCTACATTTTTGCGTAAATAGGTGAAAAATTTACGAGGCACGTGTAACATTGGCTAGGTGCGATTCGAATATACTTGATATTTTAGCACATTAAATTGGTTGAATTTTACAATATTCCTTCAAATGCCACCCAAAAAATAATACATTCGAACAGGATGCACAAATAAATCCAAATTTCCGGTCAAATTTACGTAGGCAGGCCCCGAAGTAAACAGACAGGAAGTGTAAGTGTAAACGCGAGCGAAATACGACGAAAATTGCATTCCAAAATCGTTCATGAAAAACTTTTCTGCCTATTTTATCTAACAAATCCGACCAGACGTAACGACGCCTCGAAACTAAACACAAATTCAAAACAAAAAAATAAAAATAATTAAAACAAAAGAAGTCCTGCGTGAGCTTGACCCTTCCTAGAGTTTGTTTCAATCATATCCCGCAAATTCCGACGTCACGACCACACCGGGGTAACCGGGCCGAAACCTTTCGCCGGACGCCCTGTCAAACAAATGCCAACCGATTCGTTTCCCACATTTGAATTTCTCGGGGCCCCGCCTCTATCCTCCGTCCATAATGACGGTGAAAGGGAAGGTGAGGAGAGACAGAGAGAGAGAGAGAGAGCAGGGTCGGAAACAAAGAAACCTCATCATCGTATTTCCGTCCAAGCGAGCGTGCACCAAGGGAGTGGAAGAGGATAAATAGGCGCCATGCGGGAAAACAAAGCATCGCATTTTCCTCAACCGTCTAAAAAAAAATAAGGTTCAACAGAATGGGAAAGGGGCGCTTAAAGCGACGCACATGAAATTGTGGATGTAAATGATGAAATTGAGGGGTCAGTAGGACAAAAAACGCACCGATTAGAATTGAAGATAAGAAAATGCGTTTATTCGGAACGACTTCAATCCACTTTCAATTTGACCAAATTAGAAAGATCAAAGAAATACCAAGAGGGGAAAAAATCGCAAAGATTAACTGGGACACGTAAATTGCAAAACTTATCGACAATTGCTACCAGAAGACGTTTAAGATTCGTGAGAAACCTCAAAACTGCGCATCCACCTTCAGAGATGAACAGGTGCACGCAGAGAAGAGAAATATTATTTTGACGTTTGATGAAATACGGCTTTCCACAAAAATGCATTTCGATCGTATTCATTCCCAACTTGGAGAAATAGTGGAGGTGGGAACATGTGATATGTGAGGATACATCACTTTGGGAAATATGAAGAGAATTTTGGCCGGCAAATAAGTATGCGGACCGTTTATTCTCGCAAAATTTGCACCCTTAAGCAGAGAGAACAAAAAAATATTTTCCTTCTTCACACCGAGAATATTTTTCAAATTTACTATTGGTTTTGAACCAGTAGGGTAGATTATAAATAGACATAGCCCATACAATTGAATAAAAATATATTTCCTTACCTCTCATAACAAATCGCAATCTGAGATCCGACACTAGAATATGTCCTCCTTCCATTACACATACTTCCTATCTACCTTCATTTCTGACTATCCAATATCCCTTCCTCGTTTGCCTAACTCACTCCCCTCTATTACAGTCTTCTACATCCCATTGTCAATTAGAATTATCCTACATCCGTCTTTTCTGCCTCCTTTGGATTTCTCCAAACGATCCCCTCGCCTCCCCAAACATTCGGACAACTTCCTCGTTTGTTTGATAAATTTTCAAATGATGCTTTTAATTGTAGTTTTACGACTTGAGTCGTCGATTTATTGTATTTACGTATGTATATTATGATTATTTGTTCCTTTATTAAATAGATCATTCATGATTTTTAAATATTAATAGAATTATCTCCAAAAGACAACATGAGAAAATTATACATATGGCATTAATGTAATGAAATCAGCCCCCAAACACTGCTGACCCACCAGTTGGTCACTCATGATTACTCTGAATCTATGGAATATGCACTGTTAATAATTTACATTGCCGTTGACTTACGAGGTAGTGAGGAGACATATGGTGCGTGCATTTGCCAGGCAGTTACTTGAGAATAATGAACCAGAATTTAATATGTGACCATATCGGTTTCAGCAAAGAACCGTTTGAAAAATATGAAAATTTGAATGCGGAGATGTTAAGTGATTTGAATATTATCGAACGAAATCCACAAAATGACTCAATGTTAAATTTGAGTGAGAAAACCCGTTCTATATACGACAAAATATATAATAAATGCAACAAAATATCGAAATTTCGTAAAACTGAAGGAATGAAGAATTAAAAATAACGTGGAATTACAACCCATGAACAGTAAATCTATACAGGCAAAAGGTGGGCTAGCAAAATCGACGAAAGAAATAAACATGAATTCTAACAATAATGCTTGCTGTGGTTTCACTTGACCAATAAAATTACAAAATTGGTGTATCAGGTCATACACAAAATCTGCCGTAAATTTTCGTATTCGTATTTACCAACGGCTACAGTTAGATGACCACATTAAACCATATGTACGTAACACAATTAAGTCCAGGTAATTAATACAAGAATATCCCAAATGATGCTATAAATCGTATTTAAACCCACGGCCTACGGGTAACCGAGTTGACAATCTATTCTAACAAACTCCACTGGTGCTTTCGACTTATTTCAAATTTTTAATTTCGTATTGACGCCATAATACTAATTGTTCGACTAATAATAGTTAAGTTATCCTTCTGGTAAATATAGGTAAAATTTGAAAAATTACCGCTTACAGAATTGGCAACAAGTTCCAGATTCATACTCACGATTACTATCTAAACATTGTCATACGTTAATACTTTTCATAAATAACAGGATCACGAAAATCATTTCACTTTGCCTTACAGCTAATTAAGCGATTTTTACCGTGTCCTCGGCTGTCGCACCGAGGAACTGTAGATACATTAAGGCATTAGACATTCACATGTGTATACAGACATTCTTTAGTACTTCCAACTCTTCGTTGCATACGATCATGAACGGTGGTCTAACCGTAGCTATCGCAAACCTGAATGAAATGCGGAATAAAAATTTGATTGGGCAGTTTCTGGATTAATTAAGATGAGGGCGAAACTCTTGAGAAAGTTAAAAGTTCGCAAAAACTTGGCAACTTCTTACGCCTTCCTTAATCCAGAGGTATGTTTCAGAGTTCGCCCTCTCTCATTTCACGAGCCCATTACCGCTCTGACTTCCCCGACACTAATCGGTGCAGCCACCGCTCTGACATTCTACACCTGCGCCCATCTCCCCTCTCGCTTCCAATCCACTCTCGGAGATCTGACCTTCCCTCTCGGTTGCGGCGAAGAGACTCAAAAGTTATACCTTGGGAAACGTGGAATGGGTCCCGATAACGAAATAATGTCATTAATGCACAAATGTGGCCCACGAAAGGCACGTCCTTTCCCCGAGAATCACGTAAAAGATACAAAAACCATAACTTAACTCAAGAGTGCTATTTTATTTCGGCATGTAATTGACTCAACATCGAAAATGAATGACGTTAGCACTGTAGGCGTATGACAACCGCACAAAAAGGAAAAGATTCTCATTTTAGGAGGGGATGGAAACATGGACGAAAAATATATACGGTATGATAGCTAGTACAAACAAGAAATTGGACGTAGAAAGAGGTTAAATCTTGGAGGAAGCTCACATAGCTTTCAGAGCGCCTCAGAGCCTTTCTATTTTATCCAATATTATAATAAAAAAGTCTTATAAAGTCCTTCTATTTCATTAAAGATTACGTATAAAAAATCTCAACACCATGTCTTTAATGGAACCCAGCGAAATAGCATTCTTAAATTGTCATGGGGAAAATTCACCGGAGTAATCTGATTCAATAGTAATAATCTGATTCAATAGTAATCTATTCAAGAATAAGACTCGTTCCACTATTCAGATCATGTTGTACTTTCTCATAATATTTTAAAATTCTTGTTTTAACCGATAATTTCCAAGGGCGTAAGTAGACAGAATTAGGACATTTTAGGTTAACTTCAGCTGAAAAGAAATATTTTTTTGTCGGGGAATAGTTTACTGGCTCTCCATCTCGAGGAATCCAGGTTCGAATTCCGGTGAGTTAGAATATTCATAGGTATCGCCATCTCTTCTTGGGTGCTATGTTAAGAGTACTTCTTTGAAGTACACCATCCGTCGAATGTAATGTGAAATTGCATGACTCCTCGGTGTCTTTCGTTAAGAGTAGACCAATGCTGAGATTGTATGACTCTCAACCCTTTTTCCATTACTTGAAAACCCAACCTCCACCGAATCGCCCAGCTTTCTATATCTGTGAACTTAGAAAACGTAAAAGCTACATGAAGAATGGAATCTTTCTAAGGTTCTATCCTGTAGATAATATTTTATTTGATATTCTATTTGGAACTTAGATTGCAGAAATATGTTTTTAGCTGCGAATAAAATAATGCTCTCTTGGAAATTATCTAATTTGAAGGGTCGTTTAAAGTAAACCACTACAACGTTTGCAGCTGCAGTGATACAAACTCGCGGTAACGTTTTTAGTTATTATAAAGAAGAGAAAAATTTGCGCTTTCTTTAAACCTATAATTCAGGTGAAATTCTTTAAAAGAAATACTATTCTTATAAAATCAATTGGGACTGTTTCGGGGATGGGATAAAATGAGCTCAGAAATTACGTTTCAACGAACATAATGGTATAAATGCATCCCATACACTCCTGAAAATTTAGATGTAAAACCTAAGTAGATATTTTTTGACCATCTGATGTATAACATAAATCGAGACAAAGAAGTTGTTTGGGAATGAAAAGTACATATGTACATTTTATGTTAATAATATATGAATGTTTCCCAGCCGCTACGAAATATTTTACCAAGGGTGTGTCGAAATAAATACGGTCACATCAGTTATTAGTTCATTTCATATTTAATGAACTGTCTTGACCCTTAAATATTTCTTCCAGTTTTGGCTTACGTTATTTGAACTCTTTCCCATGAAATATGCTAAAAGATTATATATATTTAGAGTTTATATATCTCTGATTCATTCCCTTTAATATTTTCTCTTTGCGATTTCCTTTTCAGGTAAGTTTGCTTCCCCAGAGGGAAATTCGTCGGACTGATAAGAAAGGGCGATCGGGAGTAGCGATCGGACAAAGTGAGTTGGGATCGATGACTTTCTCTTACAGCACAGTTTCACTCATACTTTTCTCGGAAAGAAACTTACTAAATTATTTGCGATAAGATGAAAAGGATTTTTTAAATTAACCTCGAAGAATAAAAGTGTTAATTTTCCAGAAGATTATTGTTGTAAGGACATAAAGTGTGGGCAGAGGCGGATCCAGGGTAGACCCTCGGGAAAGGGGGACCTATGTCAGTAAGAAATTGAAATTAATGGTTTTGTTAACATTAAATCAATTTGATATTAAGGAAAAAGAACTGCGAAATGTTCAACAATTTATTAAAATCGAATAAAATAATTATCACGTCATACAAGTGTCTCGGATGAGAAGGGAAGCATGACCCCCCGACTTTTGCCCTCTGAAACCTAAATTGAATACTGAACACCTCAAATAAATTATTGATTCCCAAAAAAAATCACTAAATTGATCGTTAGAAAATTTAGGCGAAAATTCATAATTGGCGTATTGAAAATACATCATGATTCCGCGAATACTCAATTAGGCTGCCTTCAATAAATCGCAACACTATCACGAAGAAAATGTGCAATTAATTTAAGAAAGAATTTATTCGGCACATTTACTTTTCTGGATGTCATTTAGTCTGAGGGAATGTTTTTATTTTGTAATGAATTTAAATAAATTAGTATATTTAGTCAAGAACTTATATCAATTCAAAGTAATTTACTTATATAAAGTATTTAATAATGTATTTAATTTAGCATGAGGGAATGGAAAAAACAATAGGAATGTTTTCCGATATGCTACCAATAAATTTTCAAATATTATAATGTTCCTAATCAATAAAAGTAAATAAGCCCTCCGAGTGAAAAATGCTAAGGTGCTGAGGTTGGTTAAATTCCTTACGGGATTGCTAACTGCGATAAGCTATCATTATCGTGCTAACATTTCCACAAATGCCATAGGCAAAGTTACCAAGCTAAATTTGAACGACCATGCGTGGTTTTTTATTGATTTTTTTCAATGATTCCATTCGATCTTACTTTCAAAATAAATTAGTGTGGAAGCATTAATTTTGAATATAAAATCCAAGTCCAGCTAATGGCATATCCATTTCGGGAGAGGCAAAAAATGAATCGAAAGCGAAAGTGATGAAACACAGGTCGTAGTTGATAGAAAATGGTGATTAATTCCCTCGCGGGGAAGAAAAATGCACAGAATTGAGAACTCGACGGATAAAAGATAGTAAGAGTCCCCCACCCCCCCGCGATTTAAGGAGGAAAAGGGATTGTTGCGTAAGAGAAAAGGTGAAGGAGAGAGGGAGCGCGGGGCGAACTGAGGGCGAGTTGAAGTGGTGACTGGGGACACGAGAATAGCCGTGAGGGCGAGCTGAAAACGAGCCAAACCCATTCTATGTCGACCATTCCCCTCCATTTAAAGAAAAAACCCCAAAAAGAGCAAAAAAAAAGAATGGGGGAGGAACGAACGACAGAGGCACTTGCGCTCGGAGGAGAGAGAGAGAGAAAGAATGGTTGAGGCCTTTTAAGGCGAGAAAACGCACTCTTCCCCGCAGTCCAATCTTATTCGACGCGGTAGCAAACTGGAAAGGGGACTGGCATCGGAAAATGGACGAAATAAAGACACCCAAAGAAGAGGCCTAAAAGGGTGTGGGACTGTTAGATTACGAGGGATACTCATGAGGGAGGGGAGACGAAATACGTGTCCTCCCCGAGAACAGTGGTGAGAAGGTATAAGCCACGAAATTAAAATAAATGGCACGACTCTCGTTTCACAACGGAAGCAAACACGAATGCATATCTGTTTGCATAATGCAAAGGGTATGTGGCAGCGGGTGCTATGACATAAGCTATTAATACAGAAATATGAAATTTCATATGTATAAATGTTTTTGTACGAACATCGTATATTTTTATATATAGTGTGCATGAATACATGCATACATATATACTTAATACATTCTAGTAATTAAAAATTGAAAACAATTAGGGCAAACATATATATATACAGGGTTCGTCCGGAAAATAAGTTTATGATGCTCATTGTCTTTTTTGACAAAAGGGGAGTCGTCCACTACGAATTTGTACCTGAACGACAAACTGTAAATCCTGCGTTTTACGTCCAAGTGCTCGACAGGCTTCGAAAACGAGTCGCCCGCGTCCGGCCAGCGATCAAAAACATCTGGCGGCTGCATCACGGCAATGCGCCGTCTCACACCGCGCTTGTCGTGTCGGACTTCTTGGCCAAGCACGGCGTGGAAACGCTGCCGCACCCGCCCTACAGCCCGGACTTGGCACCACCGGACTTCTTTCTGTTCCCGAAGATAAAGAGGAGTTTGAAAGGAACGCGATACGGGACTTTGGACGCCGTCAAAGAGGCCGTGACGACGTGTCTTCGAGAGGTTCCCGATGATGCCTTCGCGGGAGCGTTCCAGGAATGGGAACGCCGCTGTAACAAGTGTATCGACTCACAAGGCTCCTATTTTGAGGAATATTAGCTTAAGATATGTAAAAGTGTAATAAATTTTTTTTCCGAGCTCAATACACTTATTTTCCGGACGAACCCTGTATATTTATATTATACGTGTATACATATATATACGTATACATACGTCTTATACTCTGATGAAGGTGGCTGGGACCACCGAAATATGGAAGTGAGTTATGTTTTTGCTAATTTTCTATTATTAATGGGCAGTGTGCAACAAGAATAATTGAACGCCATAAAAGGGCTATATTAGACGGCCCCTTTGCATTAGATAGCCTATATATAATATAGAAAAATATAATATTTTACATGGAAAGAGATATAAGGAAAAGGGATAGGAACATATATATATAAAGGACAAAGACAGGAGAGTAATTAGCACAAAAGCACAAAGAATGGACACTCCCTCAGAATGCCTTCAATCCTGAAGATGGCCACCTATCCGTCGAAGCATCAAACATACTCGTGAGTGTTATACATATATTTGCGTCGTCGTTAAAAATAGTTCGTTTTTGAAGATATACGGAGTATGTTTTTTTCTATATATTATATATATATATATATATATACCACTTGAGCTATGCTATGACCACAATTGTGGTTAGAGCAACGGCCCGGCAAGTCGAAATATCCGGCGTTCAAGTCCCGGTCAAGGAAATATAGTATTTTTACGCTTGTCATTTGCTCAATTTAGCCTTCCCCACCTCTCCCGTGTTCGTTCTTTATACGTGCACCTATCCCTTTTCCTTATATCTATTTCCATGTGAATGAATATTTGTTCACCAAATTGCGAGATTTCGTGTTTGAATGAATATATATGTAAACAGACATGAATCTGCGACTGCAATACACCAACAACATGCAATGCAGAATGAAATTGATGCATATATAAATCGTTGGACCTTTATTCTCAGGAATTTTTCCAATTACTAATAAATGTCTGATGGTGAATATTATTTCATATACTTAAGAATAAAATCTCATTCGGTAGCGGAGGTATAGAGGTGTGATTCCTAATGTTCAAGGACTACAGATACAATTTTATAAGACCTTGTTTAATAAAAAGGAAAACTTTTCAAAGGAAATGCTTTTCCCTTTTAGTTTTTTATATCGCCTATTACCCAATCCTTTGTTTCATTTTAACTGGTATGTAACCCTTTAGCTATTAGCCACATTGTAAGTCTTACTGTGTCCTGGATCATTGTTTATTCGTGTTTAAGTGCCAAATTTGGCAGCGGCGTCGACGTATTTCCTCTTCGTCGTCTTAAAGACTAGAGAGAAGGATCGAGTCGAGATAATGCCCATTTCAGGAAAAAGAAAGCGAGAAGAGTGGGGTCTCTGACGGCGGAGATAAGAAAAAGAAGAAGCAATAGAGAAAAGCAGTCCTCGGGGAGTAAGTTGAAGATAAGAGGTAGAAAAGATTTTAACAGACAGTTGAGGAATGGGGAGCGCGAAGTAAGATATAATGGTACGTATAATAAGGTGATGGAAGTAGGAAACTTCTTTTTTATCACCATAGGGAAATATGAGCTGTGGAGGGGAAAAAATTGTGAGAGCGGATAAAAGCTGTTGGGAGTCTTTCCTTCGCAACGCACTGAAGGGAAGAGAGATCCAACAGCGTAATGGAAACGAAAGTGCAAGCAAAGAGAGTGACAAGAAAATCCGATAAAAATAAAATACAGGATGATTCATTTCCCAGCGAACTTCAATAAACTTAACTTTGACCTTCTTCATCATAAAATTTATGAAAGAAATCTTGGGTATTGAACACAAAAATTTGCTCATTTTTTGCATCAGAATTATTTATAACATATTCTTAAACATGTTTAAGATAATAATTAAAACTGTTGGGAATATAATTATGGGCGTTCTAAAATTGCAACGTGGAAAAGGATGATAGTGTGAGAGTTAGTGAGTTGGCCAAATGTCGGCACAAGCATAATTGCTGAGCTTTCAAGGTGGTTAATATCTCTAACGTCTTCCACGAGAGTATAAGCTCTTTCTTTTTCCTTCTAGTATTCGCAAACTTCCAGTATTTCCGTCGTAATTTCATTCTGACTGTTTAAAATTAGATCCCACCCGTAGAAAAGGCGGCAACCTTAATTTCATTATGATGGAACTCAGCTTCTGTAAAAGACAAAACAGAGATAAGCCAGTTCCTTATTGGAAACTAACTGCTAATTGTGAAAATACTTCGAGATTTATAAAATTGTATAATATCCTAAATGTCTGAAAAACTAAGGTGACGCAGGCAATGAAAGATCATTATAATAAGACCTTTTAATCGCCTAACTAAATCTATATTGAAAGAAGGAAAATCCAAATACGAGCATATTCCTTACTACATCCCAAATTAGTACGTCCACAAACAACATGCAAAAAATTGACTGCGACAGGACACAAGAGTATACAACCTTTGAAGTAATTTAATATGCGTTACCATTTTTTGGGAAAATATATGCAGATCTACATCTGCATATCTCAGTTGCTCATCTTAGTCTTTCTTCCAGGCCAAATTTTCGAGACGCAAAGTTACGCGGCCTTCAAGTCAAAATAGATCGTTTGACTATTAATGTTTTTCATTAAATACAAGTATCAAAAGTATATGAAATATTACACACGAGGTTTTCTAATAAGAACTTTTGTTTATTAAGCAGAAAAAACTCATTATGGCTCGGCAACAAACTTAATGAATGTATAGGAAACATTTAAATGAAGATTTCCTAACAAATATTTTGTTTGGTATATTGCATTTCTTATGATAGTCAAGTAACGAACATATTAAAGGTATTGAAAATATAAAAGACGCAATTTCCTAAGAAAAAATATCGTTTAACGATTTGGCACAGTTTGTATTGATGCAGGGACAAACCATTGCTATTCATTCGTCTAAAATGCTCCTTAATAATATGATTAAGGTATAAGATGCGTCCTTAAACAACGTAAGGCTATTTTCGGCTTTTTATTTACTCCTCCTCACTCTGTTTAAGGAGCCGTAAGACAACCTCTCCCTTCTTAATTATCGGAGCTCTTATTGATAAGTGAAACAAACACTTTTTTAAAAAAAACGAAGGCATTTAACTTTGTAGAAATACGAATAATTTTTCACTTTGGTTATCTGATGATCACTTCAATTTCAATCGCTCTTTTTACTGAAATGAGTTCACAGCTTAGAAATTGTTTTTGTGCGTGTTTTAGTGATTTCAATATAAATAACGCTGAAATTAAACCAATCTTTCAAAACTTTTTATTAAGAAGCATTACGATTGTTAGCAATAAAAAGTTGCTGAAATAATTCAGTAGCCAACCGTTTCCAACATCATGGGCACATATCGCACTCGGCATTATACGTTAATATCGCACCCTCTCTCCCACAATGTACTTACGTAATTTAAAGGGGGATCAGTGGAGTGGTGGCTAAAGTATAGGCTCCCCACTGAGAGGGTCCGGGTTCAAATTCTGAAGACAACACATATTTTTCAGTGGTATCCTAATCCTTACTTGAGGTGCTTTGTAAAGTGCACTTTAAGTGAGTACGACGTCCGTCGGATGGGACGTTAAACCTCAGACCCCTTGGCACCTTTCGACAAGGGTAGGCTAATGCCGACGTCAGGTTTCACTCCACCCCTCCGTTCCCATTCACCTCTACTGGCGCAAATGGCCTTAGCTGTCGGTCGCCTCCCCACAAAAAATACTACTGTAATTCAAATACAACCCACAAAGGATTACTGTAGTATCTTAACCGATCTAATTACTCATCGACACTAGGCACACTTCAATATAACGTAATCGTGGTACCTAAACATCACTCTAAATTATTTGAAGTCACCACTCCAACGCCAGATAAAAATAATGAGTAATAAATTTACTGAACACTGGTTGAAAAAATATATGTTTGTGCGATGTTTCAAAATGAAGAGTAATCACTGCCCATTTCAAGTGATTTCATGCCGTCAGGGTCATTTCAAATGAACGTACATCCGGTAATGTTTGTGTCAACGGTCACAGCAAACTTTTGTTTTAAAAATGTGAACTTATATGGCATGTGGTGCCCAATGAAAATGTTTTAAAATATGAGATAAATACGTGAAACGTTTTCTGAACTCTGTTTTTCCAAAACTTCCCTATCGCTGGGGATTGACGTTCGACGTGTAAGGACATACCAACACTCAAATGTCTGCTACGTGCCAAGTCCTCATTCTTTGATCGTCTGCGAGGGGAAACAAAAGTGAGGAATAATAATTCGTTTCGTGGAAGAGATTCGGAGACGGGAGGGATCTTTCTTCTTTGGTTTAATTCTGGAGACGTGTCTCTCATACCTTCACGCTTTATGAGAACCCCCCCCCCCACATCTCCATAGTCGTTCCTCACCTTTGTCTCAACTTTACCTCCGGCGAACTCCTCACTACGTCGAATCCACAGGGGGGAGGGGAGGGGTTAGGTCGCCGCGGCTGTGTGCTTTCCCATGACCCCTGCAAAGTTTCATTCAGCATCTCTTTAAAACACTTAGGAGATCTTAATCCTTTGAAAAAAAATGGAGAGTTCCCGAAAGAGGACGGAGTTAAGAAGCGCCGTGTAATTCCGCGGATTAATCTACTGACTTTTTAGTGCGTGCCCTCTCAGCAAAATTAGAAGCCATTATGCAGAGTGATAACGGGATGAGCCATAACAGAGCAGAAATATCGTTAATGAAAGGGGGTTAGAATATATTTGCTCTTATTTACGCATAGACCAAATTCTATCATGCTAAATAGATCAAAGACGCAAGAAAAGAGCGTAAACTTTGTAGGCATAACTACGTAACCCGTAACTGTCTTTGTTTCTAGCTGTAATAATTAAAAACATAATGTGGCCGAATAATGTAGACAAGAAAAGTTTGCTGCGCGTGATGTAAAAATGTAATTAGTGAATTTTTCCCCACTTGAGAACTTTTGGGGTTTTCAAGGAACGAAGAGGCAAGTTTGTAACGTGAAACTATATGACACTTAATAAGCAGTTCCAACATCATAGGGCATCTGCTTCTTAAGCGGGTTCAACAACAATTCCCCACTTTCTACTCCAAGGCAAACTTTCCTCTGCCTTTTTCTATGTTTTGCCATAGGGTATTCTTTTTCTCGCACAGGTCAAACATCTTTATATCCCTTCCCCTTTTTAGGTGAGCTCAGTCCGGTGAAATTGTAAAAAAAAACACTTTCAAACTTGCAAAAATAGCAATTGATTGTGTCGCATCCATGTCGGTGACATTGGCATACCGTTTCCGAAAAAGCACTTTACTTGTAATTAATTTCTTTAGGTGATTTCTATGTAGGTAGAGTTGATTTTCGCACTAGGTAATGTCCTCCCCAAAAACGTATCTTATAGATATATTTGAGTAAGCATTGCAAAATATATGGATTCATTAAAATCATCGAAAATTATGCTAGGTTTGCTAATATTCCTTGTTAAAAAAGATACAAATGTTTTAGACCAATTTGTTACTTTTAAATTGAACTGTTCCTAAAATAATCATTATATACTTGTAATTTTAATAAAAATTTCAGCGATTAAGTGTTTCTTTAAGCTTCTACAAAACAAACCATCGAAAAAGTTACATGAAATACAGTCAGCAGATACCAGTCAACAAGATGAAGTATCCGATTACTCATGAGAAAATAATGTTTTATCCTAGATTATATTTACTTATAGCCTATGTTTTATAAGCATTAAATGCCAGTTAGCGTCCTTTTGAAGCTAAACCACTCATTATAACACGCAACCCTCACGTAAATATTTCAATTACTGGGGTTAGTAGTATTCCATTCCTCCAACTAGTAATACTAAAACAATCCAAATCCAATAAAATGAAAACTATCCACCATACCCTTATAGTGGATTCTAATAAAATGGTAAACAAATTCTCGCCAATTTTATGCTAATTTTCGAAATTATTGTGAAAGCTTGTAAATATTTCCAAATATGCCAAGTACGAAATATAGTCTTTTCATTCATCTAACCTGAATTTTCAAGGTGAAATAGTCGTGAAAAAGTTTTTCGATGGGTTGTAGAAAAAGTGGTGCAGAAAAAAAACACAAATATAAGTGAATGAAGGAAGAGGTGACCTCTGTTAGGATAAACTGGGATAAAAGAGCGTGGAGGAGTACGGTAAGAGGAGCGACAAGTGGAAGTGTAGCTAAGCGTGGTGGAGGGTAAATTGTGTGTCGTCAGTGAGCGTCCACCACATTCTACTCTAATACTTTGTTTATACTACTCCAAAATCTCTTAAATTAGACTCGGAGAATATTTTAAAGTTAATAAGGACTTCCTTATTATTTTAAATCCAATTTTATGTAGAACTGTTAACCTCATTGTATTCAGGCATGAGAAATAATATTTTTCGGCGAAAGCGGCAGGGATGATATTTACATTTAAATTAACGACAAAGACGAAAACTCTTTCAATTATCCACTCAATAAAGATTTATTTTTAAGTGCAAAATTATGTAGTACATAGAAATTAATCGAAATTAAATCTTTATTAAGTGGAAAATTGCAAGAGTTCTCATCTCTGCTATTATGTAACAGTTCCACCACATCACACCTGAATCTTTAATTTATATTTTATTTAAATTTTTGTCCAAAATCAGAGGTCATTCCATGCGTTCATAGAACTAAATAAATTTCATTATATGTCAACCAATTGACATTGCTGGAAAGGACATTCGAATTGACTACTATATGTTTAACTAACCAGTAAAAATCTATCTAACTTAACAGTTATTAGACGTAAGATATGCGTAACGAAAGGAAATATATTTCAAAATAAAATGTTATCATCATTTGCACCGAGTGAGAATGAGAATGCATCAACCGTGTTTGACATCGTAGTGAGGTCTACTAGACTCCTTGGTCCTGTCGATTCAACAGACCTTGTCAAATATCTGAAAATAAACAAGCTATAGTCGTTAATTTAGACGAACGACATATTTAAAATCATATATGTCGAGTGCCTGAATGTAATGTTCACCTGTCCAAAATTCCAAAATTCCCTCCCGTGCTATCGTTCCACGTCACCCACCCCTGCATATATAAGTAATTTCTTAATTATGGTTGCACCATGGTTATATTTTTAGTAAAAAAACTGTCAAAACTACGAGAAAAATAATAATGCCTTGTTTCTATGTTATTCTTGCTCAGTAAACAAATATGAATATTTCTTCCAGCACAATATTTTTATTTAAAGATGTCCCAAGTTGTAATAGTAGTTGAACTAAGGGAATGGAAAACGATACGTTTTTTCCTATTTCCCCAAAGATGAACTTAGCCAACTGTGATTGAGAAATATTCCAGAGGAAAAACTATATTACTTCTCTTAACTCAGTAGATTGTCATAAACATTTTTCTGTGTGTAATATTGCTTGGGGTACGACGTAAACCGAAAGCAACAAAGTCAAAAGAATATAGGCTTTGCATTACCCCGAACTGTCACCAGCAAAAACCCCAACAATTTCAATTCGCCCCCCAGCGTACCAAAGCATTGCAAAACCCCCACTAAGAAGGAATACTGCAAAGAGAGAGAGAAAGAGAATGAACTTCGCTTTGCTTTGAGCAGGAAGGGATGGGTAGATTCGGATGTGAAAGAATATTACGCGGAATTCCTGCAGCGCTAAAAAAAACAAATGTTCATATAATTTCTATTCCATCTTTTATCTTTATCTTCGTGTTGTTGATTAAGGTAATAATTTGATTGTTTTCCTATTTTGATCCCGCAACAGTGCCCAGTATTCAACCTAGCATTATAATTAATTTTGAGCTTAAAGTAGTTGAGGATGGAGACTGCGGTCTGGCCTTGGATTCTCCCTCAAACCTGTAGGGTTCCGTGATAAATATTTTGAGAAAGGTGAGGTTATTTACGAAGTTTTACTTGAACATTTGTTCGTGATTTTCATTAGTCTTGAGTAGCCTACATCAAATAGTCTAGTTTAATTCAAAATAAAGGAAATGTTTGTTTGGTAACCGGTATTGATGCTGAAATATTCCTAAAGCGGGAATTTCATTTGGACTATTGGACGAGGGAAAATTTTCCCTCGTGCCATAGTCCGAACAAGTAACTTAAACTTTTCCATAAATTAACGATGTAAATATATATATATATATATATATATAACTTAGACAGTAACACACAGCACGAGAACACATAAAAAGAACACTCACAATAATATCTTGATAATTTCGACGGACTCGAGCTCCGTCATCTTCGGAAGATAACATATGACTTCCGAAGAAGACGGAGCTCGAGTCCGTCGAAATTATCAAGATATTATTGTGAGTGTTCTTTTTATGTGTTCTCGTGCTGTGTGTTACTGTCTAAGTTTTTTTTATTCAACACTTCCGGTTACTTCGAAGAAATCATCTATATATATATATATATTCTGGTAAGACATTGATTATAATAATTATTAATGCTGTTATAGGATTGTGTAGACATTTAAAATAATTTCAGTAGTGACTCATTATTGATGGTTTCAAATAGGTACTAAATTAAACTTACGGCATTATTTTTAAATGACATGTATCACTCGTGTGTAGATTTTCACTGATCGTAATTTTCTCTTTCTTAATTGTCCCTTCCTACGGGAGATAGGGGACAACATAGCATTTTCCCTTCAGTTAAGATTATTTGTTACACTCCTACGATTAGCTTTTTAAGGGGATTTCTCTTATGATATTGTTTGTTATACCCAGGTTATACCCTCTGGGAAAAATTGGTTTCACTCTTAAAGCGCCCAAATTCGGGGTTGCCGTGATAATTCTCTTCGTCAAGACCGTTTTCTGAGGACCCTCCCAATACAGTTAAACTGGGTCTCTACATTATTCTAAGGCCATTGCATCCCCGAAAATCCAAATGGGTGTAAATGTAAAATTCCTCGAGAAAACTGAGCTTGTCGTGCAATGATTTCTGCCATTGCGCATGAATAAACATCATTAACTGGGTCATACGTAAAATCAAAGGAAGTACCGCGGCAAAAATATAATTGGCTTTCACAAACATATACAGTCCTTCAGTTAAAAATGACACAACAGTTTTGGACCCACATTAGATAGAATAAATAACAAACATCGCTAAGTTACAAAGAGAGCCTACTTGCTACGTGATAGGTCGGCATAGGAGAAAGAATAGAATAACTGAGATGTAGAGCGTGTTAGGAATAATTCACTTGAGGCAAGAAGGAGATATAGAAATTTTTTAATGTCTTAGCTTGTGCGTCAATTTTTCGTGAAAGACCTTGTGGAAAGCTTTCTTGAAGTCTAAAAAGACTGCATCCAATTGTCTTTTCCTTTCCTCAAAAAGGCTCAAGTGTGTGATGAAATGTGCGCAAAGTTTTTGCTCGGTTCTTGACACACAATCAGTTAACACGTCCGCATTAACCTTTGAAAGGATTGCATTTTAAATAATGTTATAAAATGATTTGCATAGATGTATCAATGATACATAAAAATATTCCTATCGCCTCGCAAAGATAACAAGTCACCCGGAACCCTTAGGTCTGTTTCAGAACGCCGTTATGGAAAGCAAAATCACCCAAATTCATGTTCCAAATTTTATGGGCACCATTTTACCCATAAAAATGTATATCCGTCAGCAGCTTTCACTAAAAAACAACATTGAAAGTACCACAATTTAAAAAAGAAAAACCGAATATGAATTATTTTTTATAGAAATAATTTGAAACCAGTACGGCAGCATATGGATTCTCTTGTCGAGGTCTATTGTTCGAAGTCGTTAAGTGCCAACTATTTTGGGCTTACCGTAGTTTTTGCCCATTTCAAATCTTGATGAGAAAGTTACAAGTCTGCTCGCAATTCAGATACTTAATAAAATATTAAATGATTAAATATCTGAGAAATTTCTCAAGGGACAGACGAATTCCCCTGCATTCCTATCGCTTTTACAAATCGAAACTCAAATTGCCCACTCGAAAAGGAGAAATGTATCACGCAATAACGTATAACTCACCAGCCACGTGCTTCTCACTATCTGTTTATAATAATCGTATTAGCAGATCTAGCAATAATGATAGGTAGCTTTAATACCGACCGACATATCACTCGAAGGTCACTGTCTAGAGAAAATGAATAAGTTCACAATGCGAACATTTTCGCTGAACTCTGTCAGCAATGACCTTAGAACTTAATTGATTATTTAACTACCGTAAAAATTGTTACTCTGGAATCATGAATTATGCACCAGTTCCAACTCTAAGTCATATTCTTCACCTTTCGTCAGTAGGCAACCCTATTAACTACAACTGATTGAATCACTCAAAGGAAAGCACTTAGGGATTATTTTCCGATAGAAAAAAGGAACACTCGAAATACACATTTACATTGCTTTTCACAGCGATACTTAAATCGCCAAGTAATTGTGAATTCAAGGTTATGGAATTTCCTTTTTTATATTGATCCTCAAGTTCAATGGATTTAGTCTGCAGGCCTCAGAAGAGAAGGGCTACTCGTCTAAGCGTATAAACATAGTCGATTTTCTCAGCCCCATTGCAGGTGATGATCCGTCGTCTGTTTAGTATGTAATGAAGAAATGTCGCTAAGATTCCAATTCATACCTATTTAGTTTGGCTTTTATTAGACATAGTTCCTCATCAACACGGTCCATTTTTACATATATATTGAATGAGTTGATTCGAGAGATGTGTAATTTCATCCCGTATACTTTTGTTCTCCAATCGGCAATCACCACTTGAGGGAGAATTAATACGTCACGTCCTGAAGTGGTCAAGGATCAAAATGTACCCTCGAAAATGTTATCTCCTGACAAATTCTCAGTTGGCCTGGGTCCCTCGCCTTATTTAACTCCCTGACTCCCCAAATTTTCGACGATGGTGAGGCTGGAGGCCTCGCAAAGAAGGGTTGGGAAAGGAAAATATGGAACGGAGGGTTGAGGGAGGGACGTGCTTGAGAAGAGGAGCGAAACGTTGACCTCCATCCATCCCTCAACCCATCTCCGTGACGGGAAACACACCGGAATATCAAGAGGAGGCGACGAAGTTGTCTCTCCCGTCGTAACACCCACCCCCTCCCCTCCACTTGGCACTTGGGGTTAGAGACGTAAGCAGCAAGGGGGTAGACTTGTGAGATACCGAGGTGGGGAGAGAGAGGGAGGTGAGTGAATGAGAGAGAGAGAGAGAACTCGAGGAGGACGATGCTGGGAGTGGTATATGGAGACGAGAGGATATGCCCAACCACGGCAGGGGAAGATTGGTAGCCGACACGAAAGGGATGGCCCGTGAGAGAGGTCGCGTTGCAAGGGAGGAGATTAGGGGGAAGGGGAGGTGGCCGGCGAAAGGAAGGGTAAGGAGGGGAGGGGAGGGAAGAGGGGGGGGAGGAACGTTGGAGATTGAAGGACGAGTGGAGAGGAGGCGAGGCCTTGGGAAGGAGGGAAAGGGACACTGTTCTGCGGTTTGAGTGGTCACTTTGCGGGGGTAGGATGTCGTGCTCGCCCGGGAGTGAAGAAAGTACTTGGGAGGAACGAGAGGAAATTCACCGAAAAGTTTTTCGGAGGCGGCTCCGGCGGGGAAGCCGAAGTTCCACTTCGAGGCCGGTCCCCCTGCAGAAATGAGGAGCACCTGACAAAAATTTAGTCACGGGAAACTCAGTCGAAAAATTAAGTTGGTCGCTCGCTACCCGAGTGACCAAGGAGGTCGAGACGAGGAAGAAGGAGGGGTAAGACAGAGAGAGGAACAAACATGGATGTTGTAATTTCCGGAGTACAGTGTTCCCAACCCGTGCCGAAGGAGAAATTCACCAACTCGATGACATCATGAGTTGCCCGTCATTTACAGGTCCTTGGTTTCATGAATGTACTTATGAATTCTTCAATTTCCAAAACTTAACAGTCACTGAATACGAGATGCGTGTTGAATGATAATCATAATATAGTTCGTCTAATTTTAAGCAGACAAAATACTTAATAAAAATCATTGTGGTCGAATGCCGCCCTGTTGGAAATATGTTACAATCTTTCCTTAAGAGTGAATATAAAAAAGTTAAATATTCCTTCTCAGAGGCAGAGACGCGGGTTGAAGATCCATATAGGTCAAGAAGGATTCCCCGGAAAATATTTGGCTCTGAAACTTCAGAGCATACATTTTGCTTGAATAATAAATGAAGATGAACCATGATATATGCCGTTTGTAGAGATATTCTCATGGTATTATTCACTGACTTTCAAAAATCACTGTTCCTAATGACTCACGGATACTGAAATGGTTGAGAGAGGAAAAATGTTATCAGTAGACATTGCTCTAAATTAGTTCGCCTTTATAGATTCCAGATTCTTAAGGGCTGTTGCATTTAAAGTCATTGTCAAGGATAAAACTTGAACTTTCAATTAGGAAAACACGAGAAAATATGTGCCGTCTGCGTAATCTGTACCTGAAGGTGGACGACGGGGAATAAATGGAAAAATAAAATGAGATGCGAAGAAGTACAGTTATACAAGGGTGGTCTGAAAAGCTTCCGACCTAACAAAGATACAAGACATTTTTTCTGAAATTTTCTGAGTCGGAAACTTTTCAGACCACCCACGTAAAAGTATAATAGGTCAGCACCACGCTGATGTTTATATGCAAAACAGAAGATACATTCTAAACTGATTGAAAAAGTTCGGTTGAAATGTGAAGAGATTTTTTTTTAGGTAATCAGCACCCAATGAGTATGAATGGTGAACTTGAGGTAACCAATCTACAGAATAGAATATTAATTAATTAATACGTACGTACGAGATCGTAATAACTGAGCATTTTGGTGAATTTTATTGGGCTCTTTTGCTCTTCATATTAAAAAAACGTTCAAATAATGAGGAGAACAACAAAATTTGAAACCATATCGTCAATAAATCACCGTGGGATTCTCCCAGTGGGGGTCGAAATGGCAATCAAACCAACTTGAAGGCAATTTCTGGCTTCCCTCTCCGCTTTGCGCTGGTTTCTAGAAAGCCGAAGCAAAAGATCCGATAGTTCCGCAGATTTACGAGGTGTTGGTTATCGCTCGAAGGTCGTTGATGTCGTGGGGCGATACTTTAATAAATGGAAAGGTCAATATCAGCTCGCTGCATGTGTGGCATCGTTACGGGCCACACATGGGAGAGGTTTGTGTCTTGGTAAAAAGTCCTTCGATGTTATTTGCTCGCGGGGACAAACCCTAGGCGTAATCGAATTTACTTGATAACATGCATACATCCCGACGACAGTAAGTCTCTTATTTATTACTAAACAGCACATAGGTTTTCAATATACACCAATACGACCATTTATAATGAGTTAAATTTTAATTACTCTAGATTAAGTTACTAGTGATCATGGAAATTCGCATGGTACCCTTCAGGCAACCGCTTGGGTGTGCATCAAGGGTTGAGTTTTATTCCTCTAAAACTATTTGTTGATGATGAACTGTATCCCCATGATAACCTTTAACATTCGCTATCACACACTGCTAGGGCATACACCAGGGGATGATTCCAATATCCGGCATGCAACATCAAAATTTAATGTTGCATGAATTACCAGCAGAAAGAGAAATGTATAGTAGATTCACACACATAGACATACGTCGATACACGCGCATATATATATATATTTCATTACACGTAATAATTTATGTCTCAATAACGTATGCGTATTTTTATACTAATTTGCTTGTAATAGTTACACTTTACTCAGTGTTTTCTGATAGAATTCCGAAGCTGTATATTCTACACGTGATATACACCATCTTGCTTTGGGTACTTAGATGAAAACACCGTAACTTGGAATTATTGTTATTTCGTGATTTTCTGTTGGACATAGTGGTTAATTTAATAATTCTCTTGTCATTGCTATCAAAACAGAAATGTTTTTGAATGCATCGAAGTGGACTAAAGGTAGTAAATTAATGACAAGTTTGGGACTTTTAAACAGGTATCTGTTAAGGATTTGATATTTTTATCCTGAGTGACGTTTATGACAGTTTATGTAGGCCCCAGACGTACTTGGAAAACTAAGCATAAAACAATATTCATTTCGGTCATTTTCACACATGTTCTTGTGATCTACCATATCATCCAGTGAATTGTCGTATTTTGCCCTATGAAATCTTTTTTTCGTCGCATTTAATGACAGTTCACGACTACAACTCAAGTAAAACGGGATGGAAACAAGGGGGTTGAAGATTCAAGGGAATCGCGCGCGGGTCACAATTTCCACCGTGATTCAGGAAGGGGTCCATAATAGGTTTTTGAATCTCTTCCGCACGTTCACTGGTTCGTACGTGCTCGTTTCGCGAGAGTCGAGTGGAAAAAGACTTTTTGAAAAAGAAATTACTCTTGTCACTCCCGTCCTCTGAGCCTCTACTCGTCCTCCGTCGTCGGTGTGCATGTTACTCCTTTCTCGAGGTCTCTTCCGCGGTCTCATTTCATCTCCGAATCCCCTCAAAAACGCTACTTTCTCTCTCTTTTGACACGATCTCATTTGAATGCTCAGTGATTTATATGTGGTGCATGGAAAAAATCATCAAATCTTTCAAAAATCATAAATGTATTAGCGTCAAATTGATTTTTTTCCCTGGACAATTGTTTTTTATGGCCATATTCGCAATCACGTACGTATGACTTACGATTTAGAGATGTAAAAATATTAATGGAACATACATAAGGAAAAAACAAGGATAAATAAACATAAAAATGCACGGTGACGAAGTTTTGGAATAAAATAAACGATGAACAAGACACCGAGTATAAAAGAAGCTCAAATTAAACAACTTAGAAACAGACCAAATACCATTACAACCAGGAGTTACATCAAATATTTAATCTGGCACACACGGCGGGTAGGTATAGTACTACGCAGGTCAGTCTTGAGCAAACTATGTAGATTTAATTAGACGGGTTTTAAGGCAGTGTAGTGCAAAAGTAAAAAGAGATACGTTACTTTAATGGGTCACATTTGGAAGGCACGGCTTGTACTTTGAGATGTACTTCGGAATAAAATGTTAATTAAGGCCTTGTTAAAATTTCACATAAAATCCGCTAGATTTTTTTTAAGTGCAAGAAGAAGAGAGTACGTACACGTAACGAGCATGTTGCAGGAATTAGGATGTTTAATCCCTTGAGTCACAAAGAGAGCAGACAAGGCTAAGACTGTAAGAAAAATATAGGACACCCGAGTTTACTAGTGACACCGAGGGGATTATTATTATGACTCCGTATTACACGGGCAGACTGGGCCACAAGGATAAAATAGGAGAAATAGACACTATCAAGGCAGAAAATGTACTCTTTCTTCTCTCTCGCGATGCATTTATCATAAAAAATCTTATATAAGTATCTAACTTCACGAAGAAAATGTTTTACTTGAACGATTTTGCTGCCCTGAGTAGATAGGTAAGTATGTAAGTAAATGCTCATGTACGTATACATAAGAGTATAGTCCTGCATATGGCAACATTCATCCATAAATAGATGATGCACAAACACCCTTGCGGGGTCTATTGACATATTTTGAATAGGTAGAAAAAGCGTCAGTACCCATGATTAATTTTTCTGTGAGAATTAATGGATACCCTTGTTTAGTTGAAAGGAAATTGTATTTCCCGACTAGTGATCTGAAGGCATCCATGGTTCTTTTAGTTGAATATAAATAAATATAAATTATAAAACCCAACCAAGGTGTGCTCTGGGTTTTATGAGAGACCTCCGCTGAGTTACGCCTGAGACAGTACCTTATAGTAAAAAAAGGCTAATGATGAGAAAACACGTTCATGAGAAAAGTTATAATTTTGGGAAACATACCAGTATTTATAGGTTTTCTCATTTATCAGCAATTTCCCCGTTAGTTTTCCTAGCTATTTCAACTATTTCCATATTTTTTTCACCGCAGAGGTCCGAAATATAATCCGAATTCATTGGGCAATGAGATAAGATGCAAAAAATGTGACCAACATCTCAAGCCGTTAAACAATCATTGATTTGCTTTACGTTTCGGAAGGAAGATTTTTGCAAATTTAGACTTGAACGTATAATTTTCATTGCATCTAAACTTCCTCCCCTACGGAATTTAAGGATTAATGAGTTTTTCGGCGCAAGCTGCGAGGTCCGTGTTACTTTTCTCTCCATCACAGTGTCCAACAACTGGCACTCCGTCTTTATTTCATTCTTCGAAATCTCTCATTAAACACTAATTACCGCAGAAGACTTCTGCAAAGTGACGATTTTTCACGTGGCTATTAATCTCGGCTGTACATTTCATTGAGAGGTGATAAATGGCATAAACACTTATCTACACCAGATGGTAACTTACGGTGACAAAAATTAATGCTCTCCCAATGGAAAATAATTTTTATCAAAACTAGATTAATTTTTTTCATCTGGCATGAAAAATATGCCATAGAGATTGTGGGTGGAATTTAAGGTGACGAATTCGTTTGAAAATTCGATGGAGAATGTTGATATATCTCATTTTTCTCTTTTTTCCTATTGGGAGAAATCCATTCGCATTCTCGTCACTAGAATTTTCGTTTGTATTCCATATTTTACATGAATACCTTGACAGAGAAAGTAGGAAACCATTCCTATAAAATATGAACACAATCTCCTTGATATATATAGGACCATAATTTCAAATTGGATTAAGAAAAATCGATAAATTGTGGCCATGCATTTTAGTTACTATTTCGTAAACGGGAGAGCTCTAACGAGAAACGCTTTATCGAAGTCGATAAAGAGAAGGGCATCATTTGACTAAGCGCAAATGCATGGGCATTACTTAGTCCTGCAAGCATATTACGCATTAAGAGCCCCCTCAGACTGGAACCATTCCGTAAATCCTTTCATCCGGTAGAGGGAAAATTTGAATCACCTGTTACGTAGGTTTTCGCCTTCTCTTCCACTTCCAGCGGGTAAATGGCGGTGATTTCATACGGCTTTAATGCCTTGAAATCGAATCCGACGAAATCACAGTCACCATCACTTCGTCACACTCAGACAGCCGAGGGAGTGATATTTGAATGTTTAAAGGTGGAGTGGAGAAACAATATCGGTGGAGAAAAATTTCATCCATAGACTTATTATTCCGTAGAGGTTAAACCAGTAGTTGGGGAAAGCACATACGAGAAATATGCGGTCATGCTTATAAAAAATTGGAATTTGTGAAAAGAGTGCTAGGTAAATGCGACGAAAAAGTGAAGGAAAGAGGTTTCGAGTTCAGCGGAGGGGGGCTAGATTTATCAAACATTGTTATGACCAACGCAGCGCATCTACTTTGCTAAACCATTTAGGTTGAAATTCTCTTACGCAGCGGCCTTCACAATATAGATTAAACTTATTAAAAACATTTAAAGATGGGCCCATTTCCGATGACATCAATAATATGATATGAACCCCAACGTATTACGGTCGGAGGGATCACGAATATAAGATTAGAGAGATAGACTGCAAGACTGACAGGTTTAAAATGTCATTTTTTCCTAGAACGATAAGAAACCAGAATGCTTGTAGTCGAAATCCCCCATGAGTCAGTTCAACACAATAAGTTTTTACGTACAGGTTAGGGACTGCGCGTGGATATATATATATATATATATATATATATATATATATATATATATATATATATATATTGTTACAGGTTCCCCCCATCTATTTGAAAAACCCCAACCCCTTCATCCCTTACCCTTTCCTCCTGGTGCTATAACCCCTGCCACACACCTTTTTTGGTGGCTCCCAGGGTATTTATGTAGATGTAGAGCATCATCTTACGCATTCGTTTATTCTTAAATAAGAACGGCGAAATGTTAACGAACCGGGTAGAAATTGGTGGATCAGGATGGTGCGGAGGCTAACGTGCGGGCTTCCAACAGCGAAGGCCCGGGTTCAAATCCTTGAGACAACAAATATTTTTCAGTATCATCCCGATTCCTACTTGATGTGTTTTTGGAGAACACTTTGAGTGACTACGACGTCGGTCGGATGGGAGGTTTAGCCCTTTGGCGTCTTTCGTCAAGAGTACGCTAATGCCGACGCCGAGTTTCACTTTACCCTTCCTTTCCCACCCACCCGGCATAAATGGCACAAATGACCTTAGCTGTAGGTCTCCTCCCCAACAAAACTAAGAAAAACCCGGGTGGAAATCGAAGCCGCGATCTTTTGGCTCTAAGACTAAACAATATTCTTATTTGAATCTCATGGCTGAAACTGTACAATTTCGATTATGTTTTCATAAAATTACCGAGCCGATTCGATATACATTGACGTTAATTTTTAAAGGACATGTCCCCAAATTCAATTTAATTGGGGAAAAAATGAATGGTAATAAAATATTTTCCGATGGTAGCTTAAAATATCTTCCCTTAAAATTGATTGAAAAGCATTTCCAACATGCGCTTTGTCAACCTGACTATCGCTGCTGACAACAGCGCAGTGCCGCTTAATCCAGAAGTGTCAAGCGGACGACCCACGAGCTTATCGATTCATGCCCGAGTGTCTCTACAGTAAGATTCTATAATCCCATGTGAATGAAGGTGTGGAGTTGAGAGAACAATAACAAAGTATAGGGGGAAGAGAGGTGATAAAAATGGGAATTTATCGAATAATGAAACTCTTGCAAGTTTTTTTTACCAGATTACTGCAGGTTTTCTATCAGATACGAGTTCTCGTAAGTTCTCTAACACTTTTAGGCTTGAAATGGTGGAATACCCTGACGTAAGAAAATAGCAACCCAGGTGGTGGTATTGTTACCTTATTTATCCGAAAAAAACGATATGGGTTTGATGACGTAAGTAAGGAGGACCTTCTGCAAATAAACGATTTATTATCCGAATTTTTCAAATTCATTAATTCTGCTAGATGTGATGAAAATTATAAATTAATGAGAGTTTAATACCCGAAATTCAAACATTTTTACCACAAATAGTTACATACATGTATGATTGCTGTAAGCTATATGACGCTCCTCGTTTTTTCTTGTAGTTGCTTTAATGTTATGAATGCATAGAATTTGACCATAATCAATTTTATACGCGGTCAATTGATGTAATTTAATCATGATGATTAAAAAACACTTGTTTTTTCAATAAATAAAAATTGAAAATTACCATTTAATTTCGACGCTTTCGCTTCATTAAATAAAGTGCAATGCTGCAATTATTTTTCATAATGATGGGAGAAAGTCAAAACCTGTTAGGATATGTTGATAAATGAGTGTTGAAATGTTCTAAGAGTTTTTATTCATTTTAACTCAACCAGTTAGAAACTAATAGTTACCTTTTATATTAACTGTTACAATTAATAACAAAAGATAACCTATGCTCTAAATTACATAAATTCTGAGTCAGCTATTCTGACAACTAGACCATCAGCATCTGTGTATCGTTCGATGAATATATACCCAGCTAGATTACTTATAATATCAACAGAAAAGTAAGTTTTGTTAACAACCAGAAATTTTCCAAGAACATAAATTATTAAGCCTCCGGAAAAATTTCAGATATATCTCCATCTACCGTATAATTTTGAAAAAAAAATATTTTGTTTGGAGAGGTTACCCTTCACTATCACGCTGAATGCATACAGTCAAACGGAAGGACTTACGTGACACAACAATACTCAAACTTAATCGTGAAATCGAAGGGTGAAAATATAATTTCTAAGTTTTTATTAAATATCTTGATTTGTAGTACATACTCGTTTCATATGGCGCAAATATCGTTTGATAATACCTTATTACATGACATTTATTCTACAATAAGATTCTACAGTCAGAAATTTTCTTTTATTTAGGCAAATCACTGCACCCTAGATAATAATTAAATTCATTGTAACCTCATCATTGTGGGAGTATTGCATATTAAAGGAAAGAGAGATCCAGAAGTAATTTTGACTGAATTCTCAACAAAACAAAGAAAAGCAACCGAAGGAATGAGTCTTATTCAACTCGAAATGCAAGTTGGAAATTTCAGCCACCATAAGAAATGGTCCATGAAGCAATGGTGCACAGGTTGGAAAGCAAGTAGGAACTCGTGCCGACTTTCCAAGGGCAGATTTCCCGAACAGGGGAGCAAATAAATGCATAAATCTGAATGATTACATTATCCTAACACTATTGCTCTCACTCATTGCAACTTGCATCCCTCAGCATAATCATTCGTTATGCATGAGTTTCTTTCAAGTTCTATGGTCACCCAATTTTTTCCTCGAAACTGAGAATGAAACAAAAAGATTCAGTGAAACTTAAAGTACACCAAACACTCTTCATAAATACAAGTGAAAGACGGCTTCATCATAAAGTACACAGGATACACATAACCTTCGCGAATGTTAGAAGCGTTTTCAGAACTTAAAATGGTGTCTTTTAGTGTACAAGATCAGCGTACAATCATCCGCTTTCGTCATTTCGTGGTTTAACACACATAGAAATGTATCTTTAATCGATTGAGGCATGCAGTGACGGTGTTACTGATGTGAGAAATACGCATTCGTGAGTGTGACTGTTTAAAAATGGCCGAACGTTGTTTGGCTGCAAATCCAAAAGACTTAGGCCACGGATCAGTCATTTTTTCCATACGGCATAATAAGATCATTTAGAAGCATTCTCAGTTGCAATTGAATCATGGCGTCGACGTTGTTAAAGATGTGTACATGTGCTTTAAGATTATGTGATAATTAGTAGACGTTTCAACTTCCTGGTGTTAGTAGTTTGCCAGAAATGATAGGAAATCTTAGCATTTGAAACGTACCTATTTAGTCTGTCTCTCAAGTCGTTTAATGACGAAAGCGTCATTCTCCCAAACAAACTTTGAGGTTGAATACTTGGTATGTGTTCGTTATCAATACTAAGGCTCATGAAGTTTACATAGTTACCTAAACGACCTTTCCCAAAAACTAAAATAAACTCACTGCTGAGTCTGAAATGGCAGGCGAATGAAAATGAAACATACTAGAGATAAACAAGTACCAGATGCCTAGAATAAACGAGTTTCAGAGTAAAATTTGACGATCTTATACGAGCCAGTAAACAAGATATGTGCCAAAATCCATATGGCATTTAAAATCCACCATCGGCAGCTAGCCCCTTGATATACATACATATGTAGTGATGCACCTAGGAGAGTTACTTAAGATAGTTTGTCTAATTTTCGTCTGTTTTAGAATTCTTTCATACGTCCTTCAGTGGTAAGATGCTCGTAGACACGTTTTTGCGGATGTATTTTATTATTTCATATGCCTTAGGTCGCTCACACCTACAATAATTTATTTTCACGAATGCGGCGGTCGATAGTGATACCTGCCACTCAATTAACTGAATAACCCGAGGAAACTCATATATATCTCAAAACACTGGAACATTGAACATGTGACGCCTCGAAGAGAGTCTAGTTAGAGACTTTTCACATCACGCTTGGGCAGAATGGGGGCAATGTCCCCATTAAAATGTAGCGAAGTGTAAAATGATGTTACGTAAGTATAACGGATGACTTATGTCACATAGACGTCATCAGAATTCACGATGCACTCCAAATATCTCTAAAGGACGAATTAGTTGCGAGTTCCATAGCATGAAGTCAGATTTGCCACTGAATGAATCCCATTTGTCGACATTGCATTCTCCGTATTAGGTTCAAAATATTCCCTATGCTTTGACTTGGTGAATTCCCATCTTAATTTGGTTCGTCCGTTACTTCTTTTAACAGTCATTAATAAATATCATATTCGATTCATAAAGAAGCAGTTGTAAAAAATATTCCTTCATTCTTTAACAAGAATAAAAAATATACCCGCAAATATTGCATCAATTTTGTTATTTATTTCAGTATAAATTAAGTAAGTAATCGTTAAGATATGCAAGTAAATTCAAAGAGAGTCTTAGTAATGTTAATATGCTGACTTGCTTTAGATAAGAATATTCATTTCTAAATATTATTTCGTAGAGAAAATGTTTAAGTAAAATACTATTATATCTAACCCATTCTTTGAGGCAAATTTTGACCAATGGTTGATTAAAGAGCATTAACTTAATTCAAAAAATCTTCCAGGTAACACCATAATTGACAAGAATAAACTTGCCCCCACATTTTCTAAATATAATATATTCATCGTTATTAGGATTTTATTCGTGGTTTGGATGATTGTTACTTTGTGAAATCAAACTTGCTTGCTAATTATTTATTCTTATTGGCTGCTCAGTTTGCTGCATTTTGAAGGATTGCAGTCGATATATATATATATATATATATATATATATATATATATATATATATATATATATATATATATATATAATTAGGTAATCTACCGGTTAAGGTAGGTTTTTGGATGGACACAACTATCAAATAAACATTTTCTGACTCCCCACCTAGCAAACTAATCTATATCAGGTCCCTTTTCATCTCGGTGTACTTCTTTCCTCCCTTCATCCCGTCCAACAACCCTATCCCGTTCCTACCCTTACCTCGCTTGCCCAACATTCTCCCCTCTATTACCCTCTTCAACATTCCACTACCGCTCAATACGCCTTTCATCCATTTTTCCTGCCTCCATAGGATTTCTCTCAACAAACCCCTCTCCTCCCCCACCATTTCTAGTACTTCCTCATTTGTTTTCCTTTCGGTCCATTTCACCTTCTCCATTCTTCTCCACACCCACATTTCAAAAGCCTCCAATCTACGTCTATCGACCTGCTTCAGCGACCACGTTTCCGCGCCGTACATAGCTAAGCTCCATATCCGAGTTTTTACGAGTCTTATCTTAACATCCCTACTCAACGTCCCCGTCATCAACTCCCTCCTCCTTGAGAAAGCCTCCTTGCCTAGGGCAATTCTTCTCCTTACGTCCCTACCACTTTGACCGTATTGGTCCAAAACACTTCCGAGATATGTAAACTTTTCTACCTGCTCTATTTTTTCCCCGCCTATTTTAATATTTAACTTAGCCTTTTTCTTTCTGGAAAATCGCATAACCTTTGTTTTATTAATATTGATTCTCACCCCATATTTATCGCACTGAACCTCCAATTCACTCAGCAATGCTTGCAACCCCTTGGCTGACTGAGCAACTAATGCTTGGTCATCAGCAAACCTAACCGATTTTACGAATTCCCCTCCGACTTTCATTCCTACCTCCAGTTCTTCCCATGCCTCTTTAATTATTTCCTCCACATATACGTTGAACAGCACCGGTGACAATGGGCAACCCTGCCTTACACCTCTTCCTAACACTGCCCATCCGGAATCTCCGTTCCCCACTCGCACCTGAGCAGTCTGAGACATGTACAGGTTGCGGATCAGTCTCCTGTCCCTCCAATCCATTCCTATTTTCTACAATACACGCATTAATTTTTCCCAATTCACTCTATCAAACGCTTTTTCGAAATCTACAAAACAGGCAAAAACGTCCTGATTGTATTCTATATTCCTCTCGACTAGTGATCTCATTACTGCAATGGCATCACGCGTAACTCTTCCTTTCCTGAACCCAAACTGATCATCCCCTAAGTAATCATTTGCCTTACTCTCTATCCTTTTGTTGATGATCCTGAGAATAACTTTAGCTGCGTGGGATATCAAACTTATTGTTCTGTAATCCTCACATGACGAAGCCTTTGCCTTTTTAGGAATAGGAACTAACACCGATCTCACAAAATCTTCCGGCCAGATTCCTTCCTCATAGATACTACGAATCAGTCCATATATGGCCTTCTTCCCACCTTTCCCTAACCATTTCAACATTTCTACAGGAAATATATATATATATATATATATATATATATTTATTTATTCAAACAGAAATAGGTATAAGGAAAGGGGATAGGAAAACACATAAAAGGCGAACACAGGACATCCTACGAATGATGAGGTCTCAGGCGTGATGTGGTGGAAGCGTAACATATTAAAACCACAGGTATTGCAATTTTCCACTAGATATTTTATTTCGACACTACCGGTTTCGATGTTTTCACATCATCATCAGGTGTGAGCACAAGTGCGTATCTTCTTCACATATATAGTTGCAACAAGGGGTGGGGGGGTTGAAGGAGGGAAAAAAGGGGGGGGAAAAAGGGGGGAAAAGGAGACAGGGGAATTCCATGAGGGGAAGGTTGAAAGGAGGAGTCAAAGAGGCGGGGAGGAACAGTGGGAAATCCAAGGGGTGGGGGTGGAGGTTTTTGGGGGGGGCAATACTGAGAATTAACAATACGACAACCGGATTAGCACAGATAATGAACATAAACACTTGAGCTGTAGAGGGCCCCGCCGCAGTGAAGGGCCGGAACAATCAGCCCGTGGGCCTCGCGGGTGATGTCCCGTGGCGAGGGTCGTTGCTCCGCTAGCTGGACGACGTCCTTAGGACGCCTGCGGTACGTCGGGGGATCCGTGGTGTTTTCCATCGAGTCCATCCGGGGAATCGGAAGAACGGGGGGGGGGCAGGGGTGGACGTTAACGGGGAGGAAGTAGGGGGGGGTTCAAGAGAAAGGAAGGTTAAAATTGGCTATATCCCATAAGCTAGCCAGTTTCCACTCCATGATAAATAGACTCATTAGAATCCCGATGTCCCAGGACAATTGGGACCGTGAAGTAAACATCATAAAAACCATTGCTGTTAACAACGGGTATAACGCCAACCTCATTGATTTGCTCCTCAAGAAGAAAAGAAGAAAACATGCCACCTCTATCTGCACTACACTCACACAGGACACGAACAAGTTAGATCGGAAATGGTGCAAAATTCCGTTCGTGAACCATCTTTCATACAAAATAACCAAAGCCATCCCCAAGGACAATTTCCGAATTTCATTCTACATTCCATCAACACTATCCAAGTGTTTAAGCCAGATTAAGGACCCGATCGACAAGAATAAAAGGAGTGGGGTGTATATGCTTGAGTGCGAGTGTCAGGCCAGTTACATTGGTCAAACAGGGAGGAGTTTTGACAATCGGATCAAGGAACACCGAAGAGGAATTTATGCAGACAAAACGAACTCTAATCTCGCGAAACACATAATCGATACAGGCCATCACTGCAACTTCGAATTTAAAGTGCTACATCTACAAACGAAAGGGCGCAAGTTGGACGCACTCGAACAGTGTGAAATAATACAACACACAATTAAAGGAATTCCCCTCCTTAATGATGTGTTTGTCACTTCACACTCCCCCCTTCTAGCCATCAATTTTCCCCAATAGTTTTCCCCAATTTTAACCTTCCTTTCTCTTGAACCCCCCCCCTACTTCCTCCCCGTTAACGTCCACCCCTGCCCCCCCCCTCCCCGTTCTTCCGATTCCCCGGATGGACTCGATGGAAAACACCACGGATCCCCCGACGTACCGCAGGCGTCCTAAGGACGTCGTCCAGCTAGCGGAGCAACGACCCTCGCCACGGGACATCACCCGCGAGGCCCACGGGCTGATTGTTCCGGCCCTTCACTGCGGCGGGGCCCTCTACAGCTCAAGTGTTTATGTTCATTATCTGTGCTAATCCGGTTGTCGTATTGTTAATTCTCAGTATTGCCCCCCCCAAAAACCTCCACCCCCACCCCTTGGATTTCCCACTGTTCCTCCCCGCCTCTTTGACTCCTCCTTTCAACCTTCCCCTCATGGAATTCCCCTGTCTCCTTTTCCCCCCTTTCTCCCCCCCCCTTTTTTCCCTCCTTCAACCCCCCCACCCCTTGTTGCAACTATATATGTGAAGAAGATACGCACTTGTGCTCACACCTGATGATGATGTGAAAACATCGAAACCGGTAGTGTCGAAATAAAATATCTAGTGGAAAATTGCAATACCTGTGGTTTTAACAGGACATCCTGTCCTGTGTTCGCCTTTTATGTGTTTTCCTATCCCCTTTCCTTATACCTATTTCTGTTTGAATGAATATTTGTGCGCCGTATGGCGGGATTTTCAAGTTTCAATATATATATATATATATATATAAACCATTTTTATATTTTATCTCAATAATGTAGCCATTAATTTACGCCAGGGTGAGCGGGTTTGTTTACTAAACTACGCGATATATAAGCTAGGTTACAAGTTTTTACAACAATATATAACAGCGCCACTAAACTTGTAATAACCTAATATTTATATATTCTGGCAAGATTTGCGGGACATTTTGTTAATTACAACGATGATGCATAGCTATTTTGATATACTTTCAGCTCTAATGTATGTGACAATGTTCTCCAAAATTATGTTAGATATATGACCCTATATAGCAAATTGGGTGGACCTAACAAGCACTTCTGGTAACACACAACCCTCCTTATAAGTGAAGAGATATTAGAAGTAAAATGTTGTTAACCAATTGTGAAATATTATTTATTTAGAATATCTTGCCATGTCCATTGACTACAAATTGTGGACGGTCCATAACAATATTATTACATTACTCATACATGTGCCAATTACTAAAGATATGTATGCATAAAGATTTCCTTCCTCTCTCTTCCCCGATTTCCCAATATTCTCCCTTATATCACGGCCTGAAACATTTCACTACCACTCAATGCTCCTCAACTCAATTTTCTGCTCTCTTCTAATTTGGCCAAGCAATTTCCCAGTTTTTTCCTACCGTACATAAAACTTCGTCTACATATCTTTCCAAATTATTATTATCTCCATTCTTTTCCACACCCAGATGTTAAACCCCTTCACAAATCACGCTCACCCCCATGCTTAAAGAACGTTTCGAGTCCATGCAGCGCTACCCCGCGTTCTAACGTCTTTACTCCTCTTTCAATTACGTCTCTACTTAGCGTGCATGTCATCAATTCCCTTGTTTTTACGACGTCCCTTACCAGCTGCCTATTTTCCTCCAAGATACTACTCAAATACGTTAACTGGTCCACCTGCCCTAGTTCATTACTACCTACGTAAAAGTTTAAATTTGCCTTTCAACTTCTTCATCAACTCTTTCATTACCTTGGTCTCTTCGATGCAAATGATTTTGAGGAAATCTCGGCAAAAGTAACAAAACTTGTACGTTTGATATTCGTTTGATAGGACGTTACGTACGCAGAAGCTGATATTTTGTGACTAATATCCCGAAAGATAATTACACACGACTGTGAATATTTCATCAGAGTTCGGCGGGGTTCAAGACGTCAAAAAACAAGCCTCGTCTCGCTGTGTGATTGAGCCAACACTAATTTCGCCGTAATAATCTGTTGTTTCAGTACTATTTGACACAGCTGTTTGATATTTCGGTAGAGGGCTCAACCATTTTCCTGCCCGCCACGTTTCTAGAGGCTGGTCTTACAGGGTTCGTCTGGAAAATAAGTTTGTGATGCTCATTGTCTTTTTTGACAAAAGGGGAGTCGTCCACTACGAATTTGTACCTGAACGACAAACTGTAAATGCTGCATTTTACGTCCAAGTGCTCGACAGGCTTTGAAAACGAGTCGTCCGCGTTCGGCCAGCGATCAAAAACATCTGGCGGCTGCTTCACGACAATGCGCCGTCTCACACCGCGCTTGTCGTGTCGGACTTCTTGGCCAAGTACGGCGTGGCAACGCTGCCGCACCCGCCCTACAGCCCGGACTTGGCACCACCGGACTTCTTTCTGTTCCCGAAGATAAAGAGGAGTTTGAAAGGAACGCGATACGGGACTTTGGACGCCGTCAAAGAGGCCGTGACGACGTGTCTTCGAGAGGTTCCCGATGATGCCTTCGCGGGAGCGTTCCAGGAATGAGAACGGCGCTGGAACAAGTGTATCGACTCACAAGGGTCCTATTTTGAGGAATATTAGCTTAAGATATGTAAAAGTGTAATCATTTTTTTTCCTGAGCTCAGTACACTTATTTTCCGGACGAACCCTGTATTATGAATCCGACGTGTATTCAGTTCCCCGCGAGGGTCCAATATTTTTTCACTATCAAATTACAAATTTGTGAAATTATCATAATTTGTAAAAATCACTGGGTAATTGTCATAAATATCATTAATATAACCGTAATGAATAGAGATCGTTCATGATAAATTTTAAAAAATCATTGAAAAGAGTCCTTTGATTTTTTTAAACATTACCATCATCTGCTTTATATTATGAACAGCACCTACACCATCCGTTATTCTTACTTAATTGGCTTGACGATTCATTGCATTGATTTGATCATTTTTCTTCTGCAAAAACTACGATTCTATTCCTTCTACACTATTCCATTGAGCCTTCGCATTAGCAGTCTCGATACTCGAGTTTTCTAAAATCAGTGAATTGCTAACGAATAATAAATTTACTTTGGAACGGAATTACAGTTAAGTAGCGAGTTTTTCTTTATATTCGAATATGCCGTTTCGATGGTGATAGTAATAGTTATTATAGGAAACGACCAACAGCTGAGGTAGGATTTTCAGAGAGTGAAGGAAGGGCGGATGGAAACCCGGTGTCGGGATTAACCTAGTCTTAACTAAACACCTCAAGGGGTCTACAAACTATCGTACCATCCAACCTATTCAACCTATCGTATCATCCAAACCATCGTACCATCCAACGGACGACGTTTTCAACTTGAAATGCTCTCAAAATAGCACCCTGAGAAAGGATCTGAGTACCACGAAAAAATCCTGCCACCTTCAGTATTTGAACTCAAGCCCTCTGGGTGATAAGCCAGTACTTTAGCCACTGAATCAACCCGATCCCCTTGCGCTCCTTGGATCGAAAAATAAGTACAAGTTTAGTGAATGCAATATTGTTTCTAAATATTGAAATTGGCGAGTTTGAGAATATTAAATGTATTAAAAATTAAAAATGAAAAAAGTAAACACGGGCACTTTAAACCCACATTATAAAAATATAAAAATCTGACAGCAAAAAAGGATCAAACAAAAGACACAACCGATTCATCAAGTCGCCACTGTAAATACCGCTTAGATAATTAATTATTCTCGAGACACTGAAACAGTCCATCAAAAGACGTGAGACAAGGGTATCCTCATTTCACGCCTTCCTGCACACAAAATCTTCGCATTTAAATTCGCCCGGTGACGTCCGCAATATATCCTTCTAAATTTGACAAGGGGATACCGAATGAGCGGATAAGACAAAAAAATATGAAAGCGACTTGATGCGTGGACAATGAGCGTAGAGTTGTGTGAGAGTCAATTGGCCTTCGTATTCATGTGTGCCACTCGTGACGCGCCGCAAACGCGGACTCCGAACTGGGAGATGCGCCGACAGAGATCCCCGAGGAGCACGCTCTTCTCCCTCGGCGAGGGACAGGAGACCACCTGAGGTTGCGTGCGTGCCTGCTCATTCTTTCCATCCCGATTACGTTGCGCCTACCGCAGGAATGATTGATTTCCGACATCACTCACTCAGTAGCTCTCCCATCCTTCCGCTCGTCCCTACCCTCCTCCCCCCGAAAGGGTTACCAAATCGACAGGAGGTAACTTCAGGGAGCGAGCGGCTCTAGGGGTTGTGACTGAAATAGGCCACAAGGGGGGATTCTCCCCGATCCTGGAGAGAGAGAGAGAGCTAAGTCAGTCCAGCCCTGAACCCGAATCCCATTGCGAATTTTCCAACGTCGAGTGATATTTTTCGCTGTGGGCTGATGTCCTGTGGGACACCGAGACCGTTCAGAAGTCCTCAAGAAACTATGCACGGGAAATTCTTCTCGGGAAACTGTTTCCAGAACAAATTACTGTTTTCAGGCACTCTTCCGTTTGGTTATCAGGTATTAAAACGCTTGTTCTTAATTTTCAGTTGCGAAAGTTCTACTTTTCTTGCGTGTTCCACGAGGTCTGGTATAGGATCACCCGAACGCCCTTGATCCCTAGGAGGAACGCCGGGGAAAGATCCACCCGCGGAAACCAATAACTCATTCATCTCATTTTCTTCTTACATTTTTTTCCTAGGTCTGATTAGACATAATTCCAATCTTACTTTATGTCTTACCAGTCTCCACGATTGTCCTCCATCAAATTATTGCTCCACGTAGCCATTACTTCGAACTATGAGAAGCACTTGAACATGAGAGGGGTCAGAGTTTACACCTAATGCGCTCAACACATACAGCCTTTATGTTAGGTGCTAAAAACTCATGCATACTCCAAAACTTTTAATTAGCGGAGGGGCATATTAAGTATTAATCAATTTAGGAATCCTTTCAATTTCTTCTGCCAATGGATGAATCCTGACACTTAAAAGATATTCATCACATATTGTTCACGGTACGTCATTTACATAATTCAGCAAGCCATTTTTAATGAAGCTATGAGTCGAAGCCAGTGTTTTGAGTGATACAGTCGTTTTAAACCGGGTCGAACCTCTCGACAGATGAATATTCGCAAACGGGGCGGCCTTCCACTTCGACAGAGCCCAACCATGTCAAATTGGTCAACGGTTTGGTGAGGGTAAATCGCCGATTAACTGTTAGGGAGATATCCGAGGAAGTGAACATTAGTTTTGGATCCTATCACACAATTTTGACAGGCATTTTGGGCATGACGCGCGTCAAATGAAAATTCTTCCCGCGGATGCTGACTGATGAACATGAGTTTTTCGCCAGAACCGGAACTTTCGTGATCCCACCATACTCTCCAGATGTGGCTTCATCAGACTTTTTTGGTTTCCAAAGTTAAAATAAACCTTGAAAGGACGCCGATTCGATTCTATTGCGGATATTAAAGCTAATTGTACAGCGGACCTTAACAGGATCCCTAAGGCGGTTTACCAGGCAAGGTTCAAGAGCTGGAAGAAACGTTGGCAAAAGTGTATCAGCCAAGACATGTACTTTGAGGGCGATAAGTTCGATTAAGCTGTATGCGTCAAAATAAACAAGTTGTAACATTAGTACTGTCTTTCTTTGATCACAACTTGTATACAGGTTGCGATAATATAACTTCCTTTTTTAAAGGGGTTTTGCTTAATAAAAAATGAAGTTATGTTGCCGTATCCTGTAGATCTACTCATAGTTTTTACATTTATAACTTATTGAATTTTATAGTTGTATTTACATGTGAGAAATAGAAACATTAAGTCAAGTTTTACCGCGGCCGCTTATGTTTTCTTGCACTAATAGCGTTGAAAAGGTGACGGGGGTAGGGTCTAGTAAGGGTAAGTCTAAAGGTAGGTAGGATAAGTCTAAAGGCGTCTTTTTTTTAATGTTGCAATGCAAAGTTTCTTCCTAAAATGAAAGTGACTGAGAGGGAGAGACTAAATTTCTGAATAGATTTAAGTGAAGATCCGAAATTAAACTGAGATGGCTCTCCGAAGAAATAATTCACCCCCACGAAAGATTCATTCCTTATAACATTTATATTTCCCACGATTTTCCTCAATTCGTGATTTCGAAGTAAATATAAGCAGCAAAGTTTTAGACCCCTCTGGGGACAAAACTACTTCGCACCCATCCAGTATCGACCCGAAGTTGCAGAGACGAACCACTCTCCAGAAAAAAGGGGCGACATGAATCAAATGTGCCTTTGAGAGGAAAGAGTCCTCGCACGAAAATGCTTTTTTTTTGGGGGGGGGGGGGAGAAGAACCTTTTAAATGCAAAAGGAAAAGAAAGACGGAGGATAAGGGTCCCCCAACTCAACAGGCGAATAGGAGACGAGGCTTCTTAAATAGGAAGGAATTCAGGGGCTCATGTGCGCCAGTATCAAAAGGATTTCGTCCCGCCATTGAATCTCACCAGTCCCCTCTTCATCTCTCCCAATTTTCTCCCAATCCTCGCGCTCTCCCGTCTCATTCAATTGGCTTTGTCCTTCTGCCCTGAATGCTAGTGGCTAGTGTCTTGAAAGTTTGCCGTGAACAGTGGGACTCCATAGAGGATAGTAGAGGACAAAGGAGTGCTTTACTTAACGGCAGAGTAAGCACGTGCAATCAACTCTTTCGCTGAGGCACATCAACTCTAAGCCATTATCCTTTACCGTGTAATATTAACAGGAAAATAGCACATATATTTAAACGCAGAGGAAATTAATCACTCAGTCCACTATCCCATCAATATTACGTGGGTTCCAAAACATAATATAAAAATACTCGACCCTACAAAGACGAATAATTTCCCATTCATCGAATGATCCTGAAAAGGACACAGGGAAAAGTATGATCCTGTTACCAATGGCGATAATGTCATTGAATTAGCCGAGTCATTTTATCATTTTATTTACCCAAGATTTCCCTTTTTTGACAAATATCCCATGCCTCGACCATTTAATTACGTCATCGAGGAATGCTAATGCATATTTCTTTGATGTTAAAAACATCACTCGCACCATCAATACAATTTACCAATGAGGCATTTTGTAAAACTCTATTCAGATCAATCCCACGAATTATGCGGAGCAAAAAATTTGTTTGATATGTCGTAAAACATTCCCATTTACTTTTGTTTATTCTTCGGAAACGTTTTTCCAGCTTGTATCAGCGCCATGTCCAATATATGTACCCAGAAAGATTAATTCAAGAGCAATAAATTATATATATATATATAAATATATATGTACCCACAAACATCAAGAAATATTAGCACAGGAATTCAAAGAAAACCTCTATCATCACGCTACCTAACACAAAATATTTTATTCAGTCGAGCACAAGTAATTTTCTCCCAAATTCTACCCGATAGTTGCGTGATAACAATCGATTAGAGTAGAAAATTTTATCGTGACATCGAAACGTGGTAACCAGCATTTTCCGTCGCATGTTCATCCAACTTAATGGCATTTCCGAGCTCATCCATGCATTTAAGTCGTTCCTACTCCCTATGACAAAGCAAATACTTCCATCCTAATCCATATCGGCTCATAGAATAACATGCAATTCGACAATTTTTCATCCAATGGAATCACTCACATGGCCTGCACTAGTAGCATTTACAAGGCGCAAGCCACTGTCCGCGTAATTCGTTAGGACGCAACCACAATGTTCACCATTCTCAACTCCAGGCAATAGAAAAATATAGGTATGATGGACGAAAGAATAAATTCCGAAAATGATTTCAAGTTCCTATTCTGCTTGGTTTTAATTAGGGTTGGAATGTTGAATATTGTGATAGAGGGTAGAATGCTAGCCAGGCGTGGTAAGGGTGGGGATAGCATAGGTTTTTTGGGCGGAATGAAAGGAGATAGAAATTATGAGGGATCAAAGACCGATTAGATGTTTTGTGGGCTGTTACACGAAACTAAGGAATGTACTCGTAGTGATGATCAATCCATGTCCATCTAAACCCTACCGTAAACGAAAGAGTAAGAATAATAATTTTGTTTGGGACCCATTTCCTTGAAAGACTAAATAAAAAATTCCTCTCAGAAGGAAAAATAGGTCCGATCAATGTCATGTATGAACTGGCAAGGGACCTGCAGAAATTACTTTATTTACGACCCATAATTAATCGTGAATTCGTAGACCGATATTCGGAATCGATCTCAAGTGCAGATCACGTTAGCAGGTTAGGTGAAGCACAGTATTGATCTAGAGAAGGGTTGGAAGCTTAGAGGTATTTGGTTGCACAATAGGAATAGAGCAGAGAGGATAGGAGTTGTCGTCGACAAGTGGCGGAGGGATAGAGCATCCCCGGCGTAGAGGCTCTCAGACAGACAGAATCAGAGAGTGAGATGCTGCGCAGAGGATATGACAAGAAATGGGAGCCTGAGCTCTCGAGTATAGGCGGAAGATCCTGCGGTTCAGAATGGACTGAGAAGGGGAACAGAAGGTACGACTGTGAGGAGGAGTGCAAGTAGGAGCAGAAATAGGAGAGAAAGGGAGGCGATACGACGGGTTAATATGAGAATTGGAAGGAGAAGGGTTGTGATTGTCCAACAGTTTGTGGTGTCAGCACAAAGCTCTGTGATTCCTAAACTTGGTCATTGAAAGTTATTGACACGAGGAGGCACGGTGCTTATTTATAAGCATACACTTCATATTATCTAACATAACTTTGTAGAATTCTATATTTATAAATAAAAATTACCCAGTAATTTTGTCAGTAATCTTTGACGTCTATGGCGTGTAAATCAAAACAGGGGTCGACATTATATCAACATTGCGAGGAAAATCACCATCGCTCATACCTATAAACCCAGATTAGCTGCTTAGTAATTCAACCCCGTCTTCTCTTATTCTGCAATGGAGGTGTCTGCGCCGTTAAATTATATTGCCGCTCAAAAGTTGGCAAATGTTGTTTGATACGGCTTCAGTGCACGACCCATTGATGGTTTGATAATTGATAAACACACAACGAGTGCATATGTACATATATATACACACACACACAAATTTGGACGGCAGAATAAAGACAAAAAGAAAGTAGACAATACGTGAAAGGACACACACATTTTAGAAAGTATGAGTTTTCGGCCTAAGAGGACAACAACTAAAACTTTCTAAAATATGAGTGTTCTTTTCCGTGTTATTATCGTTTTGTTCTATTGCGCCGTCTAAATATTATATTGCTCTCGTGAGTGGGTCTGTTTCATATATATATATATATATATATATATATATATATATATATATATATATATATATATAGTATAATGTAAATTCACTAAATAGTCATAGCAAAGACAGAAACCAAAACATATAAAAGAGGGACTCACCAGTTCTCGAATTTCGATGGTGCAACCACCTTTCTCAAGAGGAGAAATTTCACCTTCCTCTTGAGAAAGGTGGTTGCACCACCGAAAATTCGAGAACTAGTGAGTCCCTCTTTTATATGTTTTAGTTTCTGTGTTTGCTATGACTATTTAGTGAATTTATATTATTGTGCACGTTCGTGGGTTTTCCAAGAAAGTGACTATATATATATATATATATATATATATATATATATATATATATATATATATAAAGGCACACTTCATACTTGTACACATGTATACAAATATACACTTCATACAGTTATAAACTGCTGCACATCATATACATATATATATTTATTTATATATATATTAAGGTAATCTACCGGTTAAGGTAGGTTTTTGGATGGACATAACTATCAAATAAACATTTTGTAACTCCAAACAAAACACAATCGAGCAACATACTCTACATCATCTACCCTCTTCATGTCTGTGTACTTCTCTCTTCCCTACATCCCTATCTTGTTCCTGCCCTTTCCTCGCTTGCCTAACATTCTCCCCTCTATTACCGTCTTCAACATCCCACTGCCGATAAATACGCCTTTCATCCATTTTCATTCATCCGACACCATTGTTGCGATAAGTCCTGGGTTAACATTGTTTGAAATATCGTAAACGTAAATACATTCATGAATTAAAATAAATACTATATATACAATTTATTTCAAGAAAAAAGATTACCATGTCGCATTAATCGCGACAACAATAAAACGGGGGATATATAAGAAAATAGTGGGTACACGCTGTCGAAAATATGGGCATAAAAGATTTAATTCCCACAAAACACTCTTCAAATCTGGAGTCCATACGCCCACCTAGCGTGTGCCCTTGAGCCAGATGGGGTGTAGGTGAATGTATATAAAGTTTATTGTGTTTGTGAATTTCCCGTCCGAAATACGTATAATGCTAATTTGTCATAAGTATCTGAATTGCATGTGTTCCTGCCCTTTTTTAATGTTTTTCAAATCCTCCTCGTGTAGGCACAGGAACAGCCGCTAACCACGTACGAGGTCGTAATACTCGTAATATGTGTAGGCATGCTGCATGAATGGTGTTCGTTCGCACCCTCTTCACGCGGTTTTTGGTGGACCGCGTGGTGCCAGGTGCATGAGGAAGTAGAGGGTTTATATAATATGTAGATATGGTGGTGACGTACCACCCCCTGCCACACGTCCTTGCGATTTATTGCGGTGTATTTTTTAGATGTAGATGAAGAGTTCCCCTATCATCACTAGTGATTTTGCAATGGTCTCATTTGGCTTGCTGCGTTAAGACACGATGCATAACGTAAGGGTGAGAGCATACTATATAATATGCTAATTTCAATTCTTTTGAACAAAGCTATTCATTGAATGACACATTTGTATTGTCTAAATTATTTTATCATTGTGAAAGTTGCGAAGAGTTAAAGTTGATATACCAATTATGTGTAGTGCCCACAGCACATATGTCGGTCCATGCATGAATATGTGAATATCGTTCATCTTTTATGCCTTAACATACCTTTTTATCAAAACGTTTTCGGGAAAATGAAAACAATTACACTTTATAAATAATAAAATTCAAATGTATATATTAATATCCTTCGGGCTGTTAAAGGTTCGACATTACTCATATATATTCATTTCAAGTGATGAAAATCACTGTATTGTCAAAAAAAGGAATTATTCATGGACGATTCTAAAAAAAAGACAATAACTAAAAAAGTTTATCATGAATAGTTAGCACGTATTTCCAGTAGTGTAGGCTCCAGTATGTGGATAAGATACGTGGTTATCTTAATTTAACAAAAATAACTTAACACAATCGTATTCTGACAATTCAAATTGATTTTGCTCCAGAATTTATCTATGATGATTCTCTTCCGTAAACTTGTCTTATCCGTGCAAATTATGAAGACAGATTGGCTCGCAAAAGACGAAATCAACGAGCAAAATTTTTAGAATTTACATAAATACGTCATAAAAACTGCATAGTGTATTACTCGCTCTTCCCAAAAATTCAGCGCAACGTCGCCATATTGAGCGTTGACCACCGACTCGAATAAAAGACATCACCTGATGATGATGCCCAGCATCGAAACCATGGTCGTATTTTATTAAAAATGTGAGGAAGTGTAAAGTTTTCCTTATTTTTCACCCTCATCATGAAGGAATTCCACAAAGTTAAGCCTGAAACTGTTACCTTCATCAAGATATCGCTTGTTATCACCCCGTTTGGGAAAAGACATTACAGAGGTACAGAATCAGAACGACGATGACGGGTGACGCTATATCTACCACAGGTGAAACAAATTATAGACTGCAACCCTAGAAGTAGGAGCCGAAACAACGCACTCCAACGTACTAATTTGCTCCTGCACATACATACTTCTGTCGATTAATTTCTAAAAATATATTTACCAAAAATACACAATATCGAATACTGACTGATCTCAGTTCATGGTAATTTCTGGAAAGAGATTTTAAGGATTACAGTGTGAGGTGACATATTATGATCTGTCGGACCTCCCTCTCCCATTTCGTCTTGAAAGTTTACTCTTTCACTGAAAAAGCTTAAAGGAGTGGTAATCGAATGAACTGAAACTCTTAACGGAAAAACTTTTTATTGGATTACTACTCATTATCCTTTACCAGTCGCTAGAAAAGATACGAGTTTTTCTGCGAGAAATTTTTCAAGGCGCCCATGAAAGGCAATTTCAAATTCTCATTAAATTATGGAAGTCTGTCAGGAGTTTCGGGTGAAGAATACGGAGCATGGAAGAAGTTTGGAGATGATGAAATTACCATTCTTTCCTATATATATATATTCCTTTCAATATCCGTCCAATGGGCGTACTATCGTAGCTAGGTATCCCAGTAGCATGACAGAAGGTGGATTCCCTAGCAGACAATCTAGTTGCCAAACGTGATGGCATGGTAATCTACATTTACATCTACATAAATACCCTGCGAACTACCAAAAAAGGTGTTTGGCAGGGGGTGTAGCACCATGAGGGAAGGGTAAGGGATGAGGGGGGGTGGGGTTATCAAATAGGTGAGGGAAAGTGGGGGGAACCTGCAAGAAAAAAACATATATGTGCATTCACACATGCATATGCTTTTTTATATATATACACATTCATACATATATATACATACATATCCTCGCGCAGTCCCTAACCTGTACGTTAATACTTATTGTAATGAACTAACTCCTGGGGAATTTCGACTACAAACATTCTGGTCCCTTATCGTTCTTGGAAAAAATGACATTTTAAACCTGTCAGTCTTGCAGTCTATCTCTCTAATCTTATATTCGTGATCCCTTTGACCGTCATACGTTGAGGTTTGTATTATATCCTTGATGTCATCGGAAAAGGGCCCTTCTCTAAATGTTTTAATAAGTTTAATCTATATTGTAAACGCTGCTGTGTAAGAGAATCCCATCTTAAATTGTCTAGCAAAGTGGATACGCTGCTGCGTTGGTCATCACAATGTTTGACAAATCTAGCCCCCCTCCGCTGAACTCGATCTAATTCCGAAATCAAATTTATATTTTGAGGATCCCATATACTGGCAGCATACTCTAGGTGGGGCCTGACCAAGGCAAGGAAACATCGTTCTTTCACTTTTTCGTCGCATTTACCTAGCACTCTTTTCACAAATCCCAATTTTTTATTAGCACGACCGCATATTTCTCGTATGTGTTTTCCCCAGGACAGATAGTGAGTAAAATTGAGTAGGTAGGCTACTAACGTCAGAGCCTTGGGCTCAAATCCTGCGACATAACTTTGTTGAATTGGACCAAAAATCCATGCGGTTCAATTTTATACTAGCTCTAAATGGGAAACCGAATGGTAGCACAGGGAAAGGAATTGGCCAAATGTTTTCATATGCGTGTAATTTCATACGACTTTGGTCCCAGCCCGCTGCGAGCTCCGCTCACACCTGAGAAAACCTACCCTCGGGTTGATTACTACGATATACGAGTCGTATACTAATCAAACTTCTAAAAGCTTGTATAAAGTGAGATGGACCTGACCGATTAAAATTTTTTTTAATTAGAATTTATAAATGAACAAAACTTGCGGTTATTGCCAAACCAGTGGACCAATTACAGACAATATCCAATGATGAAGGCGCCCAAGGTTAAATGAAAACTTCTTTTATTTTTCACACTTGAAAACTTGCTGCAAAGCTGCTGCTATGTCAAATGAATCAAAGAAGCACCTGCTAAAGTTTCACTGAGATCGATTTATAGCATCAGCATGAAATTTTTCCCGGATGTCATAAATACTCATCGACTGTCTTTGATGTAACTCAGCCATTAAATTATATTAAGATTTAAATTTACATATTTTTTGTTTATATTAATGCCGACCAAACTTATCTAATAGCAAGATGTGCGAATGTTTTCATGCAGTATATTTTCATTATGGGCCACAGACAAATCATTATTTTGCTAAAAGATTTGTGTATGTGTGTGTATGTGTATGCATGTGTATGTATGTGTACCTTTCTTCCATATGTAATGGAAATCAACATCAATAAAAAATTACTAGATATATAAATCATTAATTAATTATTGCAAAATTTCCCAATACTGTATCGCCATCATCGTCTCTATTATTCTGCTTTTGCGTATATTTCTAATTTGGACAAAGAAAGACTAAATAGATATTAGTTCCCATTTTTATTCATCAGTTAAATGTTTACTGTAGTACGTTTGCCAACCTAGTGTAACTTAATCTGACCTCGGTAGCTTAACTGGCTTAAAGTACTCGGCCGTACATCGAGTGATCCAGGTTCAAATCCCGGTTAAGGCGAATGATTTTTAACACTTTGAAAAACTGTTGCATTGCAATGCGCATTAGCGAATGGCTTCATTTCTAATAGTTTCTTTGAACCTACTGCAATATTTATCCTTAAAATATGTAAGTATATAATGGTATAATACATTAATTTCAATAAATTGTAATATATCCTCGATTAGACGTGAGGTTAGCTTGGAAAAATGTTTTTAAAGTTTTTTTAGATAGATGTATAGGCAATCATATATATTTATGTGGGCAATTTTTAATAAAGAAATGTAGGCAATTGTCTTTATTTGTGACAAAAAAAATGTTCACAAATTAGACAATTTCCTATGTATCTATATTTAAAACCCTAAAAAGCCATAGTAAGTATTATAACACCTTTAAAAACCCCAAACCCTAATATGCATTAGTAATTTTGAGAATAGAAGAACTTTTCATCTTTCAACCAGTGTTTGGTCATTCATGCTAATAATCCCTTTCACTTCATCGCATGAGGAGATCGCTCTTTCTACAGCCCCAGCTCTTTCTCTAAGGTCTAAAGAAGTAACAAATATGTCAACACACACAAAAAATAAAGATACATAAACACACTTATAAAGTAATAGAACATAATATTATTAAAGCATAAAGAGAAACGTTTTCTATCGTATCCATGAATATAACAAAGAGAAAAATTCCAAAATAAACATAAAAAAGGTTTTACTTAAGCATCAACGTTAAGAAAGCAAAAGATAATGCCATCTTTGCATAATATTTTCTTGAATCCAGGGATAAAATAGGGATAACATCAATAAAGAGGAATAATAACACAATCTACATTTATTAACACTAGGTAGTGCGGTGATAAATCTTTATCCCCCTAACTCTAACGCTTACTTCATTTTGCATTCTGTTATAATTATATGCCTGCTGTTATTAACGTGATTAGTATAACAGTATTCAAGTTACGCTTTACGGAATATGACTAGTTCACAACGAAATCCTCGACAAGCTGCAGGACATGAGGTGGGAACAAAGACTGCAGCATATTCTCCTGTGTAACGCCGACACCACTCGAAGCAAGTACTCCACAAGCCACGAAGGACATATGCATATTCATCAGACTAACGCTATCCCCACATCGATGTTTCGTACGATAAATATCGTTGGTCGAATTTATGGTCGGTGCTTTACATCACAGTAAAAATATGGGCCGTGCTCCCTGAAAATCAGCAGTACTCTTATAATCGCACACAGATATGATTCTCACAATATATGGATGCTCGCGGTCGTAATAAAATTACCATTAACACTTAAACTCACTACCAGGTTAGTTTAAACAAAGGCACATTTTTATATAATATCTTTATAGCATCATCCATCTACGTGATTGGCAATCTTTAATTTCCATTGGTCATGAAAATGTAGTCCTGATAGAGAAAAACACTAAATGACAGGTACTTTTCAACTTTTGGTCAAAAACATAGGAGGAATAAAACGTAGACCTAAAGATCGTAGAGGTTACGGAACTTTAAAGGAGAAGGGTCAAAGGACCTCGTCGATGCCGTTAAGAGTACACATTCTCATTCCGACTTCCTGAAATTATAAGTATGTTAATAAAGAGGATTTTTATGAATACCTAGAGAGGTATCAAAACGAAACCAATATGTCTGATATTGGGATAGAAAAATATCGTTCCGAAATTTAAAGATAGAACAGCCGATAATAACATGCAAAAGGGAAAGGGTAAAATACGTATATGTATAGCAACTGATGTATGTATGTATGTATATATATATATACATCAGTTGCCATACATATACGTTAAAAACTAATTCAAACTGATATATATATATATATTTTTTTTTATTGTAGATTTTGTCAGTCTGACCTGAAGAAGGCCTTGAAGTGGGCCGAAAGCTTAAAAAATCTACAATGCGAGTGTCCTTTTACTTGTTATCTATATTATTCTGTGTTAAATTGTGCCATCCAAATGTTATATTGCTCTGGCGAGTGCTTCCACATCATCCATATATATATATATATATATATATATATATATATATATATATATATATATATATATATATATATATATAATGTAAATTCACTAAATAGTCAACACAAACAAGGAAACTAAAACATATAAAAGAGAGACTCACTGGTTCTCGAATTTTCGGTGGTTCAACCACCGTTGGTTGAGGAAGATGGTTGCACCACCGAAAATTCGAGAATCAGTGAGTCCCGACTATCAGTGAATTCACATTACACGTTTGTGGGTTTTCCAAAAAAGTATATATGTATATATATATATATATATATATATATATATATATATATATATATGATCAGTTTGAATTAATTTTTAACGTTTGTCAGTAAAGAATATATGCGCACCTTAAAAAATTACACCACCTCTAAATTTATAGAATATTATACGTATGTTCCGAATACCAATCAGTAACTTAAATTGCCTGGATAAATATGTAACATCCGGAGGAGTATATTTAAATTAGTAACTTCAAATTAGAATCCTTCGATGCTTATGTCGAATTTAATATCCAAAAATTGTGCATATATCCCACAAATACTGCGAATAAAAACTGGAAGGGATGGAAAAATTTCAAACAGGTCAATTTAATGCATGAACCATCATTGCTCCGAACTTTACCAAAAAACTAACTTATGCAATGAGCTAAGACACCGATTTGGACAGTAAGAAATACAAAAAACCTGAGACAATATTATCCTCAGAATTGAAGGGAGTTTCAAAGGTTTCTGTTTTAGGCGGACATGTCCGATTGATCGATGGGAACAAAGCGGCTGACCCACCATGACCCGCCGTAAATCAGAAGGAAGATACGTCGCGAAAGCAAACGAGCATGACGGACAGGTAACATCGACGGTAACATCCCAAACGACAAAAATACTCCAACGGATATTTCCCCTGTTAGCAATAAAAGATCATGATTTATCATGCAAATAACTCTTGACTGAATGTCACACTGATCCAATCCCCAAAAAAAAAATTCGCGCGAGCTTCCGTACTATGTTGACCAAATTTGTTGGGCTTGATTATTTGCAGTGGATAGGTAACAAAAATACGTTTCAAGAAATTTACGTGTCATCGCCAATATTCACTGATAATAAAATTAATTTGTGGCACCTCATCAAGTAGGAAAGCCTTGTGAGAAATTTAAGTGGACTTAAAGGAAAACAAACGAGGAAGTGGTAGGTGTGGCGGGGGAGGAGAGATGATTGTTGGAATGAATCAAAAAGAGGTGGAAAGATGGATGCAGAGCCTTCTGATGGCCAATGGGATGTTGGAGACTGTGATAAAGAGGAGAAAGTTAGGCTAACGAGGGATAGGAATCGGATAGGCATATCGGACGGAATGAAGGGAGGAAAGAAGTATTCGGGTTTGAAGAGGGGCTTCTTGTAAAAAATGTTGGATGCCAAGGTTGTGTTTTGTCACAAGGGGCAAGGAATTGTCGTTGTACCGTTACGTAGTTTATGTCCACCCACAACCTACCTTAACCGGTAGACTATCAATAAGAATATTTTTTGGGAAATATTCTCATTAACTGTAACTACGGCAAAAACACATGAGTGATTTTAGCAATTAAAACAACAAAAATTGCCGCATGTGATATTTACGATACATATATATATATATATATATATATAGACAGTTTTAATTGTTTTTACGTAAAAATAATAAATCTCAATTAAGCAAAACTGCAAACTAATTATGTGAGGAAACACAACTTCAAATTTAAATATACAAGGAACGTAGCTACGGTCGTGAATCAATGTAAACATTAAAAAAACCCGAAACCGTCAACTTGAAGTCAAGTTTACGGTCTCGACATTTTTTTTGTTTACAAAACTTCAAATATATCACAAACGGCACTTGAATATACGAGTATAATATAAAATAACTTCATACCGAAAAATATGAAATAACAAACCAATTGATCATATCAACTTATGGATTCATTACCTTATTGATGCAATCGTAACTATTTGAGTAAAAAGTATACAATAATTGTATATTCTATTGAGATTATTTAGTTTAGAAAGATATTACGCGGTAAATTACAAAGAGAATAAGAAATAAAGCTTATAAGCTACTCACAACAGAGTAAAACGAGAAAATTATACTTCAATAAATTACGAAAAATGTATACAAATTAACATGGCAGTAACTTAATTCACATACCAACAGATTTGCAGATACAAGGCATGATAGTATAAATAATATTGTGTGCATATGCCACACACATAAACCTTGTAATTGTTTCTGTAATCTGAAAGGCCTTGATTGACGTAAATTAGGCCTATACATCCTCCGATTTTTCTGTAATCTAAATGCGGTTCACCGCGACACGGTCACTAGACCTTGATGAGAAAGATTAGGATAAAATGCGTATTCTTTCCAGTATTTATTTCACCCTGTGCTCTTGACAAACCTATTTTAGATCTTATCAAGTAACCCGAAATCTAATGATTACGAACTGTCGACTAAAATTGCACAGGCGTCATCATAACCTCGCGGCGATTCCTTGGTGGTTTCACCGGAAGCACATTGCAATATTTTATTAAGGAGTACGCAGTAGCTCAGCGGGGATCTCGCACCCAAAATAGAACTGAGTACTCTGCAGAGCTAAGTCTAATCCCCAAGGATCGCCCTTGAGCCGACAGACCTGAGATCACCGTTCCCAAGGGAATTGCCCCTCCCGCGATGTGCATTTGCCCATAGGGGATTTAACAAGGACACAAATGTACAATTCGGAAAATGAAATCATATTAACGGGGATGGGAATTGATGCAAAAACAAGATCTTTCACGAGCCAATTTCTATCATCACAGAATTGGGTCCCCACCGCCCTCAACCATGCGCGAATAATTGGGACAATACATTGCTCGCACAACGAGCTAATTTTCTATTATATTAAAAGGTATTCCATTAACCTCCAGGTATTAGTCACAGGAATAGGGCAGCAAATATTAAACACGGAGTGAAAAAAATGTTTAAGTAAGATAAAGTTGAATTTATTGGTGTTTCTACTTGTTCATGGGCACTACTTGAACGAGGAAAAAAATATTCTCGGTGCCCATTCGCTAGACTAGTTATTTTAGCAAAGTGCCAAGAGTGTGCATTAAGTATTAGATTATTCCGTGAATGTCTTATGCACGAATTGGATGATCTCAAAGAGTTTAGCACGGCGATGAGTCTCCATTAAATAGGTTTCCTTCCCAGATATGTGCATCGTGAGTCATCGGGCTATATCTATAGTTAGTACAATTCCCCTTCCCTTAATATCACATTTTGTCATACAGTTATCCCCCACAAAATGTTACGTCTCACCTGTCCCTTTATTCCCCTAGCGCATGCCCTCTAGCCATTTTCATCGTACAAAATTCAAGTTCAATCCAAATGACATCACACTTCCTGGAAAACCCATTCAAATCTCCATGTCAGCTATCGTAGATGTCGAAGTACCCATTCTTATCTGACTCTGACGTAAACCACAAAGATTCACGGGTATTTTTTCGTTAAGTGATTCATCAATTATGACATTACAATACTGAAAACATAAAATTAGTCAATTCGCCAGTAAGAACGTAATCCCCTTTGGGTACACAAATAGGGCATGCCCGTTTTTTGCCACACGAGCAGATTCTCTCTAGACTATTAATGGATGTTACCTGCGCTCTATTTAAAATTCGTGAATAATGCGAGGTATTCGAACATTATATTTCCTTCACTCACATAACATCATGATTCCTTGATACAAGTATTGGTTATTGCGTGCGTGTATTTTCAATACGACGCTAAATGGTTATGTATTCGTTCCTCATCACAAGATACTAGGCTAGGCTGACGAATTTGAAGCATCACACACCTTCGTTACTTTACATAATTCAAATGCTAGCCAGATTATTAATTTAGGACACAACACCTATGGACAAAATCCATCCCTTATCTTACAATATATCTGAGGAATTGTCTACTCTCTTTTCACAGAATGCTAAAATATTCATCGCCAACATTTACAAATAATTTTTTTAATTTTCTTACCACTTCGGATCCCGCATACCGCCTGAAAGCTTCTTAAAATGTAAGGTCAGATTTCATACTCCAGCCTATTCTTTTTTTTTCAAAACTCAAACACGCCCTTATTCGAGCCGTCATTTACCCTAATTTATTCAAGCGCCTTCTGAAAATTCCATTAGGAATAGTGCTGAGGCTTGGCATCTGTCGAGGAGGGACCAATGTCAGTGGACTGTCAACCGTCAAAGTTTGAAGGTCAAAATATGGCAAAATTCTTGAAATTGTTCAAAAAAGGATTAATCTTTTACGAAGCCATTTCCAAGAAATTATATTTTGTAATATCTTCCTGGCCATTAAAATTAGCGGAAGTTACGGAAAACTTACAGGAAGTGGAGCAAGGTTTCCTCACAACTGCCCACATATTTCGCTCCTTTACCATCTGTTACCAATATTCTGAGACATTGTAAGAAACTGAAAGGAATGGATCAAATAAATGCATTCTTCCGGAATTAATATTAATGATATTACATTAATTACTCTATGCGCAAGTAGTAATTACTTTCAACTTCGCAAAATTTGGCTCAAGTGCCCACAAGGAATGATGGGGGTAAGATGCTCAATAAAGATAGACGTAGTTGGGAAATACAGGGAGCCAGGTAATGAGGAATAGAGAGTACCAAGCAAAAAGGAAGGTTAGAGGTAAAACTTATGAGGACGTTATAGGAGTCAGCATTAAGACAGGTAGAATGGCCGATTGCACGTAACCAATCTTCGAACTTAAATGCTGGTGATGAGAATAAAATCTACCCGAATATTTTGCTGTCTTAAGAGGACATGTGAAATTAACCGAATGAATATATTATCGTAGATAAAATAACTAAGCTCAACACTATATAAAGGTTAACTTGATAGACTACTAATCTTGCATAATCTGATTTATACGTATTATTACGGTTTTCAAATGCAAACAAGCAATAAATCACAATGATAATATATAACTTATTTTGCCCCGTAAAATTATTATCGTTCTTTTCGAAAATATGTGGTAAAGATAGTGTCCCGGTTTACGACTTAAGGAGATTTTCACGTTGATAGTTATTAGTGAAATAAAATTTCATTCTTCATCTGCCTCGACATTAATATATTTAGGCCATGGGATAAGTTATGGAATTATTCACTTTAATGAACTATGATTCTTATTTAATTTCGATCAGAAGTTGGTAGAAGAACGTGGGCTTTCGAATTGAAAAGTTATATCAGTATAAAGCATTTAATATTTAGTCAACCTGTATTTGAGGGAGTTGACCTAAAGAGTTATACTCTATAAAACGACCTCTAAAGGCTAATTTATTGACCTTGACCTTTCTATGTAATTCTTTTTTAGGAAATCTACCGGTTAAAGTAGGTTTTTCGATGGACACAACTATCAAATAAACATTTCGTAACTCCAAACCAAACCCAATCCAGCAACCTAATCTACATCAAGTCCGTCTTCATCTCTGTCTCTTTCCTCCCTTCATCCTGTCCAACATCCCTATCCTGTTTCTGCCTTTCCTCGCTTGCCCAACATTCTCCCCTCCATTACCTTCTCATCCCACTATTGCCGCTCAATACGCCTTTCATTCATTTTTCCTGCCTCCATAGGATTTCTCTCAACAAACCCCTCTCCTCACCCACCATCCTTAATACTCCCTCATTTGTTTTCCTTTCGGTACATTTCACCTTCTCCATTCTTCTCCACACCCACATTTCAAAAGCCTCCAATCTACGTCTATCCTCCGGCTTCAGTGACCACGTTTCCGCGCCGCACATAGCTACGCTCCATATCAGAGTTTATACGAGTCCTGTCTTAATATCCCTACTCAACGTCCCCGTCATCAACTCCCTCCTCCTTGAGAAAGCCTTCTTGCCTAGCGCAATTGTAATTGCTATATTACGTGGCAATGTTGCTTGGATCTCTCCCATGTCAGTAAATTAACCCGCATATTTCAACGTAACCTCAATCATTATCATTATAAAAATTAATGATTGTGTGGTAAAGTGATGTTTATAATTAAATTTATAAAGCCACAGAGATACATATTTCCATCAGCGGTTTGTAATTTTGTAAATGTATCGCGTATAAATTTTACCAGTTTTTGTAACAATATCCGTTGCCCATTATCCTTAAAAGAAAAATTTGGTGAGTAATTTTTTCCGTCATAAATGTTTCTGTACATTAATTGGATTTACGCCGCAATAATTGGTTATACTGATATTAAATTTGAATAAAATATGTTATTAAAATGGTGAAACTTCACAAAAGATAACTTTTCAAATAGGAACTATTTGGCAGAAGTAAATTTGGAAATCAAATCAAACTAAGTTAAAATGAAACCTTCAACAAGCAAGGTTGATACTTATCAAATCAGTATTTTAGAAATAAAGAGGCATCGGAACTTTCTCTATGTGAATGGAAAGAGGGAAGTTTAGCTGGTGATCATCTTGTCCGTGGGCTCAAATCGGAAAATATATTCATCGTCTAATATTTTCTCGAAGTTTCCGGAATGAAATGTCCACAATTTCATCAGCGTATAAATGACTCCCAACATTCTTGGCTAAATATTAGGCAAGGAAGATAAATACATATATATGTATATATAATATACATATATACACACATATATATATACACATATATTTCATATATGTCTACGTCATGCGGAGACATTCACGTCATGCTCTTTGACGGAATAAAATTTAAGAACTCTAAATGATTTTACAAGAAATAATATTAATCATTAAAAATAAAAGAAAAATTTCACAAAATTAAAGCGTCACTATACTATTTAGATGCTACCAAGTCCTTGGTTTAATATAATAAATTCGATTCAAGCTTAAATGCTGCGATGAAGCAAGCAAGTAGTAATTTTTTGAAGATCTATTCCCTTGCGACAGTATTATACTCGCATTGACTGAAATTGGTCAATGCATTCACTAACATGAAGTTCTTTTCTTTTTTTTCATAACTCGTAAAGTGATTCAGCCATGATAAAAAATATTCTCAAGAGGAATTAGGAACAGAACTGAGTTCTGTTCCTAATTCCTCTTGAGAAAGGTGGTTGCACCACCGAAAATTCGAGAACTAGTGAGTCCCTCTTTTATATATTTTAGTTTCTGTGTTTGCTATGACTATTTAGTGAATTTTATTGTGCACGTTCGTGGCTTATCCAAGAAAGTGACTATATATATATATATATATATATATATATATATATATATATATATATATATATATATAGTCACATCAGTCATATCTTATCTTCCGAAGAAGACGGAGCTCAAGTCCGTCGAAATTATCAAGATATTATCGTGAGTGTTCTTTTTATGTGTTCTCGTGCTCTGTGTTACTGTCTAAGTTTTTTATTCAACACTTCCGTGTTACTTCGAAGAAATCATCTATATATATATATATTAATTTTTTTTTGAAACATTTTTACTTTCGTGATCTGCTCAAAAACCGTCTTCCCCCCTGTGTTCACCTTTTATGTGTTTTCCTATCCCCTTTCCTTATACCTATTTCTATGTTTGAATGAATATTTGTGCGCCGTATGGCGGGATTTTCAAGTTTGACTATATATATATATATATATATATATATATATATATATATATATATATATATATATATATATATATATATATATAAAAGAAATATACAAGCTATGTAACCATAACTATATAGAATTAAACATATTCACAGCAAAGTTTCCTTTTAATAATTGGGACAATCGCTCCATAGATATTTAAATTCTCCAACAAAAATGAATTTTCGCACCTGATGAAAATTGGACAACCATCGAAGCGACCATACCATTGCGCCAGTATATATATATACTGGCGCAATGGTATGGTTATATATATATATATAAACCATAAACACAGTAATCAACCCGAAGGTCGGTTTAGTAGGTCATGGTAGAGCTCACCCGTGTACCAAGCCCAACGGCGTGTGAATATTCACACATCAGGGTAGGGGGGCCAGTTCCTTTCCCTGTGCCGGCTTATGGTTTCCCAGGAAGACCAGGTACCCGAAAAATCAACTAGCTTGGTGGAGCTGCAGGTGCCCAGTGCCTTGCCCGGGAATCGAACCCGGGACCCTCCGGTCAGTAGTCCAACGCTCTACCCGCTAGACCACCGCGACCCGCATATATATATATGTGTGGGTGTGTGTGTGTGTGTATCCATATATATATATATATATATATATATATATATATATATATACTCCATAGTTTTTTAAATTCTCCAACAAAAATGAATTATCGCACCTGATGAAAATTGGACAACCATCGAAGTGACCATACCATTGCGCCAGTGAAGTAGGCAACTTGTTAAGCATTTAATCATAGTGGGTTGCCAACCTTGCAGGAACCGCCTAAGTTAGTGAATATTACATGCCAAGTGTTTCCGTTTTCGTTGATTCCATCTGAAATTGGATACTAACAGAGTTCTTTCGTACATTATCTCTACTCAATCGCTTTTCGGATAAATTACTTCTCAATCCCTTCCTTCTACTGTCACAAATTCTTATCTCCTTCGATTGACCAGATTCGTCCATATTTTGTCCTCTACGATGGGGATTGGTATCAGACACGTCAGTTTAAAATAAACATGGGTTAAATATCACCACAATACGATCAAAATTACCAATCTGGCCATATCTTCAACATAGCTGAACAAAACGTTATTTCGCATTGTTTACTGTCACACAATAAGGAATGATTTTATACTGAAATATAAAATCATTCTCTAATTTTAATCAACAGCAAATAATATTCGGATGGATATGAAGTTTTGAATTTTTGGCAATCCTGGAACATAGAACTCCCGTCGTATTTGTGAATATAGAAAATCAATAAAATGGAAATAATCTTGGTGATTCTATGAAGAGCGAAACATGTTTTTCAGAGTGCTATCGGAAAGTTTAAGCCAGTTCAAATCAGGAGAAACACTATTATTATTATTATAAGGTAATCTACCGGTGAAGGTAGGTTTTTCAATGGACACAACTATCACATAATTACTTTACGACTCCAAACAAAACACAATCGAGCACCTACTCTACATCAAGTCCTTCTTCATCTCTGTGTACTTCTTTCCTCCCTTCATCCCGTCCAGCATTCCTACCCTGTTCCTGACCTTTCCTCGTTTGCTTATCATTCTCCCCTCTATTACCTTCGTCAACATTCCACTACCTCTAAATACGCCTTTCATCCATTTTTCCTTCCTCCATAGGATTTCTCTCAACAAACCCCTCTCCTCACCCACCATTTCTAGTACTTCCTCATTTGTTTTTATTTCGGTCCATTTCACCTTCTCCATTCTTCTCCACACCCACATTTCGAAAGCATCCAATATACGTCCATCCTCCTGCTTCAGTGACCACGTTTCCGCGCCGTACATAGCTACGCTCCATATCAGAGTTTTTACGAGTCTTGTCTTAACATCCCTACTCAACGTCCCCGTCATCAACTCCCTCCTCCTTGAGAAAGCCTCCTTGCCTAGCGCAATTCTTCTCCTTACGTCCCTACTACTTTGACCGTGTTGGTCCAAAATACTTCCGAATTACGTAAACTGTTCTACCTGCTCTATTTTTTCTATGTAATAGCATCCAATAAAAAAGTTACGGTTTTTATACTATTGAGCATTTAAATGCATATTATTATCGAGCAATTAAATGCATGCATATTTTTTAACTCTGATTCTTTCAAATACATACATATCTTCTTGCACGGTTTGAGGATTGCTTGAAGTTGTACCATTTACTTCACATTAGTCATTAAACGCTATAAAAACTTTGGAACAAAAATTTAAGTTGATTCGACCATCAAATATTTAATTCAAAATGCATTTTATTAGAAGTTAAAATTCCACTAGCACTCACCCATCCTTCATTTTTAAAGCTAGACCCGAAAAGTTGTCGGTCGGCATTGACATCACATTGAAAGATTAAGTCTTGAAGAGAGAAAAAAAGGACAACACTCTTACGTCATTTTTTTCCCGGTACAGTATAAAAATTTGGTGGTTAACTTGGGCTAACGACATCATCGCGGAGGGGAGTTCATCAAATTAATTTTCAAACTTATGAGAACGAGAAAAAAATTTTGAACACCTATTAAGGTCCGACGTTTTTGTTCAAATTCTTTTAATCTTTGCTTTTTCGTGTTAGGGGAATTTGAATGCCATTCATTCCCCCACAACCCCAGCTCCTACATTTGGAGAAAGTAAAAAGTTTGCCCTGTTGATCCCGAGGGAATGATCTCTCTTACGTCTTTTAAAGAAATTAATCATTCATTCCCCTTCGCCCATCTCACCTGACTTCCATCCCTTCCCCCATCACTTTTCAATATCCTTCTTCCTCCGATGCAGACCACTCCGACTTCCCTGAAATCCACCCATTCCCCTCCCCTCTAATCCGACACCAAGCTGTCTTGGTTTCTCCATTTATTCGGCCGCAAGAATCATCGATTTCCATTAAAAGAACGAGGGTATAAAACCCTTCTCCGTTAAGACACAACGAGTTAGGCAAAGTTTTCCATTACCTAGCTTCAATTATTCCTTCCTTGCATTATTTTCCCGCTCCCATTCAGGAAATAAAAGAAGTTTGAGTAGCGCAGAGCATTTCACACTCTCACTCAAATCACCAGCGTGAAAATAACATATTTTCCGAGGGAAAAATTTTAAAAATTATCGATTTTCCAAAAAAAAAATGAAAAATGAGCCAGTTTTTCTCCACCTGGATATCCCACATCGTCCATGTCCGTCTAACCAACCTCCACCAGTTCTACCAACTTTCTCGTTTCCGTCTTTGTTACGTTCACTTTCGCCGGGTCAAGTTATTGACGACACACTTCAGAGGAAACTAATGCATCCGCTGCAAAGAAATCGTGGCGAAAAGACTCCAAACGGGAAAACGCAAAAATAATAATTCCATGTACCTCGGAGTAATCAAGGCAATGAGACTCTTGAAATCTCCTCGTGAGCTTAGATTTTCACTATCTTTAAATTTCGGAGTCATGTAAGGCGGGACATTAAAATTTTTCGCTGAGAAATCCGTATTTAATTTCATTACAGAATTACTTTCTCTTTTTCCCTGAACAGTCTTTTATGAACTAGGAATGGAATGCTTTCACACTCTTGATCTCCCCCATGCCGAGTTGGACGAAATTTGCCACTCGCGTAGCACATATATATTGCTTGATATAAAAGCAAAATTTATATTGCATGCTTTTAATTAAATTACTTCAACGGTCCAAAACAACTATTTTACAAATTAGTAATGATTTTCAATATTTGCATGAAATGACCAGGAAATTAATAGTTAAGTACAGCGTATTATATAATAAAATTACAGCAATGTATGTACCCGCTCTATCGCCACGTTGCGTGAGCATTTAATGATATCAAAGCTCATGAAACAGATAACAATGAAGAGCACCAGTCAAAATTACAAACAAATACATGAAGAATATCTTAATAAACATTTTTGACCTCTTTGTTCGTCTTATTTTAAACTTAAACTTTTATTTTAAGCTCATTTCAACCATTTGCCAGTAAACTGCCTGTCATACGACAAACGCTCAGTATGAATTTTGAAAGGTATATATTTTGATTGAATTGCGCGAAATAAATAAACAAATCCTCCAAACTTTTACATCTGATATTAAAATTCATAGTATTTTTTTTCTTCAGTAATTAGAACTTATTCCTTCCCGCTTTTTACTCGAAAAAGAGGATCCGACGGACTTTCATAAGGAATTGCCCTCAAGACCTTCGTCTGACGGGGATCCACTAGCCTCCCCCGCTACCTTCAACCCATCGTCCGTCACTTCAAGTGATTCCATCCCATCCGCTCTCCTTCCATCACATCCCGCTTACCTTTTTCCCTGACGTGCCCTTTTACACCCCTTCCACTCCCCCATACTAATGCATCCTTCCTTCCCACACATTTTTCCACCTTCTCTCTTTCCCTCCAGCACACGCAACCCTTCCAATGATTAATCTGCTCTCCACACTCTCCCCCCTCCCATCCGTGTACAAACCTCCTTGCCCCTCATCTACGCCAACGCGAAGGTTCACAACCTATGGCGAACGGAGAAGCCGGCACGGAAGAAAATTTCAGCCAAAGTTAGCAAGAAATTCCGGAAGCGCGACTTCGCCAAGTGTTCTCTCCCTGCGCAATGTTGCCGTTGAGTTGTTTTTTTAAATCGCCAGGGTGCCCCATATAAAAAACACAGAACGTAATACTTTCTCGGCGGAAAGACGAAGAATAAAAAACAGTTTGTCTGCTCCAAATTTCCCGACTGTCCAAAGCGCGTCAATATAAAATTAAGATTAGACAAATCTAGCTCAAAAGTGCTTTGTAATTTCTTATTGAGTATTTCATTTTAACCTTTCCTATAAATTCGAATTACATCCGCTTCAAAAGTCCGAAATCTAAGCGTGACGAATGAAAAAACTGCAAACTGGAGATTTTTCTTTTCATAAAAAATTAAATCTTTATCAAATATATGAGAAAGTATCTTTTGGGAACACTGCTGCGTTTTACTATTGACGATATATGCGTACTTATGATACTGCGTTTTACGACTGAATTTTCAGCTCATAGCTCAGCTCATAGCACGGCTGAAATTTCAGCTCATTACAATGATCATTATTGTGTTTGTGAGCAATACTCTTACAAGCTCAACGGAAAAATTTAATTTTCCTTATACTCAGTGTTAACGCATGGCTACCACTTTCGAAAAACTTAATCATTGTGCATCACGCGAGGTGCACTATGCTAACGATTAAGTCGGCATTTGTACAACTGAACAACTATTTGGATTAAGAAGCGGACCGCGCTTGTAACGCATACCTCTGACGCGAGCACCCCTTACTTCCAAAGATAAATAGATATCATTCTGAAATTTTTTCGCACCCTCCATCCTAAAAAATTAATTTTGATGATGGTTATATTAATATAAAACGTATAGATTTGAATCTTGAATAGGACAGTTACTAAATCTATATTTTTCATTTGGATTTTCATGAAACCCAAAATGATGAATTAATTTTGCTCTGAAATTGAAACTATAAGGAACTCTAGCCAAATAATACCACACATTATACTGGAAAAAATTTGAGAATTCATGTTAGCTCTAGATAAGCGCTAAACAATAGATAAACGCATGCCCGCATTGGAATGCCACTAAGTAATGTAGTGCTGTTTACAGTATTGTTTGCTCTGCTTCTGGTACCCTAAATTTCCCCTTCCATCTCTTGTCCCTCTCCGTGGGTGAGCCCTCCTTCTACCTGCATCGTTGGGCCAGATGTGGTATTTCGCCAAGCTACTTACTAAAATCTAGCTTACACGTTCCTGATAAATTTCTTGCTGCATCCTGGGGTACAATTATTTGTTGTAGTTAGCGTATGTACTTGCATGCTTGTGGAGTGAAGGGAGGTGGAGTGTGTTTGCATGCGCGTGGAATGATGGGATGTGGATTAGGGTTTGCATGTGTGTGTTGGTTTTGTATGCGGTATTTCTTTTTTCCTTTCTTGGGTGGTGACCTAACACCCCCCGCCACACGCCCTTGCAGCGGCTTGCGGGGTATTATGTAGGTGTAGATGAACATTTTTTTACGCCGAAAACTTATTTTTACATGAGATTTGGTCACTTTTCAAATGAAACTTTTCAGCTTCAACTTCAAATGAAATTCAGCAAACAAATAAATATTTTGTAACATTTAAAGAGCATCGTTAAACGAGTATTCCAATCTGCGCGCCAATTTGCTACCACTCAAACGCAGTCCACAAAATATTCAGTGGATGAAAACACATTTCACATCTTATTTGGATGCTTGCAATATAAGCGAACATTTTATTTTTAACATTTTTTTCTCACGTGGCACTGACACTGAAAACGGTCATACGATAAAATCAAATTTCAGCTGGATATACCGCATTAATATATCAAAATACAATACCACCACAGATGGGAGAGGTATTTTTGGTGCTTTAGCATGGAGGAAACTTTCCAGCTTTGCTACGTGTGAACCATTTTGTTCAGCAGTTCCTACTTCTTTCTTGTTCATTAGCAGGCATATTCATGGACAAAATAAATCCTGCCGCCTATTGCAACTCTCATACACACGCCTCTTCTGACCACACTCTTTTTGGTTCGTTGGGAGTGTCCGTTGATCAACTGCCCGTTAATCGTTTCTTTATTGATGTTGCCATAAAAGTGAAAGGCGGGAGGGAAGATTGCGACGGAAAATACTACAGCCATATTTTTTACTCCGAGAACGCCCACTGAGATGCGGGAGAAACGTAGAGAGTCAAAATAAACAACGTGCAAACCTATATTAAGCAACCTCCCCAACGATTAGCGCGGAAATGTGTCATTCGTTCATTGTTCGTCTTGTTTGTACCCGATCTTGCCCAATTTGCAGACTTCCAATGACGCTTTGTAAATACATTATTTAGACGTTAAAGCTTGTATATAGCTTTTAAAAATCAGGGACACATATGTAATGATTTACAAAATATGAAGCTATTATCACATTGATGAATGAAAGTTTTTGTTACCTTGTTGACTAATTGTGAATATGACATCGTTTGTATAAAATACTATTCGCTCATATCTTTGTTCCTCCTATGTTTTCGCGTAAACAAAGCTCCATGGAGAAACGATTGATCGTTTTTGGTTTGAAATAACTGTAAGAGGTAATGCATACATTCTTACGTAACTATTCCACGAACAAAAAATTAAAGTAATCATAACTGTTGTAATTTGGCTTGCTTGAAAAGCTTTATTCTATATTATGCTTCAAGGGAAATAGGTATGGCAAATTATGGTGATTTCTTTACGGTAGTTATAATTCCTGGTGTATTCTATACTGCTGCTTCTAGTAATTCTTCTTATTTGTTATATATTTATTGTTATTTTTTATTATTTGTTATTGTTATTTTTTGTTTTTTTATTGTTATTTTTAGTTATTTATTTGTGTTTGCCATTTATAGTGTATATTGCTTCGAAACACGTGAAACTTCAGCTAACTAGAAGAGGAGAAAGAGAATTTTAAAGTTTTAAAGGTATCCTGGCGAGCGTACACGAGGGAGGCTTTCTCCTCCGAGTCGACCAAGTTTTTGGACAGTAAACAACCCTTTCGCCAAAAAGTGACATCTGCGTAAAGGACGCCAATGTTTTGTCCATGCAAAATCTTCACGCAAATATGAGAGGTTATTCTCAGAGAAAAAAATAATTTGACCGACCGGGAAAAAAATTCACACGTAAAAAAAAACCTTCACGGTATGACTGACAATTTAGGGAACGCACAATGGATCCAAGGAAAATCCCGTTCAAAACGGAACACTTATTGGCCATTTTGCCTTTCAATATTACGTCGTCCGATACACATTTGTGTGACCGCATAAAATAGAAGAACTGTGGTGACGTTTTTCACTGCATTAATATATCCGCATTCCTGCTTCAACATGCGACAATCTCCAGAAAGGGAAAAACGAAGCCGAACTCGGCGTCAAGTCATTCTTTTCCATTTCCCTGGGACGTCATCCATCCCTCCCCTCTCCCCTCCCCATCTCCCTGCACCCGCGTGAACCGGTTGACCTCTTATTTTTTTCCTCTCTTCCCAACACCAACGCACCCACCCTTCCCATTCCACCCTCTCCCCCCACTCTCTTGCTTCCCCGAGAAAGGATTACGTCAGAGGCACAATGCGCGCGATAAGGAGAATGATATTGTTGCTGTGGCATTATAAAGAAAACTCCCGCAGCGAGGATTGAGTTGAGGGATTGCGGAGGAGGGCCCTCCGGGTGGAACGGAGAGAAGGAGAGTTGGGGCAAGAGGGGCACGGGATGGGAATCCCTAGACACCCTATGGGCTCGCCGGGCTGAATCGCATCGAAAGACCCCAGGGTCTGTATCCTCGCTTTCCCTCTCGCGCCCAGCATTCCCTTGGAGTAAGTTTAAAATAACTAATGGCTTCCTTTGGGGTGCCTATGATGGTCACGTTGTAGAGATACGATCTCATTTCGAGCAGAGACGTGGTAGCGAGATGTGACATTACGATCTTTTATGTTGGCACGTGAAAGTTTCCCAAAACGACAGATTTTCAGGGAGGGTGTAGTTACGGGTAACAATTGAGAGAGATATTATCATCGTATTTCACACTTGAAGCGTCCACACAACTTTTTTCATTTTATTAATTTTCGACGCGTTGGAATATTACAAGGGTGAATTTTTTTTAATTGAGGGGTTCCTCGCTATTATATTCCATAATTCCACGTTTGACACTCCATATCTTGGCATTGGACGATTTTGTTTTCATTTAGAGTTCTTCCATAAGGACGTTCGGCCGCAAATGTAACGAATGTGGTAGCCTTTCTCTGCGGGAAGTCCTAAATTCTCGAGGTCTAGGTCTAGCCTAGCCTAGTCTAGCCGGCGCAAAATCAATATCGCTTTCGTCCAAATGCCCTCCCACAATTAGTTTGATAAGCTCGAGTTTCTTCAATACAGCTCCGAAATAATTTATTTCTACTCATTCTTGTGTGCTATTATACCTGATCTCAAAGTTTGTCTTTATTTGCTTGTCTATAGAAAAACGTTCCAAAACGTTAATCTTATTTATTACTAAGTGTTTTTTATGTGTACACCTGTCACTAATCATATCAATCACATTTATTGGCTGCGTAGTTTTTCGCGGCGGTGGCTTGAAGGATTCTGCATTCTCGGCTTTCACCGCGTTGTTATTTAATGCTTCGTTGTTGTTTAAAACTTCGGCGAAACTGTTGTCAGCATTAAACAACAACGCGGTGAAACCCGAGAATGCAGAATCCTTCATTCACATTGATTAATTATTATGATTAATATATTAAATCAATATCTTATTATTTTCTTCCCCATTAACGTGTTTTATACCCTTTCGAGCGTAGATATATAACGGGGTTTTTTCCAATACATGCAATACGACCCATTTTCTTCCGATTTGACTGTAGACTCCAACCTTGATTACCGTGACTTTGAGGCGGGAGAGAACCTCGTGTTCATATTAAGAAAGTTAAAAGAAAACAATTTATGATCTCAACAATTCAACCTGAAAGAATGACTGAGGATAAACTGAACTAGAAAAGCTATGGAACGAAGACGAATCTTGGAAAACGGACGGGTGAGTGATGCTAGAGAGAGTTTGTAAGGAATGACCACTGAATTCACTAGAAGCAAGAATGGAAAAATAGTGGTAAGAAAATGAAAACAAGGGGAGTGTAGAGGAATGGACGTAATAATGAATAAGAGTTGCAAAATTGTTTTGGATGAGGTGAGAGAATTTTGGAAGGAGTGTTTTAAATATACATGCATGAAAGTAGCTTAATTTCGAAAGTGAGGGAAAATTAGACAGGTATGAAAGATGTGTTAATATCAGCTGGTTTGGTCATGTCGGAAGGATGTACGATATCATATGAAAGTTGAATCACTAAACATATACGAGTATATAAGGGTAGTCTGTATGGTTTTTAGAGAAATCTGTCAACCAAGGAAGGTGAGTATATTGAAAGACACTCTCAAGACAAGAAATATTCTTATGACTTAGGGAGCAGAAGAGAATTTGCAAAAAATATACATACAAATGTGATCGAGATTATAGAAGATGTTAGGGTGCAAGAAACTAACGTGAGTAATTTTATTTAGTAGCATACTACCAGCCTTTTAAAGAAAGCCCTACTTCGTAAGGGTAAAGTATGCAGCAAGAAGAGAGTTCTATTCATGCATATATAACTAAACCTTGAGATAATAGCTGGGGATGACCAAATGCGCTGTCCGCATGATTTTTGATTCCGTGCATAAGCTATATTAAATTTTGTACCAACATTTACTTGTGGTCCAGATCTCGTGTCCAAAAAAATTATCCGAGTCTTTTATCGAGGAATTATTTTATAGTAATCTAAACTGACCCTCAAAAACCTTGCGGGATGTTCATCGCTCACGGAGGAAAAAACAGCTGCAAATCATGCAGACTATGGCTCCCACGTGAGTTCAACGTTTCATAAGAATTAGGAGAAATATGCAGGGGTCCGTTCTTAAAACGTGATATTGCTCATTTTCTTCGTTGTCGCGTAAATATTTATGAAACGTAACTGCTGTGGTGCTAATATAATTTTCATTCCTTTCACAGCCGAACTGGATCCTGAGGAACTGGACATGTTACAACCAGCTCGATGTCGTCCGGAAAGACTTGAGGCAATAAGGAGAGCGACGCGATTCTCCAGGAAAGAGATACAATTCGTGTATCGAGCCTTCAAACAGGAATGTCCAACTGGAATGGTTTCCGAAGACACGTTCAAAGCCATCTACGCCAAATTCTTCCCCCAAGGAGGTAACCTTTGTGACAGCAAAATCCCAAAAATCACCAATTCTAGTCCCGACCTGGGAATGAGTGTCAACTTGTGTCAACTCAGGTGGTTCGGCCCCTGGGAGACTTGACGGCAAACCAAAGCCTTATCGGAATCCCCAGGGATGCAGGGATCTCTAGAGATATCCAGATAGCAAAAATAACCTATCACTACTACTACTTTAAGCCGTTACTACTACCAGGTCCTTTGTTCGTCTCCAATTAATGAGCTCTCCTTTCCTGTAGCAAGTATTGGCTCCGTTGGGTTCCCCATTGCGAATTCCCTCTCCCGAGGACCAAGGTCCATTAACCCTTTTCCAGAAATTTCTTACACAGAACCAATAGAGGAGTGGTATTTTGGGAACATTTTTCGACCCCTGCGTTGGAAAAACGTTCATGTGTACATCCCAACATAGAGAATTTATTTAAATGATTTTTTAATTGAAATTTCATGAAAGTTACAAATTTCATCAAAAGACTTTTAGCTGTTTTTAAAAAGTGGCCAAACTTCTTAATATCTTCCTAAACGTGTCTGCAATAACTCAAAAGACTATTGCTTGATATCAGCTACAAATGAAGTGGCAAGTTACACCCCTGAGCTCTCCTTGTGACAAAGAAGATATTGCAACGATTTATTTGCCCAAATATTACATAAAAAATCTCAGTTAACCTCATCAAGTTTCACGTCCCCAATTTTTCCCTTTTCAAGTTAATCTTCATAAAAACAAAATTTATACTTTACTAGTACTCACTCGAGAGCAATATTCATTCAAATTCCGTGTTGGTCTCCAGTTCGCTTCTGTTGCTGAATTTGTCAAGTACCTCTGAATCCATGAAAATCAAAGAAAATCTATGGTAACAAATTTGAAACTGAAGTATATTAGAGAAACATTCATGAAGAATTTAAAATAATATAATTCAAAGAGAAAATTTAATAACTACGAGGAAATTACCGAAAAATTAAACGGGTATAATGAAACGTAAGAGTAAGTGTAAATGATATGTAAGAGAAAAATTAAGCATGTATAAATGCTCCTCTGTGACAAGAGGTAAGGAAAACAGTTTCATAGGAACAAGGCATGCAAATCCGCTGAAATTAAAATGAATTATATTGAGTGATTTTTTCTTCCAGCTACTCTCAGAATGGCAATGAAAATTCAGGGCATGACGAAATATTTGCTCTTTGAACTTTCTGTAAATAACGGATGAGATACTAATCCGATCCACAACAAGCTGAATACATATATATATACATATATATATAGATGATGTGGAAGTACTCTCCAGAGCAATATAACTTTTGGACGGCACAATAGAACACAGAATAAAACAGATAACACGTAAAAGGACACTCACACTGTAGATGATTTAAGCTTTCGGCCTACTCCGAGGCCTTCTTCTGGTCAGACTGACTGACCTGAAGAAGGCCTCGGAGTAGGCCGAAAGCTTAAATCATCTACAGTTGTGTGTCCTTTTACGTGTTATCTGTTTTATTCTGTGTTCTATTGTGCCGTCCAAAAGTTTTATATATATATATATATATATATATATATATATGTTCACATAGAAATAGATACAAAGAAAGGGGATAGGAAAACATACGAAGGACGAACACAGGAGAGGTATTTTGTTTTCACTGCAATTTTTAAGGTAGTCCCTAAACAGACCAGGATTAAATCTCAAACATCTTGTGGTAATAACAGGTGGATAGTTTCAACGTTGTACATCAATTTATTCTTAAGTATCGAGAAAAATAAAGGTTTTAGTTATTTTATAATTAGTATTTTTATGAACGGCAATGATTTGATTCTTCCCATAGTGAAAATGCTATCTCTCTTACAGATTCCAGCCAATACGCTCATTTTGTATTCAAAGCCCTCGACAAAAATAAGACTGGCACAATTACATTTAGTGACATCATGCTTAGTTTATCCATCCTGCTAAAGGGCTCTTTACAGGAGAGAATCCGATGGGCATTCAGGTAATGAACGAATTTCAAATGCATATAAAGCGAATAACCAATAGCCTTTTGCTAATTAATTTTTCTTGCGACATTCACACTCGAGTTAATTCTATTTGTTCACATTCTAATTCAATTTATTTTCATATATTATTAATATATTATCCATAGTTTTAGTTTAAACAGCAAAATTTGTCTGGATTATAATTTAATTTATTAAATAATAATATTATTGGAAAAACTAATCCTTATAAAAGTAATTAAAAGATAAATAAATAACGTCTACCCACAAATGTAGCGCAAGTGCGTTGAAATAGAAGTTGACATGGCTTTTTTATTTATCAACAGCCTTTACGATGTCAATGACGATGGCTACGTAACCAAAGAGGAACTTACAGAGGTTGTCACGGCCATTTATGACTTAATGGGTGACAATCACCGTACTGCTCATAGGGTAGGTGGTGCTGTGGATGGTGACTTGCTTCCTCCGGAAACGCCTAGTGACCACGTGGACCGTATGTTCAAGGTGTGTTAAGTGCATTCTTGCGTCCGCCCATGATCCAACAATCTCACTTCACGCTCTGCTTCATTGTAAAAATCTACCTTGTAAGAATAAAAACTTAATTTCTTTCCACATACCTTTTTCATTTGATTCAAGATCATTTCAATTTGATTCTTTAAGTAAGATATCTGGTTAAACGTTGAGGGGAACGCCCATGAAACAGCCATTTTAAATTATAGAAGCGTATGAAAATTGGAAGACTCATGATTTAACTAAATTCAATTATGATTTGACATAAGCAATCTATTTTTTACCCATCATGGCTCTGTTGGCTACTTCTCCTTGGATTATTTCCAAGAATAAGTGACAAAGTTATTGTTTTATTACCAAAAATACATGATCAAACCATAATCTATGCTTTGATAGTTCATAATCTACGCCAAAAGATATTGTGTTTTCTTTTCACGGAAAAGAAGGCGATACTTCTTTATGAACTCACACTTGACTCGCCTAATTTTTTTCTTAACTAGGATGAAGAGCGATACTACAATCATATAAGAATGTATTCCGGTATGTTTTCCTCAGTATATGAGGAGAACATATACATAAGAATGTATATGTTCTCCTCAGTTTCGTTGAAGGGAGAAGAATTTTCCATTTAATATCTTTACAAAATATCCAACATTTTTACAATGGTTCATTTGACTTCCGCGGATAAATTCATTACATGAGTTCTTCAGACCTCGTACCCACATTAATTGCATTATTTTCAATTTTATTTATTGAAGTTTTCCATCAATACAGAAGATTTCATCTGCAAACATTTCAACCATTTGTCTGAAAAATATTTATTCATTCTTCTTAAGAGCTTAGAAAGTAAATTGACTCTATATCACAATTTTAGCATTTAATCTTTCGTAATTTCATTACAGAAACTGGACCTTAACCACGATGGCGTCATCACTGTGGACGAGTTTATTGATTATTGTTCAACGGTGAGTCAATCACATTTGTCCATCCTTCGAAAGTTTATCGTTGGAAATTAACGTGATTCAAATATTTTGATTAATGAAAATTGATTTTAATGCCGCAGTGATTTCATTATCGTGTAGAAAAAAAGGAAGGCAAGTTTCTCCGGATGAATTTAACAAAAGATCTCTTCTTTCTTCTAGAATGAAAACATAAGAAGCTCCTTTGAGGTATTTGATGACCTATGGTGATTTATGAATAGTTATCATTGTTTGAATGCCTTCTTCGGAAGTTTTGTGTTCTATTGACTGAAAAATATTAAAGCTAAAGACATCATTAATAACTTTAACTTAGCCAAAGAAATCATAACGGTTCGAGGAATCCCAGGGACTCCAACGAAAGAATATGGCAAGACCCTTCAAGCACGGGGAGGTGCTCTACGGAAGAGTCATCCGGAAGGCATAGGGAAGAACAAAACTATGAACTGAACGTAGATGGACCAAAGAGGTTCTTGATTGTACCCCGAGGTGGGGGTGTCATAGGCGACCGTAAAGAAGGCCCGAGATCCAAGGTGAGAAGAAGATGTGAGAGAACGTTCGAAGGTGTTAAACTTCGAAGAGGCAGGCCACGAATACATTTATCCGACTCTGTCAGTCATGGAGGAGTCTTCGTCCCCAGAGGTGGACTGAGAGGAACCCTCTCCACCAATCGCCCCTCTTTCTCCTACTTCACCCCTTTCGCTCCCTCTTTGTCTTCTGTCCGCCACCACAATTATCATTCCTCGTCCTCCCCATCTCCTCTTCAAATCCAATCAATCAATCCCAGCCCAAATCAGTTTTCCTCACCAACTCAACTCCTTATCTCCTGAAACCCGTCCTCGTTTCCAGCCTTTACCACTACCAAGTCATTTCCACATCTCCCAAATTAGTGTGCTCCCCTTTTCCTGTAGTAAGTATAGGCTATGCTGGCGCTGGGTTTCCATCGTGAACTCCCTCCTTCTAGGACCAGGGTCACTCAACCTTTTTCCAAAAATTTCTTGCACGGGACCGATGAGAGAGTTGGTTTTTTTTCGGAACATTTTGCGACCACTGCGTTGGAAAAAATAAAGAACGTCCAAATGTACGTCCCACCATCACCGGTGCATTTAAAAGATTTTTTTCAAGAAAAATAATAATAAATTTAACTCGAGAACAAAAAAAAATTTTTTATAAAATTTCATAAAATTTTTAGAAAGCTCATCAAAGGACTCATATAGGTGTTTTTAAAAAAAAAGTTTTCAAATTTCCTTAACATCTTCCTAAATATATGTGTAGAAACTTTAAAAAAGAAAAAGTTTTATTGCTTGATAGCGGCTTAAAAATAAAATGGCAGATATACAATCCCCTCCCCCTTCCCTCACCTTCTGCTTGTGGCAAAAGAAAATTATTGCGTCAATTTACCTGTCCAACTCTGTCATTAAATCTCATTCGACTCAATCAAACTGTTTTAGGTACTGCCCTTACTTTTGCTCTACCCTGATAAATCAATCCCATTAACATATCAGAAATGTGAAATCAACACAATTCAACTAATGCATATCTGCTTCCTTTACATTAATCACTAAGTGGAAGTGTACAGATGAGCTGAGAGTTTAAAAAAATAATATTTTACGAGTCCTATGATAAATCCTCACGCCATAACGGTCCAGCGGAACAGGTTGAGAGCCCATGTCCCAGAAGTTTTAAGCAAAGATCTTAAAAACTTTTAATGAATAATTCCATTTAAATAGTATCATTAATAGTAAATTACAAAATATAAAACTAAGAAATAAAATTAATCAAAATAACTAAAATTAGAGCGCAGATCGGATCATCTGCAAAGAAGATCTAACGGTCTCGAGCTCATCCAACGGGAACCCATCATTCTCCTATCTCATTGCCCTCTACTTTTCACTCGCTATTCTTTTAGGGTTTGGTAGCCAAGCAAAATTCATCCGTGGACCTGCCGAGGCCATGGATTTATGGCAAAGGAAAGGCATTTATTGCCCGCCCGTCTTTCACAAGGGAGGAAGTGAGATCTTTCCGTTCTCAAAAACATGGTAAGTCAAGCGGTACTATAACCACTCCTTGCACTAAGATTATAATTTTTGAAACTTCCGTTATTATTGCCGCTTAATCTTTTTTTTTTAACAGGAGCTGGATTGGCCACATCAAGATCCGTGTAAGTGTAAAAGTGGCGGCAGTGATAAAAGGAATCCCTCGTTTCTGTGGGATTCTAAGTAGTGTGAACATATCCAGCGCAGAAATGTTGCCGTTTTCAAAGCGGAGGTATTATTGAGAATGTTGCATTTGATTGCGAATGTAAACCATGCCTACGGTGTAGGAATGTTTAGTTGTTGATCATATTCTCTTGTAAAAAATAAAATGTTATCGATTCAATAAACTTTTATCTTGTGTATTGAAAAGACTTTCATATTAAAACGTTAATTACAAACTTTCATGTATGATTTTTGGAATTATTTTACTTGACATTGCATCCTCCTTTTCAGTTTAAGTTTAACAATTCTCTCGGGATATGCTGGGAAGATCGATGCTTCAAAATAATAGGTTTATAGTATGAGTTTCCTTTTGAGTTTCAGACTAGAGTTGATCGTTTCTGAAATAATATATGAATTAAGTAGCTAATAGAAAACGAATTAACTGGAATTATTGTAACTCTATTCTTGATCGTTTCATTTACAAAACTCTACGAATTATTGTAGGGCAGAAATTCAATAAACCTCATAAAAGATGCTCTTTAAAAGATAAAAATAGATGGCTCTGCCTCCAATACATATCCATTTTGATGGTTGTTTTCTTTGATAATAATCACCATTGTAGTTTGGCTATATAAATGGATTCATTCACAAGTGAATCAGAGAATTAAAATGGAGGTGTCGAAAAACCTGGTAATATTGTGCACATACGATGCGTGCTCTATAAAGAACGGGAAATCGAATTAATAGGAAAGAATTTTATTTATTCGCCTCAACTAATGTTATCTCCTCCGAAGTAGACACCCGTTTGAAAATAAACCACTTACTTATGCCAACACTTTTTCCAATATTCGAAAACTTCTGGAACTCGCTCTTCGGTATAGTTATTAGCTCTCTCAGGGATTAGTTTTTAATCTCACGGATGCATGTAAAACGACGACCATGTAAGGTTCCCTTTACGTCTGGAAAATGAGAAGGCCGGAACATCATTGCAGTGTTGGTTTTGGCAAAAGTACACGAATAAGCAGTGAGTAGTGCGAGCAGGTGCGTTGTCGTTATCAGCCATGACTGGTTTCGCCGCAAATACGGACGTTTTTTCGCATTATTTCACGCAAGCGGCATTGAACTTGTACTTCGAACTCTTTCTTGATCGTTTGACCTTCGTGAAAAGAACTCATGGTGCACTTTAAAGTTGAAATCGAAGACAGTGAGGCAAACACCCAGTCACTTTTTCAACATACATTAAATTTGCCTTAATATTTACCTCGACATGTAGAAAGCTTGGGTAAATATATTCACATTGTAAGTTTTGAGATTAATTTCGCACCAAATAGCTATTTTTACTGCACACAAAACATGTTACACAATTCAGCACGACAATTCTCAGGACATTATCAAATCGAAGGCGTCCGGAATTGCAACTTGAGTAATCTGGAGTTTGAGTGGGACTATTAAGTGGAAAGGGGAGGGATAACTAAGAGAGCACATGATAAAAGAGGGCGCTAATTTTCGCTCACAATCACTCATGTGCGTCTTCGACGCGCTGGGATCCTGACGTCAATTCAGCTTCAATTTAATCACTTACTCTACCGCGCTTTAGATAGACCTCTAGCAAAAACAATGCCTGCACGCGTGAAAATTCCCTCTAAAGCGTACGGCAGTGCAGACTGCACCAGTCTGTTAACCATATGACTCGATGAACGGGACGTGGTCCGTAAAAGCCATCACTTGAGGGCAGCTTCCCACGTCGAAAAAGACAAATGTTTGCGTTCGAGATGTAGTGTGGGGCCCAGAAATAAAACTATCTGCGAATAAACAAAGTTCGATTAGTAGGGTGTGTGCTGATTGTACTGTGCATAAAAATAAAGAAAATTTTGCACAACCATGGATGCCGAGAAATTAGCATTCTAGTGTTGATTTTACGGTATAATATTATTTATCAATAAAGTATGATTCATCCCGATATTTTGAAGCCCCCAAAGGTTTTTTTATTCTTCGCCTTACTTTCGTAATTTAAAATGCGCGCTCTTCAAAGATCTTTAATGTTAATGTCGAAAAGCAATGTCTGCATTAACAGTGGAATGTCTTAACTCTCACCACATTTTATTGAAAAACAAAATTTGTGAATATAAGGATGGTCAATTGGCAGTGGTGTGTACTTTAATTAAATATCCAATTTTGGTCCTGATTATCCTATTTTAGAATCTGAAGCATAGTGCAGGTTAAACATTTAACTGGTGTATCAAATATGTTTGCTAAATACCCGGGTCATACGCATTCAATAAGAGTTCCCTATATTAACAAACGTGTTGCTTCCACGCTTTTTCAATTTAAAATGACTTCAGGAAGTACAATATTATTCTCCAGTTAACGATCACTAATTAAAGTGTATTGTAATGGAAGCACCATTGTGCGATAGGTTCAATAGCAATTGAAACAGAAAACGGAATTTACTGAAAGATAAAATTTCCCGCGTGCAGGTGCCTTTAAAGGGAATCGCTTGGAGCACTGAATATCCGATATGAAAATTCAAACGCGTCTTTCTCCAAGCCACAAACACAACTGCCGAAGGACACGCAATCCTTCCTTCATAAATTGACAAAGTATAGTCACAAAAAAATATATACATACACAAAAGACATATTGACCAAAACAATGTCCTGATACTTTCGACACAAAAGGCTTCAAAACAGAATATACATATTTATATGCCTGACAAATATTTATTTTTCATTTATGGTCTTTATTTGATCCCTATTGAGACCATACAGCCCCTCATTCTACCTTAGTCCTTAACATTCGATTGAAGGCAATGAAAACAAGTAAGACTAATTCAAAGTGCAAGAAATTTTTACAAAAATATTTCTAAAATCTTATTTTTCATCCTCAATCAAAATTTGAGTATTAGCCTAGTTAATTTATGTCCAAGAAATTTTCGACAGAGTTAAATATATTTCCAAAAACAAAACTCTTTGTCATAGTTATAACAAAAGTATCGAAATGAATTGGCATATTTTCGTAAAAATGAAATGTAGCCTAATAAAATACCAAGGGATTTTGTGCGCAAAAATAAATATACTTTGCTCTATTAAGTGTCCCCATATTTTACAGGTATAGTAACATAACATCCAAAATTTCAAATCAACCAACTAGCATTAATCGCTAGTTACCTATTACGGTATATTTATGATTCCCGTTCTTGTGAAGTATTTTAGCACAGGAGAGGTGAATTAATCGAAGGTATAGCACGTATTAACTTTATGAATATAATTCCAAAGGCATTATAAAATCATTTTTACGTTGAAATCTCCTATAATTCAGACAGTTCCCGACATAATCTTCAGGATAAAAAACGATACACAGCGCTGTAAAATATCGCGACGATGTGATGACAGCACGTATAAAATTCACATGATAACTGAACACTCACGGACTGATCTCGTTCTGACTTGCGCAGTAATTGTTGCCACATTTCACCATACACATAATGCATATTTTGTGATTATCTCCAAAAAATAAACATGACACATGACACAGTTTGTGAACGATAAACCAAATAAAAGTTCTTTTCTTGGTTTCTTATCGCCCCTTGACAGAGAAGACCCGAGAAAGATGTATATTAAATTTTAAACGTGACTGCAATCTTTCGTAGTGTTTTTTTGCAAAGTTATGCAAATATTTCGCATGAAGAATAACGTTTGCGTAAACTTTCATATTTCGAACTACCTTCACAAGAGAATAGGTGATATTAGGAAAGAAGTTGCTTTTAAAACAGGGGGTCCATTAGGTTCAGAAGATGGGGGATGGTGTAGGGAGTGCGTGCTTGGCGAAGGGAACTATGGGAATTCAGCTATTACCTCTGGGCATTAAATTAAACCAGGTCCTTTTGTCGAAAAGTGGGTAGCAAAACCACCTCGTCCCCTTCCCCCTTTAACTTTTCCTTATGAGGATTCCCGATTAATGGAGTTAGGGGCAGCAGCTCCGTAATAAATATCCGCGATGAAGAAGCGACGGGGCCAACGGAAGATGGTGCAAAAGCCGGGCGGGGGCAGGGGAGAGATCACGGTGAGGGTGGAAGCAAAGGAGAGAATATTAATAAGGTCAGGAAGGGTCACGCATTACGGCCGCCCAGG